>OY821518.1:283675622-284133122 GCA_963682025.1 Cordilura impudica | reverse complement strand
TTTTTGGTACTTACAAACAGCAGCACAAAGTCATTATAATCAAACCACATAGTGGTATAGGGTATAAAAAATGATATAAACGAAATAATATAAAGCTCAAAGCAAATAACAAAATGTTGGAATTGTTTAAAAAGAAAAAAATCTAATATGTACATATATAAAAAATAAAATAAATAATATCTAGAACCTAACAAAAGTAAAACTAATTAGAGATATATAAAAATAGTACTACAATTAAAAAACTAAATAAATGATTCATATATAAAAAATTAGTATTAATACATATACTAATACTAAAATTAGTATTAATATATAATATATTAATACTTAATTATTAATACTAGCAGATCCCGTGAAACATTGTTTCATAAATAAATAGTTCTTTCGATTTAAAATATTCCTCATACATAAATATTCGCTATGACATTAGCAATATATAGACTTAATATATTAAATATTTAATTTGTATATGCATGGCTTATCCCGCCCATATTGGGGTCAACTATGTCAAGTATGTCCTGTTAACCGATCCCGCATATTTTTGGACAAACTGTGGAAATTTATAAATAACAAACTGACAGAAAGTTTAAAAACACTCGCTGCCACACTATATGATAAACACATATTTTGTATAGGAGGTGCACGACAACTAATCCCATTGGGCCTAAAATATGATACAAGACCAGAAGAGAGAAATGATTTTACGTAGATGTTAATTTGGTTGTATCCGACGTTACTAAAGAGATTAATAAAAAAAACCTAGCCTAAGCATGCGAAAAATATCTATTATTTTAATTTTTATAAATAAACTAAAAAATAACAAAATAAATGAAATAGAAACTATTAGAAAAAAATTATTAAATTATTACATTGATTTATGATAGTACAAAAAATTAATATTTTATATTTAAAGTAATAAGAAATTAAAAAATATAAATATAAAAAAGTAAATAAATCGAAAGTATTAAAAGGAATTAAAACAAAAATACAACTAAATAAAAAAATATAGTAAAATAAAATTATTAATAATTAAAAGAAAATAAAAACTTTAATATTTTTTTTAATATATAAAATAAAAAAAATTAAAATTTAATAAAAACTTAATATAAAATAAATGTATGTAAAATAAATCAAAAAACAATAAAAATATAAATACAACTAAATAAAAAAAATATAATTAAATAAAAATATTAATAATTAAAAGAAAATAAATACTTCAATAATTTCTTTAAATATATAAAAAAAAAAATTATTAAGAAATATAAAATTAATGAAAACTATATAAAATAGGTAAAAACTTAATAAAAAAATATATAAATAAAAGATATCAAAAAACAATAAAATATAAATGCATATAAAATATATCAAATTTTATTAAGAAATATATTAAAATAAATTAAATTTAAATAAAAAAATTAAATATAAATAGAACAATAAAATAATAAGAATAGAATAATAACATTAAAAAAAAAAACAAAAAATAAAAATAAAAAATTAAAACAAAAATTAAAACAATGAAAAAACAAATCGAAACAACATTAAAAAAATATATATAAAAAAAATTAAAAAATAAAGAATTACGAACAAAATAAAAATAAAAAATGAAAAAATTATATTAAAAAATTAATTAAATTACATTGAATTAAACTAATATAAAAATTTAAGAACAAAAGTAATAAAAAAAATATAAAATATAAAATTATAATAAAACAAAAGTTAAAATAAAAATAAAATATATTTTTAATTAAAAAATTAATTAATAATATAAAAGAAACATTTTTTAAATATGTGTAATAAAAGAAATATTAAAAATATATTAAAAGTATAAAAGAAATTTCAAATTAAAATATTTAAAATAAATAAATGAAACAATAAAAAAATATCTTATATATAAAATTCTTCTGTCGCGGTGTATGTGGTAAAATTCCGCCGAAACGGCTCGACCGATTCTCATGAAATTTTGTGCGCATATTGGGTAGGTCTGAGAATCGGACAGCGTCTATTTTTTTTTTGATAGGGCCATTGGGAGGGGTACCCCCCATACAAAGTGAACTTTTAAAATCAAATATCTGGAGTACTATGACAGCCATAAGTGCCACGCCCACTTGAGATATAAAAAAAAAATACCTGTTGTCCGTTTATGAGACCTACCCAACATCCACACAAAATTTCATGAGAATCGGTCAAGCCGTTTCGGAGGAGTTCAATTACAGAGACCGCGACACGAGAATTTTATATATAAGAAGTTAAACTCCTCCTTTTTTGTTTTTCATTTTATTTTTTTGTGAAGAGCGATTTGACTGCAATTCAGAATGTATGTAGGTTTTATCATATGAATTTTTTGTATGTATAAATGGACCCGATAGGTGGCGCTGGGGTAAAGTTATTTCGAATATTCTTATTTACGGTGCGATTTTACTGAAACTAAGAATGTACATATGTATGTTAGATGATGCCAAAATTTTTTTTGTTGGACCCGGTAGATGGCGCTGGCGTTCGAAAAATAATGAGTTGTCAAATTTATTTAAATTTTATAAGTTCCAAAGTTCACAAACGTTTTTATATACAAATATTCTAACCAAAAAGGAAGGAAAAATTGCATTGGCTATTGCTTTATCCGGAATAGCCGCAACATTATTGCATGGTGGTCGCACAGCTCATTCAGCACTCAAATCACCGTTAAATGTACAAACGAATGAGAATGCCTTATTAATATAAAAAAAACATTCCGGTATGGCAAAAGTTCTGCAAAAATGCAATATTATTATTTGCGATGAATATAACATGGCTTACATACATTCCTTAGAAGCACTACATAGAACCTTAAAAGATTTGAAAGGCAATGAAAGACTTTTTGGTGGAGCTCTCATTTTATTATCCATGATCCAAGGGCTGACCAGTTTTCAAAACAACTACTTGGTTAAGTGAAAGAACTATTTAAGCCGCAAAAAATTTCGATGTCGATAATATTAATGTTATTATTCAGGACATGATTGATTCCGAAAGTGTTATTTCAAATCTATGGATAGTGTTGTTGAAGAAAATGAAGCAGTCAATTATCCAACAGAATTTTTGAATTCACTTGATGTACCCGATCTACCTCCACATTTATTAAAATTAAAAGTTGGTTCTCCAATAATTTTGGTACGTAGCCTCAACGCTCTGAGACTATGCAATGGCACCAGGTTAATTGTTGAGAGGATAATACTCAATGTTATTCAGGCCACAATTCTCAAAGGCAAATTTAAAGGGGAACATGTCTTGCTGCCAAGAATTCCTATGATTCCTATTATATTCGAGTAGTGAGAAAAAAACTAAATAAAAAAAATTATATAAAATAAAAATATTGCGCCATCGGGATTCGAACCTTGTATTCTATGGAGCCGTTTATTCAAACTTAAAAAATAAAACAAATTAATCAAAAATTTTTTGTCAGAAGTGGGATTCGAACCCACGCCCTCAGAGAGGACCAGAACGCTCATACGATACTTTGTTGGGACAAAGCAAGTTATAACACTTGAGTCTGGCGCCTTAGACCGCTCGGCCATCCTGACATGTAAACGTAACGAGACTAAAAACTCATACAAACTACAACGAACATTAACCAATGAAAATCTACAAGACATATCAGTTATTTTTAGAAAATTTGTGATAAATTTGTGCCTGTGTAGTTTTTAAAATACATTTTAATTCGTTTGCATATGAAGTTGTTTATGTGTATTTAAATAAATATTTATAATGCGTTTTTAATTCCTGGGTTCTAAATATATTGACACAAATATTTGTCGAATTGTGTTTACACTTTATTATACTTGCTTCAGTTGGTAAGACGTAGTAGTACTCGTAACAAAAAGACAGCAAATTATCGTAATGTTTATATAAAATGACTTTTAAACCGCAATATAAAATAACAAAACAAAAAATGTGATCTAGATTTTGTAGTATTAGACTTTGGATTTGTTATGTACAAATTGCAATTTGTTTAAATTTTTTTTTATCAAATCACGATTTTTTGTTTGTCTTGGCTTTATCTACAATTTTTTTTAAGTTGATGTTTATATTGTTAAATCAAATGAAGTAATTTCTACAAGTATATTTATAGAATTGGTATATTCCACAGATAGCTATGCTTTTAGCGAATCAATAAATGTTTTGTGTTTTTTAATGTTCGATAAGTTTTAAATTATAGACAACATAATAGTGTGTTTGGATTATTCAAGAGATTTAACAACTTTTGTAAAGTGGCCTTTCTCTAACAATTTTTACTTACAAATGTGTAAAGGTCTTTATTGCAAGTATACTTATTTTATTAAAATATTTAGCACACCATTTATTACAATTGCTTGGGAGTGTTTTTTTTTTTTTTTTGTATATTATGAATTATTTCTTATGCCATCATTTCCTTGTTTACATTAAAACTTCAAACACTTTAATTTATTATTAGTTTTTCTAATATTTTTTTTATTCACGGATAAGTCACGCAATCCATTTTTAGCATTAAAGTTTAAGGTTTTTTTTTTAGTTAAGATTTTGTTATCCATAGTTAATGTTGTTAAATAATTTATGGTGGAAGTGATATAACATAGAAACGTATAATTATTTATGAGCCTACAATTGCAATTAAAAATAAAAATGTTTAATTAACAAAAAAAAAATATATAATTCATTGAACAAACAGATGTAATGAACAATGAATATTATAAATAAACAATTCCTTAACAATTAATTCCATTCGTTTTAACTTTTTAATATAAATCAAGACTTTATGTATTATAAAGGTTTTGTAGGAATTCTTTTTTTTTTTTTGTTGTTTGATATTTTAGATGTCGAGTCCCACTTTTGACAAAAAATAATTTATTTTTTTTTTTTAGTTTTTATGTGAATATAAGTTATTTATTTTTTAGCATGGGTGGGTTCTAAATAGACTTAAATTAATTATTTTTGGCAGGATTTAATTTTTAACTTTGTGGATTGTGATAGCAGCAATAAAACATTTTTGGCACGATTTCTTTGACAACGTTTTTGAAATATTTTTGCTAAGATATTTTAATATCTTTAAATTTTAGCATGATTAAAGTAATTTTAGCAAGGGTATTTTTATACCCTCCACTCCAGTGTGCAGAGGGTATATATAAGTTTGTCATTCCGTTTGTAATAATTAGAAAAAAAATTTTGGACCCCATAAGATATATATATATTTGTGATCCTTATAACAACCGGAGTTGATATAGCGATGTCCGTCTGTCCGGCTGTCCGTCTGTGGAAATCACGATGACGGCATCAATCGGGCAGCTAGGGTACTCGTTGGCATAAAAAATGATTCAATAACATCCTGAAAAGTTTGTTATTTAAAATCGTCCAAATCGGTCGATTAGGGCACGAGATTTAAATGAAGAACTAAGAAAAGTCTTGAAAAAATATAATTTTCTATGTTGTTCTTGTCACGATCACGCCATCAATAGTGCAGCTACAGTGATCATTTTTAACGAGAATGATTCATCAAATTTATGGGAAGATTTCTATTTCAAAAATCATTGAAATCGGTGGAACAGGTCCAGGGAAATCTCTGAAAAAGTAAAAAACAAAAATTAAAAATATGATGTTTCTATATTGTTCTTGTTTTATTCTAAATGTTGTGTTGCTGTCATAGCTGGACTTATTATTTTTGTGGTCGTTGGGGTAATAATATAATAAAAACTAACCCTTTGTACATTTTTTTATTAACTCTGGTAGAAAAATTTAAAAGTTTCCATTGTTTTGGCATCACTAAAAAAATTTATTAGATCATTTCTGTCATTACCTCGAGCCTGCCTGCAAAATCTCAGATCGAATGGGTCACGGGAAAGGGGTTAAAATCGATCCAAAATTTTTTCGACAAGCAGAACCTACGAGTTAATATAAAGGGAGTAGAAATTCACCAACATCTAAAGCAAATAATGCTAAAATACCTAGTTGTTAATAAAAAAAAAACAATGTAAATTTAACAAAAAAATTTATGTATAAATTTATTTAAAGAGAAAAACACAAAAATAACGTTTGATGTTGTATTTTTTGTGTGTAATATTTACATAAACATATTAAATAATACAAATAATATACATATATTCTAGATATGTATATCCATAACAATTGCATGTTAGAAATAAATCGGTATATTATTTTATTAACATAAAATTCTGCAATATTTTGTTGTGGGGAAAATACATTTCTTTTGCATTAACAGAGTGTCATTTCATTTTGCTCAGCGTGACTATGCCGCAGTAGATGGCGCCACAATTTTTGTTCTAATTAGCTTTGCAATAGTTATTTATATTTGAACATGAATGTCAATATTTTCAACTAGATATCATACAGAATAATGTTAAGAGTATACACGGGCTGGTCTTTTATTTCATACGTTTTTCTCATTATTCTTTTACAAATATGAACATAAGTTTGGCATATGAACTTTTTGTTGTCTTTACAAAATAGGGTTACCGAGTTATCAATGAGTTTTTAGCTTTCAAAAAAGTTCTACATAGTTATATAGAATTATTATTCTACTTTACCTACAAAATATCTGATTGCGATTACATCTAATTTTTAAAAATTGTTTATAATTACTAAAGCATTATTATTCACATAAATACAAAATTGCACTTTTTAAATTTTCCATTCAAATTTAAGAAAATATCCGACCTATACGGCCGCAATGAAGAAATATTTGGCCAGTTAAAAGAAACTATACAGCCATCTCCAATTAGCGTTAGCACGATTTAATGCATATAGCCATCCTACACAACCATTACATTTGCAATGGAGGTTAGGGCGAGCTATTTAATTAGCAAGAACTAAATTAAACGAGAAGTTATGTCATATAACCGGAAACGCATGCATATAGGTATATAACCTAAATGCATGCCGATCAGCAACCACGATGACCAAAAAGCAAACACCGAAATAAATCCGAAATAATAGAAAAGACGAAAACCAACCCAAAGAATTTTCTGAAATAATTTGGTATTAAGTTTAACAAATTGTTTACTTTTTCCAATATTTTGTTTACATTTATTATCAATACTCAAACCGAAGTGGAGGGTATCAAAAATTCGGCACAGCCGAATTTAACACTCTTACTTGTTTATTTTAATATTTTTATATATTTATTTATTTTCTTTTTTCTTGTTTTTTTCTTTTAAATATTTATATTTGATTTTAATATTAAAAAATAATTGCAGTTTCATATTTTATTGTCTTCTCTCTTTTTAATAAACGTAATTCATTATTAAACCAATTATTTACATTACTTAGTTTTTTATCGTGTTTTTTTAGTAAATTTTTGTATTATTTCCTGTAGTACTTTATCAAAAATTAATACATTTTGACTAACATCGACATTTTCTTCATATCTAATTACTACACTTATTTCTCTTGAATAAAGGTCTCTTTTATATATAAAAGTTTCCGTTTTGTTTTTGTATTCGTTTTCATTGTTACTTTTTTTCATCTTTGATTAATATTTGTACCATTTCATGATCAGATATTTTATTTCTAACACAGTTCTGTGCCGATATTTTGTATCAGTTTTTTGTTATCACATAGTCAATTATGGTTCTAGTTGTATTTGTTACCTTTGTATTTTCCGTTACTATTTGACTAAGACCATTTTCATTTAACGCGCTTTCGATTCTGTTTTTATAGAAATTATTTGTCGACCAATCTATATTGAAGTTATTATTAAATTAAGTTTCCTCAGTCAGTTCTTCTAAACTTTCCTGGAGAAATTCACAGAATTCAGATTCATAGCCACTTGGTGATCTATATACTGCAACAATTATCATTAGTGTGTTTTCAGATTAACTATATAACTTATATTGAAAAAATGGTCTATTACATTGAAAAGCAAAAGAAATTTTAAGTTTATATATGCTTTGCATCACAAATCTTTTATTATTATTATAATTTTTTTTTTTATTAGAAAAAGGAAAATTAAAGGTGCAAATTCAAAAAGCACAGAATAAAAATAAATGTATAAAATATTGAAAGAAGAAACTTATTCGCAATTTTTGCATGTATGTTGGACGATGCTATGCTGCGCACATACAGGATCACCACATTTCGAGCAAGTCTGCCGTGTTTTACGATATCTTTTATCGTGAATCACACACAGCTTACAACAGCCTTTTACTGCAGTTGGACCTGATGATCCGCCCAACATGTCGGTAATTGCATTTTTAGTGATTGTTTGAGCCATAACGTGTTTATTGTTTACACGACGATCTAATTCTTTTTGCTCGAGCTCCTTGGAAAGCAAATGTAAGCTTTCACGCCGTGCCTCCGTTTTATTAGATGGATGAAAAGTCGAATATATAATGTGCGTTGCTAGGGGAGCTACGTCTAAAATGTTAAAGAAAAACGCGTAGGGCCAGCGTTGAGTTCTGCGCTTGCATGTGTACGTCCCAAGCATTTGATCCATCGAGTCTACGCCGCTTTTGTATTTATTGTAATAATGTATGGCCTCGGGCTTCTTTTGAGTACCTCGAGTGCTCATATCATAGTGTACCGTGGAAAGCAGTAACACGTATTTATTTATTTTTTTTTTTTTTGGAACATAACTGACCATAGACGTATCGTTGTTGTCAGAATTGTGGAAACCTAATAATGATGAGTGTACTTCACGGCGTCTGTTTGATCGAAATTCTTCTGGAACGCAAGTCTTATTTTTTCGTAAAGTTCCCACATATGCTAAGCTGTTGGACATAAGATTTTTGCACAGCGGAAGTGATGTAAAAAAATTATCTTCCACAACTGTTCGACCCGTATTGTATTACCTCTGAACTAAACGTTTCACAACATTCTCTCCAACATTTGTTTGGTGGTTTGCCGGTATAAAGTTCTCCTTGCAATGGAAATTTAGTTATCGCATCGCAGACTCAAAATACTTTTATCCCGTACTTTGCTGGTTTACTCGGAATGTACTGCGTGAAACGTGTTCGACCTCTGTATGGATACAATTGCTCATCAACAGTCACAACATCGTTGGCTTTATAAAGCCGATTCAAATTAGAATTGAGCATATTGAACATATAACTTATCGCACCAGCTTTATCCGTTTCTTCTCTCCGAGTACGTGTAGCACTTTTGTCAAATCGAATAGAACGATTTATAGTGTGAAATCTCTGACGCGTCATAGTAGCTCGAAATATCGGAAACCAATCTGTTTTCGATAGCTCAACGGTGTGATGATAGTTGGATTTTGTGACACCTGCGGCTATCAGAAGTCCAAAGAACGCATAGATTTCATTGACTGTAACAGTTGTCCATATCCGCGGCTGTGCGAGAGGTTTTGTTTCATTCAAGTTTCTAGCAACCTCTTCAGCTTTTCAATTCGCCTCTCTGACAATGATGTCTACCATTTCTTGAGTGATTAACTGTTTGAAGATTTCTATGCAAGATGCGTATTCAAGACGTTTCGATGGGCCACCTTGCTAACTAACGATGTTATGTGCCCGTATTTTTGTTAAAGATGGAGGCGTCTTGCACCATTTCGTGCCATCTTTGGCTGTAAGGAAATCAGCGTTATCAGATGTTCCTTCTTCTTCGGGTTGTATAATTTCAATTTCATATTCAACGTCTTGGTCCTCATCAGAATCCACGTCTGCGTCTGCGTCGTACTCGATACGAATTTCCCCTTCTGCATCTGCAGCTTCTTCCTCATTTGGTACGTAATCAGGATCATCATCTGAATCTGCCTGAAATGGCTCCACAAAATCCCTTGACTCGATGTTTTCGTCATCGTCATGCGCCATATATAGAGCTAGCTTATCGAACCATTCCTGCTGTTCTCGTTCATTCATTCGTAACAACCTTCTTGAAGTGATCATATCGACCACATCTCCAGCCTCTGCAGGCATTTCACTTTGTTGTGAATCCATCTAAGCACAATAAGAAAAAAACACTTTTTTGCAATTCAAAGTATACAGCGGACAAACAAATAAATAAGTACTAACCTGTAATAAAATGCAGAAAACACGAACAAACACGCTATCACAGCAAAAGCAAATTTTTGTTTTACTAAAACACGTCTGATCGAAACCACAGCTGAATTTAGATTAAATAAAATCACTGCGACAATTCTAATTCTGCAGCGGAAAAACAAAGAAATAAGTATTAAAATACTTACAGATCATCAGAAATGCAGAAAACATGCACAAACATGCACTATTCATAAATTTTCCATACAAATATGTATGTGGTACAATTGTACCAAGGATGACAATGAAGGCATAGATGTACGTTTGCCACTCCCACCGATTAACGAGACATGAACAGACAAACCAAATGTGATCATTACATTTTTAAATGTATATTTGAGGCATTCATAAAGTTTCAGCTCTTTAGATGCACAAATAATATCAAAATTTTGTTTTCAAAGTTTAAATTGGTACAGCTGTACCAAGGATGTCACACAAGGATTAACTTTAAATTTAATTGGTATACCAACAGTTTTAAAGTGGTAGCCGTACCCATTATTGGTTGTAATATTGAGTTTAAGATGCTGCTGGAGGGTATCAAAGATTCGGCCCAGCCGAATTTAACACTCTTATTTGTTATTACTGAATTTATTTTTTTTTTTTTTTAAATATACTTTATGAAATATAATTGTAGTTTATTAGCAGCATTTTAAGTTAATCTAGAAGTCACTATTTACCTACACTAGTCGGCATAATTATTTTGACAAAAACAAAATGATGCATATAAACTAAAAAATAACAAAATAGAGTTTCTTTCGTAAAAAATTAAAAAGATATGAATGAAGTTATTTTTGAGGTGTTGGCATAACTATTTTGACAGGTTATTTTTATTAAAAAAAAAGCTTAATATATAAGAAATGTATAGAAATTTGATTATGAGTTAATAAAATGTATAGCCCCCTTTGGCTTCAATAACTTTTTGAAGGCGTCCAGTAAATGTTGAAGGGCCCCTCAGGATATCTCATTACAAAGGGAAGTAACCTCGGAAATTGTCTCTTCTTTGACTTTATGTAAATAAGCAATTCTTTTACGTTTGATAAGAGACCTCGCGTTTTCAATGGTATTCAAGTTTGGACTTTTGGGTGGCCAGTCCAGAGTAGTAGCACCAACATCCTTAAAATAATTGGAAATCATCCTGATTTTGTGACATGGGACACTGTCCTTTTGCAGGATAAATTATTCTCCGGAAGAGAAAGCGTTATCGTTTAGGGTGCTCAAATACTGGCCTTGGTTCATCGAGTCGGCGATGGGAAGTAAGTCACCTAACCCATTGTTCGCAAGGTACCCCCAGCACATGACAGAGCCTCCGCCATGGCTCACTTTTTGGCCTTCGTACCTGTGGCAGCCTTACAAAAATCTTTTGTTTTGATGAGTTAAACTCAAAGGAGCTTTGATCTGTCCATAGAACGCTTCTCCAAAACTATTTTGGTTTCTGAAGATGCTCCTTTGGGAAGGCCAATCTTTTCAGCTTGTTCACATCTGATATGGAGGTGTGTTCTTGCTTTGTATGTTTTAAAATCTCCGTCTTTTAAACGTCGCCGAACACTACGCTCACTGATTGGATTCTTGGCCGACTTATTCTATTGATTTGCGACAGATTGAGGCTTTAGTTGAATAATAAGCGTTTAGCACCTGATCTAGGGAAGTTTCTGATGTCATTATGTTCCTTAATTTGTTAATTTGACAGTGCACTGTTCGGCGCGACAAACTAAATTCAATTACAATGTATTTTACTACAACGCCAGAATTAAAATTGCCAATATGGAGGCTCTAGCAACACAGCTTAACTCAGCCGTTTTTCCCACATGGTCTCCAATAACTTTTATTCAATGTTTTATTTGAACATTATAAAAAAAATGTCAATAAAATTTAAATACCAAAGTTATTTGATTGTCACTTACTAAACCATGCGCGAACACTGTCACAAAGATTTTGTCAAAATACTTATACCACGTAAAAATTCGCTGTCTGCTTGCTTTCTTTTCAGCAGGAAGGGAATGTACAGCGTAAACGACAAAATATTGGGCACGCGTAAGCTATAAATATGGATTTTATTTTGAACATAACCCGTGTACCGTTAGTTCATGCAATCAAACGAATGGACAGGAATACATCACAGTTGCGTATGTCAAAATAATTATGCCGACTAGTGTAAGCATTTCTAGATTTGTTTTGTTAAAATCAACGCATATGTCAGGATGGCCGAGCGGTCTAAGGCGCCAGACTCAAGTGTTATAACTTGCTTTGCTTCAGCAAAGTTTCGTAGGAGCGTTCTGGTCCTCTCTGAGGGCGTGGGTTCGAATCCCACTTCTGACAAGATTTTTTTTACCTAAAATTTTTGTAAATTGTTGTTGTTTTAATCTGAACGATTTAGGTCAATTATATGTATACAAAAAATTTTTTATCACCAATTTCACATACAAATAATTTTCCTCAATTAATGCTTTAAAAAATCGACAAAAAAAATAGGAATGGTTTATCTTAGAAAATTGCTTACCACCAGGTCTACAATCCAGAACTCATTTCTGAATATGAATATATGGTAGATAAAGTAAAAACATATTTTGAAATACTTTTTCTTAAGAAATCACATTTTGATTTGCATTTAGATTATTTTACAAATAAATTGTGACAAGTAAGAAAATTTGTCTGAGAAATAAATTACTATGACAGATTTTAATGCGTTAATAATTATGATAAAAAAAAATATATTTTTATTTACAAATTGTATATATATATATATAAATATATATATATAGATATATATAAATATATATATATAGATATATATATGGGGGATTTCATGTCAAGTGCACCAACTTTTGAAACCGATGTCTTCCGATCGGGATGAAATTTGCACCAAGGTTAGTCCTATTGGATAGTAGTTTAGCCACAATTTTTCAACAAGATCGGTGCAGATCTCTCTGAGTTAGAGGGGATCAAAATTTGACATTTTGGCCAAACAGGTGTTTATTCTCATCCATGTAACTTATTACCTATTGTTCTTAGAAAATTTTCTCCCAAAGAGTTTAGATAGCTATTTCTTCAATATTTCGAAAAAAAAAATTTTTTTAGACTTTTTTTTTTTTTTTTTTTTTGCTAAATTAAAGCATTTTTTGCATTGTTTTCAAAAAGGGCATTTTTTTTTTCATAAGAAAGCTTAGGATTTTTCCTTTAAGAGCTTTTTGGTCGCTTAGTGGGATGGGAGTGGTATATCTATCAAAATAAATGTTTTGTAACTCAAGACAACGGTTTTTCAATTTTTCACAAATGCACTATTTTGAATTTTTTCCTATTTGTGTCTAAAACCTTACAAATAAAACTCATACTGAGAAACTAGACAAACTAAACTTTCCGAAGGTATATAACATACCTAACTAAAATTTTATACCCTTGATACTGTAATACCCAGAATATGCTAACCTCAGGAAAAAAATCGCTTTTTTTCTATAGAAATGTTGAATTAATGTATAATAATAATAATATTAAAAATAAAAAGATAAATAATTTATTAAAATTTAATCTTAATTGCATTAGATCCATTTATATCATAACTATTTTTATACTTAATTTATTGTAGCTGATGAAGTATTTAAGTCTTGTAAATTTTTAAATACCCAGTCTTTCATCCAGCTTTTTAGTCGCCTTTATTTACTGCGTTTTTTGTCAATCCTTTCTTGGCGTTACTAGGTTCAGCTGTTGATTTCGCTGCTGGTTTATTTGTTGACTTTGGAAAGAAATCGAATTTAATAGAGGCAGAAAAATTTTTCATCTTGAGTTTTCCATCGACAAGCGGTATAAAGGCATGGTATTGAGCGGTGCCATCGATTGTTACCGCAGCATCGAATCTGCTCTTCAGTGTTTTCAATGCTTCCTGAACTACTAAAAAGTATTTTAGTTTCTTTACAATAACTCTTTGCCCAATGGAATAAAGCAGTCGCATCTAAGATGCGCTCTTGATGAGAGCACTGGAGGCTATACTTCGCTGCATTTCTTTTAAGGTTTGCTCCAATACCATCACATGCTCCTTTACCATGAGCAGTAGGATGAAAATGCCACTCAGCTGGCATTCCAAAATCTTTTTCATGGGCCATAAGATTTGCCAAGCTACTTTTGTTTTTAAAATGTTGATGAGCTCCGTCCGAAAAGTAGTATACCTTCTTTACTATAAATTTAGATTTTAGATATTTTAGTATTATCTTCTGGTACTCATAAACTGCAACGGTATCATGTTTTAAATCGTCGGATATGATTGCCATACTTTTGTGTTCCAGTTTTTCATCGTTCATGTAGTAAATAACTACTGTGAATATAGTTGCTTGGTCGTTATTGAAGTGGAATGCTTGTATGGCATCCTGAAGAACATATTTATAGTTTTCTGCGAAATCATATGAAATAACGAATTCACCAGACTTCAAATGTATCTTCAAAAGTCATGGGTTCTCAAGTTTAGCAATCCTGTACACATTTCTTCCACAAAATCATCCACATTTAAAATGAATGTTTTCAATGTGCATCTGTCAGTCTGAATCCAAGAATCAAATTTGATCTCCTCTATATATTCTCGATCTAAAGAGTTGATTAAATTTTCTTTGATGAATGTGGTTTTCGGGCAATTTGTACATTCACCTAAGTGGCAAGAAGTTGTTGCATTAGGACACATAGTCAATTTAAGGCTTTCGCGGTAATCGTGTAAATCTTCTGCCGAATCATCTGTTAAATACTTTAATTTGATTTCCTTCAACATCAGTTTAACATATTCATGGTAAATGCAAACGCATACTGTGTGAGTTCCGCTGCTTCCTGCCAAAACGCAATGTTTTGGCCTCATTTGGGTAAATTTCGTGAAGCCAATTTTAACATCCTCGTGTTCAGATTGAAATGTTGCAAATAACTCTTTCACGTTACAGAGAACCATTCTCTTCCGTTATGTTATGAAGGTATGTTACATACCTTCGGAAAGGCGAATTTGTCTAGTTTCTCAGTATAAGTTTTATTTGTAAGGTTTTACACACAAATAGGAAAAAATTCATAATAGTGCATTTGTGAAAAATTGAAAAACCGTTGTCTTGAGTTTCAAAACATTTATTTTGATAGATATCCCACTCCCATCCCACTAAGCGACCAAAAAGCTCATAAAGAAAAATTCTAAGCTTTCTTATGAAAAAAAAGATGACGTTTTTGAAAAAAAGGCAAAAAATGCTTTAATTTAGCAAAAAAAAAAAAAAAATGTAAATTTTTAATTAAAATGTAAATTTTTTTTTTTTTAAGTATTTTTTTCCGAAATATTGAAGAAATAGCTATCTAAACTATTTGGGAGAAAATTTTCTGAGAACAATAGGTAATAAGTTACATGGATGAGAAAGAACACCTGTTTGTCCAAAATGTCAAATTTTGATCCCCTCTAACTAAGAGAGATCTGGACCGATCTTATTGAAAAATTGTGTCTAAACTACTATCCAATAGGACTAACCTTCATCCCTTGACATGAAACCCCCCATATATATATATTTTATTTCATATTTTAAAAGATATATATATATCAAAAAGGCAATGACTTGTAAAACGATGATTAAGAATTTAGAACCAAAAAGGTTATTAAATATTCTTGTAGTGAGAATTAATTAATTAAACCAATTTCCCGCAATCATTATTAAGTTGAGATTATAAAATTATAAAATGTAACAGCGTTTAGAAATGAAGTGAAAATATTTTAAAGAAAATTTAATACATTTAAAATTTGTTTTAAATTTTCTTATCAATTGAAGTCTTTAAGACATCCAATTTAATTTTATTTTATTTATATATAGTATATATAAAATAGTATATATAATAGTATATAACAGTATATATAAAATTGGATGTCTTAAAGACTTCAATTGATAAGAAAATTTAAAACAAATTTTAAATGTATTAAATTTTCTTTAAAATATTTTCACTTCATTTCTAAACGCTGTTACATTTTATAATTTTATAATCTCAACTTAATAATGATTGCGAGAAATCGCTTTAATTAATTAATTCTCCTTCAAGAATATTTAATAACCTTTTCGGTTCTAAATTCTTATTCATCGTTTCATTGCCTTTTTGCATATTCATTTTATATGGAAATATTTTTTAATTAGTTTTTTTTATTCACTCAAACAGCAATTTTGCATATTTAATTAAGCTAACAAACACGCAAATGACAAGTAATTTCAGCTTTAAAATAACAAAAAACACAACAAAAGCAGCATTAACAAACACAGTTTATTAACCCAATAAACTTTAAATATTTTTGAAAATATCTAAAAGTAAGAGCAAAAGACAAACAAATATGATTTATATTGTGTTTTGCTGGTTAAGTCGAATTTTGTAGGCTCTATAATTTCTTAAATTGTAAAGAAGACATTAATAGATTCTTTTAATAAGAAAGTAAATTTTTTATAAATCATTGTTATCTTTTAGTTTTTGGAAGTTAAAGTTTATAGAAAATACTTTAGTAATCTTTAGAATTTTACTAAGAAAGGTTTTTATATATCTATAATATTAATAGGCAAGGCGATTTTTTGTGACATATTCTACACCTTCAATTACCAACCGATTTTGACAAAAAATATATTATTTGAAAGGTATTTCTTTGCAGATGTGCACCATTCGGTAATTTTTCTTTTTTTTTTTAAGTAAAATTCATTTAAAGTTGCTACTAACACATACATAAAACACATATTTAAGCTTCAAGTTAAAAACTATACAATGCTGTGCGTGAGTTTATTAAATTTGTGTTGAATTGTTAATTGGCTTAAATTGATTATCATACCTGTAGTCTCTTATAAAATTATTTATGAATGAAAAAATGAAAATATGTGTTAAAAATATATTAAATAAAATAAAATATTTATAATAAATAATTTTATAAGAACGTAAAGGTATGCTAATCAATTTTAGCCCATTCACAATTCGTTGCCTATGTATTTATTATTGATGGTTTCAAAAAAGAGCACATTTTGCCTAAAATAGATTAGCATACCTTTAGGATCTTATAAAATTATTTATTTATAATCCCACTTATATTTCTTATGTCAGCGCATCAATTATTAATAATGAAATTTAATGAATTTTATTTAAAAATTTACAATTTAATGAATTTTGTTGAAATATTCATAAATGTTTTATGTATATAGATAAAAAAAATTTCCTAGAATTTGCACTCGAATTCCGAGTGCTGGGCTCTGCTAGTTAAACTAAAAATATAAATCGGTGTTTCTATTCTGAGCTTAAGTAATCTAACTAGCTCGGTCCGAATTTTTGGCGAATTTTAAAAATATTCCAGCTGCTTTTATATGTCTGTGGTTTATTGAAATTAATATATTTTTTTTTTAATATTTTACAAATAAACATTAAATAATTCTTATGAAATTATTTTGAATATAAAACTCTTAAGAAGTTTTTAAGCAATAAATTTTTTCTACAATCGTTATCTGCTTTTTAGAACTTGGTGTAGGGCATTGGTTATATTATTAGGTCATATTTAGACAACTAAATTTTAACATTTACGAGCAAAAACAAAAATATAAAATTGAAATAAATTCATATTTGAATACTTAACACTTCAACAACAACAACAGCAACAGCAACAAAGGCAAAACAACTAAACAACAAACACAACTTAACAACAAACAAACTTTAACATGTCTATGGTATTATTTATTATATTGTCAACCATTACCAAATAAAATAAGTGGCAGTTAAGAACAACAACAATAAACAACAAAAAAAAAAAAAAAAAGCAGAAAGCCACTTTTGATAAATGACTGTTTATTGTAGTTCCGAGTATTTACTAAAGGATTGTCGTGATGTTGTTGAGTGATGATGTTTTATGCTCTTAACTTAAGTAAATTAACTTCAAGTAAAAGTTTTGTTTATATAAAAAAAAAAAATAAAAAATAATAGAAATCTAAAAACACACATTACAATATGTCGACCCATAACTTATCAAAAATCACAAATGCATATATACAAATTTACAAAAACACACACAACAACAATAATAGTTGTTTAACCAGCATGTGTTTATTTTATATTTTTATTTCTATTGACTTGATTGTTTGTCAATGAACTTGAATTTTTAGCTATGAGATATTTATTGGCTCTCCCTCAATATAAATAAATATATATAAAAAAACACTACTCAAATGTATTTTTTAAAACGTGTTCATTTACTAATAACAGGCAACAAACTTTTTTTAAAAGCGATAACAAATTATTATAGATAATGATAATGATTTTTCTCTGTTGCAATCTATCTGTCTCTGTTCAATCTATAAAAATTTCAAAATTATACAATTTTTTTTTTGTTAAATTACGTTTGAAAATTGTTCAGCACACATTATAACTAATTTGGATGAAATTTTTGTATTAAACAATTGTCATTGAGGTCAAGAACACAGTTGACAAAATAGTAAAAACTAAAGTACTAAGATACGAGTAATTAAAATAACATTACGAGCTAAAAACCAAACCGAAACTATAAAAACAACTAAAAAATATTGTTCTTCAAAAAGAGAATCAAAATAAATAAAAATTAAATTACAGCAAATTGCAAACATTATAATACGCTTTATATGTATGTATATTTCGGGCCTAAGATTGTAATTAATTAACAACGTCTGTCATCACCGAGGCACTGATTCACTGACTGATTTGTAACACTGTATGAAAAAACAAGTAAGAAAATTATAGTCGGTCTAGCCCGACTATACGATACCCTATACCATGGTTAAGATACCCTATCTCTTCGGTCCAACTAATTGAATATAGCAAATAAGCATAAATCAAATTTGAGTGGCATTTTTATTAATATTTTTCGCTGCAGATATGAAAAAGTTCATATCGCATACTATATTTATATGGGGACTAGGTCGAAAAATGGACCGATCCTGACCATATTTGGTAAAGTCACTTATACTTTGAAAAAATATATACAAACCAAATTTGAGAAAAATCTGTGCAATATTTTTGTTTTTTAATAGATTTAAGTGAAGAACGGGAAGCAGCTCTGTATGGGGCCTATGACTAAGAATTTTCCTATAGGGAGTATTTTTGAACTACTGATTAATAGATGTAATAAACACATACAAACCCAATTTGATCTATATGATAATTTGGAACTTATGGCAATTTATGTCGATTTCATAGGGGTAATTTGTATGGGGGCTAGGTCTGAACATGGACCGATTCTCACCAATTTCAATAGCGTTCATCCCATGGCCGATGGAAGCTTATATACCAAATTTCATCAAAATATATTCATATTTGCGACCTGTAGTTTGATTACAAGCTTTACATGGACACACAGACGGACGGACGGACGGACGGACATTGCTATTTCGATTCAAAAAGTGATTCTGAGTCGATCGGTATAATTAAAGATGGGTCTAGGACGAATATTTTTGGTTGTTACAAACAGCAGCACAAAGTCATTATACCCAAACCACATAGTGGTATAGGGTATAAATATATTTAAAGGTAGGAACATGAAAATTGAAATGTAGGCTCCAATAGAAAAGCATTTCTGGAAGTACGAATGTAATGGGGGTGAAAATGGCCCACTATGGGAAAAACTAAAAGCAAGTCTTTCTAAAAAATACTATTTCTTGAAAAAGTAGCTTTTCTTAAAAAAAGTAGCTTTTCTTACAAAAATACTTTTCCTTGAAAAAGCAGCTTTTCTTAAAAAAGTACCCTTTCTTAAATAAGTAACTCTTAAGAAATGCTTTTTCTTGAAAAAGTGTCTTTTCTTAAAAAAGTAGGTTTTCTTAAAATGTACATTTTCTTAAAGAGTATGCTTTCTAATAAAGATACATTTTTTAAAAGTACCTTTTCTTAAAAAGTACCTTTTCTTCTTCTTTTCTTGACTTTTCTTAAAAACATAACATAAAAAATACATTTTCCTTAAAAAGTTACTTTTAAAAAAATACCTTTTGATAAAAAAAAACTGACTTTTCTTTAAAAAGCACCTTTTCTCAAAAAAGTAATTCTTTTATATTGTAGGCTTATTAATAGAGTACTTTTTCTTAAAAAGTAATTTTTCTTAAAAATACATTTACGTAAGAAAGTATGTTTTCTTAAAAGAGTAGCTAATTTTAAAAAATGCCTTTTCTTATGCCGTTTTCTTTTCTGACAAAAAATGTCGCCCTTATTTTGCCATTTTTAGGAAAGTGTATTTTTTTTATATATTCTGAATTAAGAGCAATCTTATATTATATATCAATCGAAAGGTCTCAAAGTGCTGTATTCATAAATGCAAAAAAATTTTGATTTTTATCCTCTTGGAAGTCATAAGGTGAAAATATACATAAAAGGGGAAGAATGGGGAAATATTCTCACTCTATTACCTGAAAGAAGTCAATGGCTGTAATTTTTTGCGATTTACGAGGGCTCGATTGATGTATAAGATATGGTTGCCCTTGATTCAGAATATATAAAAAAAATACATTTTTCGAAAAAAGGTCAAAAAAGGGGCGACATTTTTTGTCAGAAAAGAAAACGGCATTAAATACTTTTTAAAAAAAAAAAAACCTTTAAACTGATGCAAGTCATATTTCACCGATCCTTTTTTAGATTCTCCTATAGAATCCTGCGAATTATCGTCCGTTATTAAGAATTTGAAGCACAATAAAGCCCCAGGTCAAGATGGTATTAGCTACGAATTTCATAAATTTGCTCCAGAATGCTTTGTTAGCGAAATATTATTATCAGTCATTAACATAATATTTCTCCAGGAAAAAATACCATCTATACAAAATACAGAGTGAATATCAAGCGGGTTTCAGAAAGAATTACTCTACTGTAGAGTAAATCTAAACAAATTGAATGGTAAAAATACATATGCCTTCTTTGTTGACTTCTCTTGGGCTTTTGATACAACTCCTAGAATTAGTCTATTTTATAAACTCTCATGCATGGGAATGTCATTAAAAATAATCAGAATTTTACTGAACGCCTATGAAAATTATTAAAGCCGCATTTGGGATGGCAACACTTTCTCTAAACCATTTTCTGTTGATATAGGTGTAAAACAGGGGTGCATATTAAGCCCGGTGCTATTTTCATCTTATATAAATGATCTAGTTGATGTACTCCCTGGTGGTGTAAATGTTGCTGATACTACAGTGAAGATCCTTTATGCCGACGATATTGTTATCTTATCGGAATCGCCAACAGAACTACAAAGCATGATTGATGCATTATATAGTTACTGCCAACTGTGCTGCTTAAAAGTTAATTTAAATAAATCTAAAACAATGGTGTTTAGGTCGGGCGCAAGAATCTCCAAACTCCTGAATTGGCATTTTGGAGATGAAAACATCGAGATCAAAACAGTTATAAATACCTTGATGTAGATATCACGTATAACTTGTCTTTAAAAATATATTTAAAAACAAATTGACTGCATCAAATTTGGCAATCAACACAACGTGGTCGAAATATATATCAAAGTCTAATAAACTAAAGATATTTCATGCTGCTTCCCGATCAATAATGTGTTATGCTGCACAAGTTTGGGGTTACGAAAAATTTGATGAAGTGGAAAAGCTATTTCTTTTTTTTTTATTAAAAAATGCTGTATTTACCAACTACAACTCCAAATTATATGATCTATCTAGAAACTGGTTTAAATTTTTTATATCTCTTTACTTTAAAGCTGCATTTTTCCTACATAAATAACGCATTAAATATGAATCAACACAGACTGCCATGTATTCTTGCTGAGGAAATTATAAATAAAAAAATTTACTGGGCAAATTAGTGGTCAAGTCTTTGTCAACGCCTTAATTTTATGCCTATGATAGTCCAGGCAATTCCACTGATAATAAAATTGAATATTTATTAGTTGAGGTTGTAGCCGATGATCGTAAATTTCTTGTAGGATCTGTCTATAGACCTAACTGTAGAGTCAGTACAAACTTTTTTTAACAAAACAATGGAAACGCTTACCCTTAAATATGACGATGTCATAATATGTGGAGACTCTAATTCCAACATCATCACTGAAAGCCATCTTACTAATGACATGAAGTCGATTGGTTTGTCGCCGACAAATACTTCAATCCCAACACATTTTACCTCTACAACCAAACGCTATTGGATATATTTTTTGTCAGCAAGATTGATAAAGTTCTGTTATATGATCAGCTATCAGCACCTTGCTTCTCCAAACATGATTTAATATTTTTAGCATTTGATTTTCAATTGCAGTATGTTTGTAATGAGGTTACCTTCCATGATTTCATGAATAATAATTATAACATTTTGTCATCTGAGCTATCAAATATTGATTGGGATTCTGTTTATTACATGCCTTCAGTAGATAGTCAGCTGGATTTTTTAGAAAATAACCTGTTGGATGTATTTAAGAAATCCGTCCCAATCAAAATCGTTAAAAGAAAAGCTAAGGAAAAGCCATGGTTCAATGTAGCAATTAAATCAGCCATTGATCGCAGAGATTTTGCTTACAAACGTTGGAAAACTTTCAAAATTCCCAATTTACATACTGAGTATTGTAATGCACGCAGAGATGTGAATAGAATGATAAAAAGTGCGAAATCAGAGTATTATTGTAGTCGTTTTTTATCAGCTGTTGGATCCAAACAGACTTGGAAAGCTATACGTGAAATTGGTGTTGGCAAATTATCGTGTGTGGCTACCAGTGACATAGATGTAGAGAAAGTAAACGAGTCCTTTACAAATCTTCCCAATGTTCGTCCGAATAAAAGCTTTTATGACCACTGTCCAACTATTTCTGGTAATTGTTTTAACTTTAACTGTGTAAATCAATCGGATGTTCTATGTAATTGTCTCGCGATTAAATCAAATGCAGTTGGGGTTGACAACATTCATCCCAAATTTCTGAAAGCTATTATTCCGCTAATGTTACCCTTTATCACGTACATCTTCAATAATATTATCACTAAGAGCGTTTATCCCCAAAATTGGAAATATGCGAAAATCATACCCACCCCAAAACCAAACAACGAATACCGACCAATTGCAATACTACCGTATTTGTCAAAAGTTTTTGAGCATTTACTCCATGGTCAAATAAGTAATTATGTCAATAATAATGATTTGTACAAATAGGCAATCAGGATTTCGACCACAACACAGCTGCATAACAGCCCTTATTGATGTATCTGAAGAAATACGTAGCAAAATTGACTATGGAAATATCTCGTTCTTGACCACTCCAAAGCATTTGATACTGTGGATCATGAAGTTCTCTGCCTGAAGTTGCTTAAATTGTTCAATTTTTCTCCTCTATCTACACGTTTAATGTCATCATATTTATCATCCCGTCGCCAATCTGTATTTGCAAACAATAAAATTTCAAGTCCATTGCCTGTTCTGAAAGGAGTTCCACAAGGATCAATACTGGGACCACTACTATTTTCAATTTACATCAACGATTTAGTGCGACATTTACAATACTGTAATGTCCACATGTATGCTGACGATTTACAATACTATATAAGTAGTGATTTAAGCAACATAAACGATTGTTTGGAAAAACTAAACAGAGATATGAAACACATTCATGACTGGGCAAACATAAACGGTTTGTGTCTTAATCATATAAAGTCTAAGTGTTTAATAATAGCTAAGAAAACTTTGAAGTTACCTTTTGAGCCGATTGTAATGCTAAATGTTCAAAAAATAGAAATTGTATCAACAGCCAAGAATCTTGGTATCACTTTTAATTCCACTCTGACATGGTGCGACCATATAAATGCTGCTACAGGGAAAACTTATGCAATACTACGGACACTGTGGAACACCCAGTATGTTACACCACTTAAGATTAGAATTTTATTAGCAAAAACCTACTTAATACCAACTCTACTATATGGATGTGAACGCTATTACTGCTACACAAAATTATATATACACTTGCACCGCCTTACTTGTCCGAAAAATTACTTTTTACACGTTCACCAAGATCGAACGATATCATTCACTTAAGATATCGAAGCTTAATATCTGAGTGGCAGTTCTATATTAATTCAGTTCGTCTTTGGAACATGCTACCCTCGTCCATTCAATTTATAAGCAACGCCCAGCAATTTAAGAAAGAACTATTTCAATTTAACTCATAATTAATTAAATGTAATTGATATCAGCTCTCATTTATTATATATATTTTGTTTTTTTAAAAAAAGATATATATATGTTTTATATTTATATTTATTTATTTATATATTTTTATTAAATTAAAACATTATGCTTCATGTGTATTAACCATATTTTTTTTTTATTAATTTTTTATCTTTTTGGGTTTTATTTATTAAATTATTTTTTTTCTGTTATACTGTGTACTATTTATATACTGTGTATTTTTGCATGTACTTATTCATCATTACTTTGTAAAAATCCATTACTTTAATTATAAGATTGTAAATCTTGTTGTAATGGAAAAAATCTTGAAATAAATTAAAATTAAATTAAAATACTTATCAGCCACTATGAACACAATGGAATTCGATAATAAGTTTATTAGATATAAAAGATATGAAGATATGATATGAACTTTATTGTCAATTAAACTACAACGTTACACCTTTTCTTGCTATGAATTTTTCATCTCGCATCACTAGTATGATAAAAGCCAGAGGGGGTCTACTTGACTTAAATGCCAGATCCTTCAGGAACAACACAAATAGTATCTGCGCAATCTGTAATTTAAATACATCGGAGAATACCTTCCACATTGTAGGTGTTTGCCCAATTTACAAAGATCTAAGATTAAGACTATTTGGTAAAATCCAACTTAGTATGAACGACGTACTGAACATTTTAAATGGATCTAATTTCTACGCGTTGTATAAATACCTAGAATTATCTTTAAAATAGCGAAAATTAATAATGAATGAATTTGATATATAAGTAGTCTCCATATTATAAAAATATCCGTTTCTGTTTGTTAAAATCTTTTTCCTTTTTTATATAATACATTAAAATAATTTTGAAATGAATTAAATAATAAGAAATTATAAGTAAAGGATGATCCAAGTAGATATATTTTTTCCAATAGGCTTTTTTTTGACGTTCAACTTTATTACGAAATTCACGTTCTGTGAAGAATGTGTTTCGTGCACTTCGCTCAACTAATGGTCAACATAATCGGCCTACTGAGCATACTATTCACAACACCATCACCCATCTTGAGAACCAGCATTCACTGCGACTTCATCAAGAAAAAACAACGGTTTGGTGTGGTATGTGGGCCGGTGGAATCATAGTTAGAATTTTTCCTGTGGGGATATGTAAAGTCTAAAGTTTATGCGGACAATCCCGCTTCGATTCAGTCCTTGGAGCAAAACATCACGCGTGTCATTCGCCAGTTACCAGTCGAAATGCTCGAACGAGTCATCGAAAATTGGACTCAACGGATGGACCATCTGAAACGTAGCCGCGGCCAATATTTGTTAGACATAATCTTCAAAAATTAAATGCCAAAGAATGTTCTTTCAAATGATAATAAACATTCCCCATTAAATTTGAACTTTCTGTGTTTTTTTCTTTAAAAAAGCAGGGAACCTCGAAATGGATCACCCTTTATAACCAGAATAGGGCCAATCTGGCTCACAACATTAAGTTATGCCAAATATAGATACAAAATATTGTAATTATACAACTGGAAAATCTATTAATAAATAAAAAACCTTTTTTTAAAAAGTACATTTTCTTAAAAAATACATTTTTCTAAAAAAGTAAATTTACTTTAAAAATTTGCATTTCATAAAACCCTAAATTTTCTTAAAAAATTAAAATTTCTTAAAAAAGTGACTTCTTAAAAAAATGTTTCTTCTTAAGAAATTGCTTTTCTTAAAAAAGTGCCTTTTCTTAAAAAAGTGCCTTTTCCTAAAAAAGTACATTTTCTTAAAATAGTAAATTTTTTTAAAAAAGTATCTGCTCTTAACAAAGTACATTTTCTTAAAAAGGTGCCTTATCTTAAAAAAGTATCTCTTCTTAAAAAGTACATTTTCATAAAAAGTACCTTGTCTTAAAAAAGTACACTTGCTCCAAAAAGTATCTTTTTCCAGAGAAATATATTTTCTTAAAAAAGTACCTTTTTATAAAAACGTGCCTTTTCTTTAAAAAAAAATTTAAAATGGTACCATTTTTTTAAAAAAAGTACATTTTCTTAAAAATTTGTTGTTCGTAAATAACTACCTTTTCTTCGTATATAAGTAAATTTTTCTAAAAATGTAATTTTTCTTAGAAAAGAGCGGTTTCTTACATTTTTTTAAAATATTTGCTGTTCATAAAAACTACATTTTCTTAAGAAAGAAAATTTTGTATAAAAAAATTTTTTCCTAAATAAGTACCTTTTCTTAAAAAAATACCTCTTCTTGAAAAAGTACATTTTCTTAAAAAAGACATTTAGTTTAGAAAGTGCGTTTTCTAAAAAGAGTACCTAATCTTAAAAAGTACATTTTCCTAAATACCTGTTTTTTAGAAAACCCCTTTTAAAAAAGTAAATTTTCTTAAAAAATTAATTTTTCTAAAAAAGTACGTTTTAAAAAAAGTAAATTTTCTTTCAAAATCTGCTTTTCTTAAAATCTAAATTTTCTTAAAAATGTTACCTCCTAAAAAAATAAATTTTCTTAAGAAAGCAAATTTTCTTAAAAAAAGTACCTTTTCTTTAAAAAGTACATTTTCGTAAAAAAGTACCTTTTCTTAAAAGATTGGCTTTTCTTAAAAAAGGACCTTTTCTTAATCTATATCTTTTTTTTTTTTTTTAAATATTACTTTGCTTATTACCAGAGAGCGGAACTTCATGCAAATCCATGTTTTTTGTCGTTAGTCTAAAGCACAGTATAAACAAAATATCTTTGCGAATCAAAGAATTTGCGTTAAAATGGCATCGATTCATTAGTGCATATTTTTGCATATTTTGCTGAAAATTAATATTTTTGCATATTTTCCTATAAATGCATATTTTTGTGTCATGTTTCGCATTATTTTATGTAAAATTCAAGTTTTGCCATATCTTTTTCTATTATTTCATTTTGCGTTTTTACATAGTTGCATATTTTTTTTAGAACTTATATCTCTTAATAATCAATTTTTTTACTAAAAGTAACATCAAATTACGAAAGAAAACGTACATTAGTACGATTTTACTCCTCTTACAGCCTTTATAACATCCATTATCCTTGATGGCAAGGAGTCCACAAGGAACTTCATGGTTTCTTCGTTAATAACGCTGTACCATACGCATTGTAAGGCTGAAATCAATTTTTTGTTTTCGGGTTTTTGATCAGTAGGTTTGCGTTTATTATGTACCATAAGTGAAGTGGTGCGGTTTTCATGACCGCCAGTGTATTTATCTTTAAGTGAACAAAGAGTCTGAATTTAAATATGATTTAAATAAAAGTTTAAAAAAATTTTAAGTGCATATTTTTTTAATTTTTAGTGCATATTTAAAGATTTTTAGCGCATATTTTAGGCGCCTAAAACACACTTTTTTAGTGCATGAAGTTCCTGTCTTTGCTTATTACCTTTTTTAAAAACACACATTTTCTTAAACATATACATATATATATTTATACCCTATACCACCGTGTTTATGGTCTAATGACTTTGTGCTGAGTTTGTTACTACCAAAAATATTTGACCTAGACCCATCTTTTGTTATATCGATCGACTCAGAATCACTTTCTGAATCATTTTCTGAGTCGATTTAGCGATGTCCGTCCGTCTGTCTGTCCATGTGTTCATGCAAACCTTGTAATCAAACTACAGGTCGCAAATATGAATATATTTTGATAAAATTTAGTATATAAGCTTCCACCGGACATAGAATAAACCCAATTGAAATTGGTGAAAATCGGTGCATGTTCAGACATAGTCCCCACACAAATGACCCCTATTAGATCGACTTAAGTGGTCATAAATCCGAATTATCATATAAATCTTGGCCAAATTGGGTCTGTGTGTGTTTACTACATACATTTATCAGATGTCCAAAAATTAGACAATTCTTAGTCATAGCCCCCCATATAAAGGTGCTTCCCGATCTTCACTTGAATCTATAAAAAACAAAAATGTTCCACATATTTTTCTCCTATTTGGTTTGTATATATTTTTGCAAAATATAAGTGATTTTATCAAATATGGTTAGGATCGGTCCATTTTTCGACCTGGTCCCCATATAAATATAGCATCCGATATGAACTTTTTCATATCTGCAGTCAAAAAAATTTATAACAATGCCACTTAAATTTGGTTAATGCTTATTTTCTATATCCAACTAGTTAAACCTTTTTAAATGTACATTTTCTTAAAAGTTCCCTTTCATAAATTTTCTAGTACATTTCCTAAAACAGTATTTTTTTTTTTAAAGTACCTTTTTCTAAAAAGTGCATTTACGTAGTAAATTAGTTTTTCATAAAAAATTACATTTTCATACAAAAGTACCTTTTCTAAAATACGTTTGTTAAACAAGAAAATTGCCTCAGAATCTGAAGTTTTTTCAATAGGAAAACTACCTCAGAATCTGATATTATCTCTATAAAAGAAACTAATACGCGTTTTTAAACTTTTAGCACTTTTAGAAAGTGAACTTACCAAAAATGTTTAACAGCTGTGAATTTCTTAAATTCTATATCCAGTACCTTAGCAACATTTTACTATAGAAACATATTTATTTAATGGAATATACTTTTATAAACATGTCATAGATTCTAAAGAAATTTTTTCTTTATTATTGACGCAAAAGATTATTTCATTCTTTATGAAATATTATATTCTTTTGATGAGCACATGTGTATTTCTAACTCTTACTCATACGTATGTTTCATAAACTCCAAAGCTAAAAGATGTTTACAGTCTGAACACAAGAAATATTATATATGGTTTAAAACAGAAAATAGCATTTGCGAAATAAATGACACTACTTAAAATAGAATGTAAGAAAAGAAGCCAAAGAAATAAAATTATTTTAAACAGAAAACCATGGAGACAATATATAAATCTTAAAAAAAAAATATTTCTAAAGAATTTTCTGAAGAAAAAAAAAAAAAAAATATTAAAGGAAGATTAAATACACAAGAAACTGCTCTGCAATGAAGAATATTTTCTAAATGTCTGAGGTTAAGTATTTGTACAAAATATAATAGCAGCAGGTCTTTATGATTTTGTGGAACGAAGAGTGGAAAATAATTTATATTGTCACATTTTCCATCATTATAAGGCTTAGAGGGCAGAATGAAAAAAGGACGAAAAAGTAACCGTTTCCTTTTGTAATTTTCATTCATACAATACACAGGAAACACTATGCTATAGCTAATGACAACTATACAAGGCACATAGATGCAAAAAATAGTACTTGAAATAATAATAATAATGACAAAGGAGATATGCTACGTATTCTATAAGAGTTAGAGCATGATATGGTTATTGAGCGAAGAACAAAAAATGAAAATAAATGTGAAAATAATAATGATCTCTAGGCTATGACAAATAAACTAAATTCGTTTAATACTGTTGTATAATTGCTTCACATTGTTGTCGCAAAACTTGTCTTCTTAAAATGGTAACTAGAATTTATTAGGAAGTGGGTTGCTGATGATGAGTTGCTTTTTATATGAAATTCACAACGCAATTTTTGATTAATTAATAAAATGATATCATTGTTTTGCAATAGTTCGAAAAAAAAGAGAAAATAAAAATATATATTTTTATAAATCTTTTAAAGAATTACTTTTTTTATGAAAAATCATTTCTTTAAGAAAACGTAATTTTATTTAGAAAAAGAAATGGCACTTGTTAAAGAAAATTTAATTTTTTTAAGAAAAGGAACTTTTTTAAGAAAAGGTACTTTTTAAGAATTGGTGTTTTTTTTTTTTAAAGGGTACGTGTACTTCATTAAGAAAAGGTACCTTTTTAAGAAAAGGTAATTTTTAAAAAAAAATTTTAAAGAAAATTACCTTTTTAAAGAAAATTAAATTTTTTTTAAAGAAATTGCACTGTTTTATGGAAAGGTACTTATTAATGAAAGGTGATTTTTTAAGAAAAAGTTGAATTTTAAAGAAAAAGTATTTTATAGGGAAATGTACTTTGTGAAGGATAGGTATTCTTTTTTAAAGAAATGACACTTCTTAAAGAAAATTTAGTTTTATAAGAAGAAGAACTTTTTTGAGAAAAGGTACTTTATTAAGAAAGTATTTTTAAGAATTGGTGTTTTTTTTAAACGGTACGTTTTTAGAAAACGAACTTTTTGAGAAAAGGCACTTTTTTGAGAAAAGGTACTTCATTAAGAAAAGGTACCATTTTAAGAAAAAGTAAATTTTAAAGAAAATTTTTAAAGAAAATTACGTTTTTAATGAAAATTACCTTTTTTTTAAGAAATTGCACTGTTTTATGGAAAGGTACTTATTAATAAAAGGTGATTTTTTAAGAAAAAATTGAATTTTAAAGAAAAAGTACTTTATAGGGAAATGTACTTTGTGAAGAATAGGTACTTTTTAAAGAAATGACACTTCTTAAAGGAAATTTGCTTTTTTAAGAAGAAGAACTTTTTTAGGAAAAGTACTTTTTTAAGAAAAGGTACTTTTTTAAGGAAATTAACTTTTTGAGAAAAGGTACTTTATTAAGAAAAGGAACTTTTTTAATAAAAGAAAATTTTTTAAGAAAATTAACTTTTTTAAGAAATGGTACATTTTTAATAAAAGGAAATTTTTAAGAAAATTAACTTTTTTAAGAAAAGGTTTTTTTTTTAATATTCTTTTTTTTAAGAAATTCCACTGTTTTTTAGAAAAGGTACTTTTCTAAGAAGAAATACTTTTGAAGAACATGTACTTTTAACATAAAATGTTAAATGTTAAATTTAAGAAATTGCACTGTTTTATGAAAAGGTACTTTTAGGAAAACGTACTTTTCTAAGAAAAAATATTTTTGAGGAACATGTACTTTTAACATAAAATGTTAAAAGAAAATTAACTTTTTTTTAAGAAATTATACTTTTTTAAGGAAATTAGCTTTTTAAGAAAAGGTTTTTAAATATTATTTTTTTAAGAAATTGCACTGTTTTATGAAAAGGTACTTTTTAAGGAAAGGTACTTTTGAAGAACATGTACTTTTAACATAAATGGTGAAAAGATATTTTTAAGAAAACTATACTTTTAGGAAAAGGTTATTTTTAAAGAAATTTTACTATTTATAGAAAAGATACTTTTTAAAGAAAATATACTTTCTAAAGCAAAAATACTTTTTAAGAAAGCATTTAAAACTAAAATTTTTACTTTTTTAAATTTAATTTTTTAAGAAAGGGCACTTTTAAAGGAAAATTACGTTGTTGAAATGGGACTTTTTTAAGTTTTTTTTTTTTAGAAAATGTGTTTTTTAAAAAGATACTTATAGAAGAAAAGATACCTATCTAAGAAAAAGTACCTTTGTAGGAAAAGCTACTTTTAAAAGAAAAAGGTATTTAAAAAAAGTTTATTTATTCTTAAGAAAAGGTGTTTTTTTAAGAAAACGTGCATCTTAAATAAAAGGTACATTTTAAAGAAAAAGTACATTTTAAAGAAAAGTACTTTTTAAGAAAAGGTACTTTTAAAGAAATGATCCTTTTTAGGTAAAAGGTATTTTTTGAAGTAAAGGTAATTTTTAAAGGCAAGGTACTTTTTATAGAAAAGGTATTTTTTTTAAAAGAAAATGTGCTTTTAAAAGACAAAGTACTTTTTAGAGAAATGGTACTTTTAAGAAAATAAATTGGTTTTAAGAACACAGCTTCGGACCAGCTTTGGAAGCATTTTTCGAAAAGAAAAAAATGCGAAAAATTCACTTAGAGTTTGGGGGCTGGTTTTGTGAAACCAAAAATATAGTTATGCGGCTACCAAATATAGCAAAATAAACACAAGAATTTAGGGTTTTTATAAAAATATTATACAAGTTAATTATATGTTACTTTCCATTATTTTTGCCAAAATGGCGGTGAATTGCACATGTAGATAAAAATAAAAAATTCAATGCAATTTTATACAAAAGTCACGCAGTGATTACCAAACGATTACAATTTCTCGGTTACAAAAAATTGATTTTACAACAAATTGACAGGAAAATGTCATACAAAAAGAAAGACCTAAATTAATACAGCGCACTCTGTATGTGACAATAATTTTAGTCCGAAACCAGTTAAATACTAGTTAACGCTCACGTAAAAGTTAAAAGTTTAAAAGTTAAGAAAGTCGTATTTTCATAATTATTTTTTGAAGATATGAATGATGTTGGATTATTTATTTCATATACACGTTATAGCATAACATTTGTAGAATACTCGAAAATTTTTCAATTAAAAATTTTAATTTGAAGTGAAAAACACGATTTTTGCCACAAAAATTTTCGGAAATTTGTTGTTAAAAATGGGGAAGAAAATGGAAAATATAAAAAACTACGTGGTTACCTGACGATTTATGTGTATATATAGTTTGTAAAATTTCAAAAGTTCAAAGTTCCTTAAGTTCAAGTAGATTTTTGAGTTATGATGTTCACGGACTTCGAACATTTAGTTGCACGAAAATCGATTTAAAGTTTTAAATAACTGATTTATATACGACCTATGACGTCGGTCGCTGTCGCCTTAAGTTTTGCTCCGATTTACTTGAAATTTTGACACAAGACTCTCGACACGTTGTACATTCAGAAAGATAAATGCAAAAAAAGGTTTTAAAGCCTTACCCTCCTCCCCTTAATTTAATAGAAGTAAAATAATCTCAGATTTGAAGAATTTTTCTAATAAAAAAAAATCCTCTGAATCTTGTTGTAATAAAAAAAAGTGTGTATTTTTTAGAAGACCTTAGACTGTTTGGCATTTTTCTTAACCCTCTCCGTGTCAAAAATAATTTTAAAGGTAGACTACATGTATGTTAGGGTGGCCCTTCGTTATATGGAGGGAAAAAAGTGTTTAAAATGTCGGTCTCACCCCCTAGAAATATGCGAATAGCAAAAAAACTGAGAAATACAAAGTTTTGGGCCAATCAAAAAACGTTTAGTCGTGGCGCAAAGCGATTGAAAATTTCAAGTGTGGTTATATGGGGAAAATATGACTTTTTTTCAGATTTTACGAAAATTTCGTTCTATAGTTTAATTTTTCCAACGAGCTGTTATATAATTCGGGATCAGTATTAAATTATCCTTTCAACAGGTTATACAACTTCAAAATCGAATGAAATTTCGCCAAGAAATAGCAAAATTTGATGACATTTTTTTCAACTTAGAGAAATTGATTAATGCCATCATTCTTTTTTGGTCTCTATAAGTATTCAGATATGAAGTATTGTTTTATTACCACGTTGTTAATCTATTGCGCGTTGAGACCGAAAATTGGAAATTTCTTTGATAAAATTTTTAAAACTCCTTTTTCAAGTTTGAAAAAACTTTCTTAAACAAAATTTAAAAAAATTAATATATTACTTTAAGGTTTTATTAAATACATGTTTTGCAGATTAACTGTGTTAATTTTTAAGTAAATCCCTCCGCCAGAATTTTTTTGACAAGGATTTTATTTTTGCGGATTTCGAGAAAAATTGGATTTTTGAGAAATATTCTATAAATGTACTCTTTCTAAATACTTTGTATCAAAAATTCATCACTTTTCTACTTTTAAATGTTATATTTTATCTTAATAGCATAAAGTTTCGAAAAAAAATAATATGACTCCATTGACCCTTTTGGAATTGGGGTCACATATGACCCCAAGCTAATAAAAGACAATTTATTAAAAAAATTCAAATATTTTGTAAGTGCTGTCCAATTTTTAGATGCGACGCATAAAATATAATAACCAAATGTGTAGAAGTTTCGTTCCAAAAATTTGGGATAAATCCGAGAACGTTAACCTATTATTTGCCAAAGCCAGATTTAGATTTTAAGATATTTTTAAATAAAAATTACCTAAAACCAGTTTTTCTATTAAACTCGTTGATACCACTATTTAGAATTTAAGAAAAATAATTCGGTTCATTTTTATTTATTTAACCCTTCAGTGCTCCTGAGATCAAAATTATCCTTTGTGATATATCTCTGGTGCCGTATTAAGTGGAATATTTGTGAATAGGGAGACGACGTCAAATGAAACCATTATTTCGTCTGGACCTGGTTTAATTGCGCTGAGCTTGTCTTTTAGTTCTAGTGAGTTTGTTATATTATATTTATTTGATAGTAAGTTTTTTTAGTATTGAACCTAAAAATTTTGACATTTGGTAACTTAACTTTTTCATTTCAATCAATGCCTGCTTTGATGTCGAATATATTCGACAAAAACACGGACTTTTCTGGTTTATGTGGAAGTTGTTTATGTTTTATATATAGCACGTTATACTCCTTTATCCTAGCCTTAATTTAAGTTGTTAAATATGATAATCCTAAAAAAATGTTGGATATATGATAACTTTTATGCACCTTCATTTATCTTAATATGTATAACTCATAAGTAAAATATATAAAAAAATTCTTGCTCGACTTGTATAAAATTTTATTTCCACAAATAAGTTTATTTTATTCCTTATTATTACATATGTCAATAACATTGATTTTTTAAGCTTTGAAACCCTTTCATATGTCATCCATAACCCTTTTACTCTTTATAACCATAATTTTCTTTTGCATTTTAGTTTTGTTTTCATCTTATTCATAATCCAATTATGCTATGCTAATGTATTGACAGGGCAGGCATTCTTACGACACCCTAGTTTTTCGAATTTTCTTGAAATTGTCATTCTGCTCTGCTATCGCTGCATTCATGGAAATCTCTGTGACATTGACAACAAAGTTACATGTACAACTGGTGACAATGAAAATAAATCGTTGGTTGGTCTAAGAGTAGTTTTGTTTCTTAACTTATAATAAATTGTATAGACCATAGAGAATCAAACAAACAAACAAACTTGAAAACTTTAATCCAAGAACTAAAAGAAACCTTTCAAATGTTCTTGTTGTCGTTGCCTAAGTTAAGGCATCAAAATAGGGAAAACAAAAAGAAAATCCCCGTTATGTTAAGTGTTTGTAGTACTTAAGTGTTTTGTAAATTGAAAATGTGTTATTTTGACAGAATAATAATTTTCTGTGTTTTTCTTTTATTTCTTTGCAGGTATGTATGACAGATTGAGAATAAATAAATTGTGGCATACATTGGGGACTATTTGTGCCAAAGAAGGTGTTTTTCTATAAGAAAAGTGCTGGAATTATATATTAAAGCTATATATAATAACTTTACAGCATATTATCGTTATTTGTATTGGAAACACAAATGTTTGTAGGTAAATTTTGTTTCTTTTTCAAAATATATATTTTTAGGCTTTTAATCTTTACTAGCAGATTCCAGCGCTCGAATTTCGAGTGCAATTTCTAAACAGCTTTATTTTTCTTCTTAGCCAATTCACAAACTAACATTTTTATGGTTTATTATTATTGTGAGTGAAGATAACAAACTCATTAACAAACACATTAACAAATTTAATAAAACACACATAGCACATGTATAATTGTATGTATGTATGTGTTAGTAGCAACTTTAAATGCAATTTACTCAAAGTAAAGGAAAAATTTAAAAATCTGCAAATCTACAAAACGGCTTAAAAGAAATACCTTTCAAATAATATACGTTTGGTCAAAATCGGGATAAAACGGTAGAACAAAACATCGGTCACAAGAAATCGCCTAACCTATTAATATTATAGATTAGTCTCTACTATGAAAATCTACAAAATAGCCACTATTTAAGCAATTCAAACTATAAACTATTTTAAATTACTTTTAGTAAAAGTAACAATAAAAAATGCTACTTATGGATGCCTCACTTGCAATGGATTACATGTCTAAGCGCTTGATTGCTGAGGGTTAATTTAAATTCTCGTAAGAATCAATGTTTTTTATTGACCTACAAACGGCCTATGGAGTCATCAATGTCGACGAATCAGGAGTTCTTGAAGTTCTGTGCATGAAAATTCGGTGTGATGTCCGTTGGAATAAACACATTTTTCAATTGTCAAAAGAAGCTTCAAGTGCCCTTCACCACGTCTGCCATCTGATCTCCTTACTATTTATACCACCTATATCCGGCCCTAAATAGAATACAACTCCCATATCTGGTTAGGGGCTTCAAGTCTATTTTGATGCTTCTGAATCGTATGCATAGGATGATATTGGAGCTTATCAATGACAGTAGCGTAACTAACTCTCTTGAAACATTGGAGCATCGTCGGAATGTCCGTTGTGTTACACTGTATTATAGGGCGCTAAGTACTTACAAAAAAAAAAAAAAAATTAACAAATGCCCCAAAAAAATTGGGGCGTAAGTTCGCGATGAATAAAAGCCCCAAAACCTTTTTAAAAACCCCAAAAAATGAACAAATGCCCCAATTTTTCAAAAAAAAAACAAATATAATAAGTAAGAAAATTATAGTCGGTCTAGACCGACTATACGATACCCCATACCATGCGTTTAGAGACCCTATCTCTCAGGCCCAACTAACTGGATATAGAAAATAAGCATAAACGAAATTTGAGTGGGATTTTTATTAATTTTTTGGCTGCAGATATGAAAAAGTTCATATCGGATGCTATATCTATATGGGGACTAGGCCCAAAAATGGACCGATCCTGACTATGTTTGGTAAAGTCTCTTGTATTTTGCAAAAATATATACAAACAAAATTTGAGAAGAATAAGTGCAATATATTTGTTTTTTGATAGATTTAAGTGAAGATCGGGAAGCAGCTCTATATGGGGCCTATGACTAAGAGTTGTCCAATAGGGATCATTATTGGATTACTGATTAATGGATGTAATATATACATACAAACCCAATTTGACTAAGATTTGTATGATAATTTGGATCTTATGGCAATATATGTTGATTTCATAGGGGTCATTTGTATGGGGGCTAGGTCTGACCATGGACCGATTCTCACCAATTTCAATAGCGTTCATCCCATGGCCGATAAAAAATCAAATACCAAATTTCGTCAAAATATATTCATATTTGCGACCTGCAGTTTGATTACAAGCTTTACATGGACACACAGACGGACGGACGGACATCGTTAAATCGAATCAGATAGTGATTCTGATTCGATCGGTATAATTAAAGATGGGTGTAGGTCAAATATTTTTGGTTGTTACAAACAGCAGCACAAAGTCATTATACCCAAACCACATAGTGGTATAAGTTATAAAAATGAACTTACAAAAAACCTTCCGAAAAATTTTCACATATTTTTATTAAACGATTTTTTTTTTTGCCAAATATCTATTCAAATGAAAATTTGCATACTGCTCTCAATATTTCTCCTACAATAAACGCATTTAAATTCTGTATTCTTTTCGGCAGCTTCTCAGCGGAGCTTTAGCTCTCAACCATAGCATATGATGCAATATTTGCATGATAAAAAAGGACTCACGATTTTGCATTCAAGCAAACAATTCAGTTTAAAGTTTGACATGATTCAATCTGTTCTTCAATTTCTGCAAGCTCTTCACCGTCGCACTGTGGTCAACATTTTGAGATAGCGGCCAAAACTCCTTTTGGTTTTTGTTCTCCGATTTTAAAGTTATTAGACTCATATGAAAGTAGACAGTAGTAAACCTCGAGAGCCAAAAAATTAGAACTCTATTTCAACTATTTCACTGGGAACAGGGTGGTCCAAAATGGGCTTTTTCAGAATTTAGTAAATTTATGATATTTTTAGTTAATTTTTAAAGTTTAAATGATCATAACTTTTTTGTTTTTCAAGATTTTTGGACGAAATAAATTTTGTGTTGTAACTTAACTTATTTCCTATTACTGGTAAAAAAAATTGAGGCTCTACTGTTTTCAGAACAATTTAAATTTTTTTTTTAAAAAAGGTCAAATTTCTCGGAAATTTCCTACTTCATAGAGCACAACTCCTGTGATTCAAGCTGAGTCAAAACACAAATTTACTATTTTGTAGTCCTAACTCTCCCCTACATTCCTATATATACATGTCCATGCATCGGGACTGCACTTTTTGAGCTACAGCAGTTTTTCTGACCCAAGGTAAGATATTCGGTACAAATGCACGTCATATTTTTTGAGAAGTTATTTGTATGTGAAAGTGGCTATTATGCATATATTTTGATGAAATTTTGTACAAGAGTTCTTGTTGACCCAAAAAATAATTCTGTTGAAATTAGGAGAAGTTGGCCCATATTTGGACCTAGTCCACTTAGTCAAAATTTTGACAAAAATGACAATAGAACTCTCAAATTATGTGGTATCTGGCAATTCATTTGGAAAAGGTAAAAAAGATTTTATTGCCATCTAATATTACACAACTTAAATACGTGAAAATTGCAAATAAATTTAAAACCAATGGAAATAACTGGTAAAACCAACCTGTTATATTATGTTTCAAAGAGGTAAAAAAGATCATGTTGAAACTTCGAGCAATAGTATATTAATCCATGCATTCATTTTTTTTCTTCATTATTGTTTAAACAATGGCTAAATTCAGTTATAGTGTTCTATCTGATATATATTTTGAACGGAAAGATGGAAACGACATTATTTTACATATAATGAATAATCCATTCTTCAAAATATGCGACAAACAAGAAATTAAAATTCATAACTTAAAAATAAAAAACTTTTTAAATACTTTAAGAAAACGGTACAATCAATGTTCCAGAAATAAGAAATTGTTTTACTCACGCAACCAAGAATGGCTAAGAAATAAACTTATTTTTAAAAAGCCATCAGTAACTACCACGGAAACTGGAAAAGGTGGTCGACCAGCAAAGCCAATTGATAATTGTAGTGAAAGATCACGAAGACGCAAGCTTAAACATATCAATGAAGAAGTTTCTTGTAGCATCATAAAGGATTCATTTCTGCATCAAATTCAACCATCGAAAACTAAAAAGGTTAAAATTGTTGCTATCATTGAAAATATAGTGGAAGCAAGCCCCAGACGCACAAAAAGGATTTTAGAAAGTATGCCGACACCAACTGAAGAAAATAAATTTACTCCAGAAGAAGCATTTGCACTATTTTTGGATTTGAAAATGACTAAAAACCAATATACAGAACTGCGGGAGTGAACCAATGAAAAAAATTGTGGAATTTTTCCATGATATCGAGATATAGTTTCTGGCAAAAAAGATTGCTTACCTTCACTAACTGCTATTAGTGTAACTTCAAGTTCAGCAGAAATAAAATTGCAGGATCTTCTTGAACACACTGCAGAACGATTATTAAGGACATTTGATGCTGACTATTTAAAGAAGTTTAAAAATTGCAGCATGACTTTAATTTCTAAATGGGGATGTGATGGGTCCTCTGGCCAGAAACAATACAAACAATGTAATGCGGAAAATTCATCAGATGCCAATTTATTCATGATTTCCTTCTTTCCATTACGTTTAACAAAAACTTATATTGGTTCAGAGCCGTCAACTAGTAGAGCTGCAGAGATAGATGTATGGAAGAATGAAATTCCCTCGCCAACAAAATTTTGTAGACCAACAAAGTTTGCTTACAAAAAGGAGACTCAAGATGTCATAGATGAAAAAGTTCGAAAAATAAATGATCAAATTAAAGAACTTCAACCAGTAACATTTAAATTTGATGACCAAGACATTGAAGTAAATTTTAAAATGTGTCTCACAATGATTGATGGAAAAGTTGCACAAGCTTTAACCAAACAAAGTCATCGTCAAGCTGCACCATATGCCAAAAAACATCAAGTCAATTGAGCCAACCACCAACACAAGACGGTGGTTTAATGAAGCATATTTGGAATGTCACCTCTTCATGCTAGAATTCGTTTTATGGAGCATATTCTTAAATTGGGATACGATTTGGAATTTGGCCTGTTAGGCGAAACACTGAGAAACAACAAAGAAAATTTGGAAAAAAGAAAGCAAAAAAAAAAGATATTCAAGAAAAATACCGTGAGATAGGCCTTATAATTGACCAGCCAAAGCAAGGAGAAGGAAATTCTAATGATGGAAACACAGCAAGGAGATTTTTTTCCGATCCAGAAACTGCAGCTTCTATAACTGGAGTAGATTATGATTTAATACGACGATTCCAAATCATATTACAAGTTATAGCATGTAGCAAAAAGATAGATGTAAAAAAATTTGGTCAATATGCTATTGAGACAGCAACCCCTTATAACCAAAAATATTCTTGGAGACAAATGCCAACCACAGTTCACAAAATTTTGTTCCATGGGGAACAAATAATTCAGCACAATATGCTTCCAATTGGAGATCTCTCAGAAGAAGCCCAAGAAAAAAGGAACAAAGACTACAGATTCTTTCGCGAGCACAATACAAGAAAAATTTCCAGATATTGTACTAATGAAGATCTTATTAATATTTTGTTGTGCACATCAGACCCATATATGTCCAGTATTCGACAAAAATGAAAATCAACCTCATTAGAGTTAGATGAAGAAGCTAAACAACTACTGCAAAATGAAAATCAAAGCTATTTGGAAGAAATTTTTACTAATATTGTTTAATTAATACTAGTTTAAAGATTATAATTTGTTTCTAATTTTAGTATAAATTTTTATTAATACATTTAAATAAAATATATGTGCACTTTAAATCAATAGTAAAAGTTTACTTAAAATTTTATCGATGTTGTGTTCTGTATATAATATATCCAAATGGTATTGATATTGTTGGGAATTTCAGTGTTATTTTTCAGTTTAATCCTCACAAGAATTAGCTTTCTTCCAAAAAAACCAACCTTTGGCCCTTGTGAATATTGAGACTAAATAAATGTCAGGGGCCAAATGTTGGCATTTTCTGACCAAAATTAAGTTTAGGAATAATAAATAAGTATTGGTTGTAAAATACGATTGAAGAAAATAAGAAATTATAAAAAAAATACCTATTTAAAATGTCAAAATATTCAACTTTTACATGGAAACTCAACAAAAAATTAAAATGCATTTTTAACTCCAAATTACTTACGTTCCTATCAGTCGATTTTTACGTTTGAACACGCAAATTGAAGCTTAAAGTCCCTCCTATTGAACAAAACAAATTGCGTAAAAAAATACCAATCCGGTCAAAAGTTATAGAGTTTTGACCGCTATCTCGCGAAATTGACCACTGTGCGTCGGAACAAGGATTATCAGTATCCGGATACTTTTCGAAAATGTAATTTTCCTCTGGCAGCATATCCGAGCATATGCCATTTTTCTAGCCAAAAACGTTGCGTTATTTATTTTCTCCTCTTTTTAGTAATTCGGAAATTTGACATATTTTATCATCTTTTAATAAGGAGGTTCTTCTTTTTTTTTTGGGTGGAAAAGCACCACCGCTTTCAGTTAATAATTCGAAGTCTTTCGCCATAAAGTATTCTTCGTCTGTTATAGCTTTGACAGATTAAAACAAAATTCCCTTGTTTGTGAATCAGAAGAAGTTTTGTTCGTAAATGTTCTTGAAAAACGGAAAAATTTTCCGGTTTTACCTAAATGTATGCAATGTATTATAATTTGCAATCAATATATGGAAACAACAACAGAAACCATACCTTTGACATCCATTGCTTTTTGCAATATTTAAAAAAAAATTTAAATTTATGTTCGCTGTCAAATCCATTGATTTTCTGTTTTAATTCTTCAAAAGCGTTATAAATGTTTTCTTGCAGGCAAGAGTGGTAGAGCCAAAAAATGATGGTAATACCGATTGTTTTTTTGCTGTATATGTTTTCAGTGCTTGGCAATAATGGTAACAACATCCTATTAAATTTGCCGCAGAGTACACTGCACTACGCATCGCTGTTTCGTTGTCCGTTATAAATAATGGTGGTTCCATTTGAAATAAATTTTGATCGATATATCAGAATAAACTTGCATAGCACTTTTGCGTTTTCTTATCCATCAAAATGTAAAATATCGGAATGATCTGTAAAAATATGTTTTGCGGCGATTACAAATAAGTATAACGACAACTGAGCGGCGCGCAGTGGCGCCTTTCTTCAAATAGCGTGGCAAAAAACAAAAATTTGATAGAATCATTCAGTAAAATCAATAAATATATAGGATATAGGATTTCTCGGATAAAAATTATGGATGCTCCACAAAGTTGGATTTTTTTAGCTTTAAAAAAAAGGCGCAAAATTTTTTGAAAAATATCCACTTTCAAATCACATTGTAGGCAAACTTAACCGACTATAATGCTTTTGGTGTCGTTTGAAAGGTACTTTTATTTTCTATAAATCAAAATAAAAATATTGTTATCTGGGCGTTTACAGTCTCACTTTTTCAAATATACTATATTTTGGTAGTTTTTTCTACTTTGATAGAATTGAACTAAAAAAGTTTAAATATGTTTACTTAGATATTACCTAAAATGGTTCACTAATACAATACTCTTCTAACTAGTTAGTGAACTTGGCTACATATACTTGCCCATCTGCACGCAACAACCATAAAGTTGTAAAAATCTATTGGCATACACTGGATATGTAACTAGATCTGTTTTGCCGGAACTCAGTGAAATGTTAATCAATATTAAAAATTTTATTTTAAAGGCTATAAAATACCAAATATTATATAATTTTTAGCGATTTTTATATTATTTTTCAAGATTTTTATTTTTTTTTTTTTTGTAGTTGACAAATGAAATTTTAATTTTTTTATTTTGATTTTGATAGGATAGTGTTTTTAAGAGGATAGTTAATGTTTTGTAATTTTTATGTATCGGCAATAATAAAAACTACAAATTCTGGAAGGCAATGATCATCAAAATGTTGTTAATGAATTCAGCAAAATAAAAAATCAGCTTGCGGTACCCGAATTATTTTTAAGCGGCCCAAAATTTTCAGCGTTCAAATTCTGTTAATGAATTCAATATAATAAAAAAAAAATAAAAAAAAAAAAAAAAAAACTTGCGAAAACTTACAATTTATGTATTTTGCCACAATTAGAAACTTTTGACCTGACACCAGGTCAAAAAATGAAGTTAACATAATAAATAATTTGCACTTAAAAATTTAAAACAACGAAAATTCGCTTGCGCTACCTGTATTATTTTTTTTTTTAGCGGTTACTGAATTCAGCATAATAAAATATAAAAAAGTAAATAGAAACTTTTGTGCCTAGTATTATTGTACTGATGACTGGTATATATTGACCAACATTTCCGTGCTGAGGCCAGTTAGCATTTGACTCAAGAAGAGACCACAGAATATTTTGGTAAAAAAGTAAAAAGAGTGAAGTGCAATAATGTCTTTACAACATTTTAAATTGTTTGATTTATTTAGAACCTTTATAGATTGGCTGTTATAAGAGAAGTAGACGTTTCACCACCACAGGAAGAAAGAAAACTTCACACTATTTTCATGAAAATTAAGACAAAATGGAAAACTTCCAACTTATTATTAGTTTAACATGCGGTATTTTTTTTTCTAGACTTTCCGATTTAAACAATATGTATTGTGAAATTGTAGGTCCTTTGAGTGGTTAATTAATAAAATTTCATTGCGAAATTTTGAGAACTTTGGGTGTTTTTCTTTATAAAAAAAAAACTAGGGAAAATAGGTCCAAAAGTGGTCCGATTTCATTAAAATTTTACAGTGTTTTTATACCCTCCACTCCAGTGTGCAGACGGTATATATAAGTTTGTCATTCCGTTTGTAATAATTAGAAAAAAAATGTTGGACCCCATAAAATATATATATTTCTGATCCTCATAACAACCGGAGTTGATATAGCGATGTCCGAGATTTAAATGAAGAACTAAAAAAAGTCTTGAAAACATATAATTTTCTATGTTGTTCTTGTCACGATCACGCCCTGAATAGTGCAGCTACAGTGATCATTTTTAGTGAGAATGATTTAACAAATTCATGGGAAGATTTCTATTTCAAAAATCGTTAAAATCGGTGGAACAGGTCCAGGGAAATCTCTGAAAAAGTAAAAAAAAAGAAAAATATGATGTTTCTATATTGTGCTTGTTGTTATTCTAAATGTTGTGTTGTTGTTATAGCTGGACTTGTTGTTTTTGTGGTCGTTGTGGTAATAATATAATAAAACCTAACCCTTTGTACATTTTTTTATTAACTCTGGTAGAAAAATTTAAAAGTTTCCATTGTTTTGACATCACTCTAAAAATTTGTTAGATCATTTCGAGCCTGCTTGCAAAATTTCAGATCGAATGGCTCACGGGAAATTGGTTAAAATCGATCCGAAATTTTTTCGACAAGCAGACACTACGAGTTAATATAAAGGCAGTAAAAATTCACCAACATCTAAAGCAAATAATGCTAAAATACCTAGTTGTTAATAAAAAAAAAAACAATGTGAATATAGCAAAAAAAAATTTTATGTATAAATTTATTTATAAATTTATATAAACATACTAGCTGAGTCCGGTCCGCGTTGCTGGCCCGAAGAAAACATCTGGATTTTATATTGCATCTAAATTTTAATACCGAGTGTCGGGCAAAAGTAAAGCACGAACTCCCTCGAAAATCCTTAAATACAATGCAGTTAATAATATTATGAATATGACTTAAAAAAAAATATACTTTTTCTTGAATATTTTAACACCAGCGCCACCTACAGGTGAAAAACTTTGTCAGCAACTTTAGTTTTATGTACATAACATATGTTGCGAATTTGAGCTAAATTGGACCGTAAATAATTTTTTTGGGAAAATCTCGACCCCAGCGCCACCTATCGGGTACAAAAAAAAGTTATGCAAATCGGAGAACCAAAGGAACATATGGTATGAATACGATGTCGCTAGCATTATTGGTTCAACAGTTATTAGAGTACCAACATACGCACCAACGTTTTTATATATTAAGAAGATTAAATAATACAAATAATATACATATATTATATATGTATATCCATAACAACTGCATGTTAGAAATAAGTCAGTATATTATTTTATTTACATAAAATTCTGCAATATTTTGTTGTGGGGAAAATACATTTCTTTGGCATTAACAGAGTGTCACTTCATTTTGCTCAGCGTGACTATGCCACAGTAGATGGCACCACAATTTTTGTTTGTTCTAATAAGCTTTGCAATAGTTATTTCTATTTTAACATGAATGTTAATATTTTCAACTGGATATCATACAGAACTATGTTAAGAGTATACACGGGCTGGTCTTTTATTTCATACGTATTTTCATTATTCTTTTACAAATATGAACATAAGTTTGGCATATTAACTTTTTGTTGTCTTTACAAAATAGAGTTACCGAAGTTCATCAATGAGTTTTTTGCTTTCAAAACAGTTCTACATAGTTATATAGAATTATTATTCTGCTTTACCTACAAAATATCTGATTGTGATTACATCTAATTTTTAAAAATTGTTTATAATTACTAAAGCATTATTATTCACATAAATACACAATTGCACTTTTTAAATTTTCCATTCAAATTTAAGAAAATATCAATTCTAAAAACTGGAATTAAAAATTTCCAATTATAAATTACAATTAATTGAATTTCAGAAAATCATATCAAAACGTCGGAAATTATAATTTTAAATTTAGAAGACATCAATTCCATCTTTAATATATAAATTTTATTCGTTAAACACAAATTGAAATTCCAAAAAAAAAAACACCAAATACCTACGTTTACATTTAAAAAATTTTTACATATAAAAAAAATATTGACATTCAGGAGAAATTAATAGCTTTTCAGTACCGCGATTCAGTAACTTCTTTTAACGATAGTCAAATCGTTAAAAAAAAAGAAAATTGCATAATTATCAGTAAAATTTTTAAACGATATTCGCTATTGTTAAAGTCAGCTGTTGTTGTTATCTAAACGACAACCATTTTTGTGTTGTTTATTCAATCGATAAAAACTTAAATTTTTAGGTTGAAATGTCGTCATACATAAATAAAAATCATAAAATAGTGAAAATATTTTGCTTTAATTAAAAAACTTTTTTATATAAATAAAAAAATTAAATAGCATATTCAATTCATTATACACAGAAATATTAGTAAAAAAATAAAGATATTAAACATAAACATAAAATCATCCTATCTAACACGAAGTAATTTGTTTTTTTCTAATCTTCTATGTGTTTTTCGCTTATTTTAACAGAGATGCCACTCGTTTACAATTTAAATAAATAGAAAAATAGATTTGTCGACTGTCGTTAAGATGTATGTACTTAGTAAATCACTTAATCCTTAGTGCAAACAACAATAGCTGTCGATATATTTTGCGATTGTCGGATCGTTGAAATTTACAGAATCGCACTATAGAAAACATTAATTTAAATTCAATGAATTTTAGAAAATGTCAAATGATATTTAAGAATTGCGAACATAAAAACTGTTACATAAATAAACGCAATTTGATGAGAATGTTATTTTTTATATATAAATTTTCACAATTTTTTTTGGATGAATATTTGAAGTTTCTCAGAAAATAAAGATAACAAATTATTTTATTTAAAATGTTTGGGACATTTGGTTTTTTGCGTTTGGCATCCCTAATTTGATTATTTATTATTATAAATTTATTCTCTATGTTTTCCAAATATGGCAATGTTTTAATAAAAAAGTTAAGAGAGTTTTTTTTTTTTTGGTTATTATTTTGTTACTCCATCCGACCTATATGGCCGCAATGAAGAAATATTTGGTCAGTTAAAAGAAACTATACAGCCATCTCCAATTAGCACGATTTAATGCATATAGCCACCCTACACAACCATTACCTTTGCAAAGGAGGTTAGGGCGAGCTATTTAAATAGCAAAAACTAAATTAAACGAGAAGTTATGTCATATAACCAGAAACGCATGCATATAGGTATATAACGTAAATGCATGCCGATCAGCAACCACGATGACCAAAAAGCAAACAACGAAATAAATCCGAAATAATAGAAAAGACGAAAACCAACCCAAAGAATTTGCTGAAATAATTTGGTATTAAGTTTAACAAATTGTTTACTTTTTCATTTACATTTATTATCAAGACTCAAACCGAGGTGGAGGGTATCAAAGATTCGGCACAGCCGAATTTAACACTCTTACTTGTTTTGCACTATTTTTGTAATTTTTTTAAATAAAATACAGAAATTAGCAAATTTGACATCTTTTGTGGCATTTTAACCAAATATTGAAGAATATTTGTGCGGGGACTGGGTCCAAACGTGAACCAATTTTTTATAGATCTCGTCAGTGGCCTAATAAACCCCTTATGCTATATTCAATCTCATTAAAACCAATTTTTAGGGAAAATTTTTATGGGGACTAGGTCCAAACATGGGTCGATTCCAACAAATTTAAGTAGGGTCGTCTTTGGATCAAAAACACTTTAATGCCGTTTTCTTTTCTGACAAAAAATGTCGCATTTTATTTGCACTTTTTTCGAAAAGTGTATTTTTTTATATATTCTGAATTTTAGCAACCTTATCTTATAAATCAGTTGAAAGGGCTCAAAATGCTGTGTTCATAAAATGCAAAAAAGTTTCGATTATTATCCTCTTCGAAGTAATACTGTGAAAATAATCCAAAAAGGGGAACATGGGGAAATATACTCTCACTATGACCTGAAAGAAGTCAATGACTTCAATTTTTTGCAATTTACGAGCTCTCGACTTTGAGACCTTTCGATCGATGTATAAAAGAAGGTTGCTCTTAATTTAGAATATATAAAAAAATACACTTCTCTAAACAAGTGCAAATAAAATGCGACATTTTTTGTCAGAAAAGAAAACGGCATAAGTTTCAATTTTCAGCACATTATTTTTATATTTGCAACATTTAATATTTGCACCAAAATAATATTGAACTTAGACCTAGCATCCTCTGCCGGCACTCATATTAAAGGTAAAGAAGCCTTCTTTCAACGTCATTTCTATTTTTTAATATATCTTAATTAGTTTAAAAGTTATGATTTTTGCAACGAAAAAAGTCAAAAGGCCCCACTGTGCGGCGCGGGTTTAACATAGTTCAGCGCAAAAGCGTTACGATAAATTTTATTTACTGATTACTGCAATTTACAAACGATTCACGATATTTTTTCAGTTTATGAAAATAAATAAACTACAAACAAAACAATAACATAAACCAGTTTCGTAGTTTGTTTTTAGAGTATATTTGTTCATCAGTCTTGTAAAAGAAATGAATTTAGGCCCCAAACTTACAAATTAAAAATGAACAAATGCCCTAAAATATTTGAAATTGGAATAAAAAATGAACCTTTGCCCCATAAACCATAAAAATTGGGGCATTTGTTAATTTTTTGCGGTATTTGTTCATTGGGGCCTAAGTACTCAGCGCCGTCTTATAGATAATACAATGGGAAGTGAGCTGCTGAGATAAGTGAACTCATCCATAGAGCTCATACTTTTCAACGCATTACCGCGAAAATTCGATCATTAGCCGCACAAGCTGTATGTGGAATAAACTTCCCGCTGAAATCTTTCCTTTAAGTCAAATATCCACAAATATTACTCCCTCTTTTCACCAACCCATAACTTATTTTCCTGATATCAGCACATTAATAGAGTGGCGATATATACATAAAAAAAATATGTGCATCTATAATATAAATAGGCTAGGCGATTTCTTGTGACCGATGTAAGTTTAACAGTTTTACCCAGATTTTGACAAAAAATTTATCATTTGAAAGGTGTTTCTTTTTAGCTGTGAACCAGATTTACAGATTTTCATCGTCTGGAACATTTGTTTGGAGTTATGATCGTTTAAAGTAGCTACTAACACACACATAAAATTATAAAATATTATAAAATGCTATGTGTGTGTTTATTAAATTTGTTAATTTTTGTGTTAATGTGTTGAGTTTGTTTTCTTCACTTAAAATGAGATAAATTGTGAAGCATACCTTTAGGGTGTTTATTAAATGAAAAAATAAAATTTCCTTGAATTTGCACTCGAATTTCGAGCGCCGGAATCTGCTAGTATATATATAAACCGTGACCAAACTTGCTTTGGTTTCCTTTATTCTATCCATGAATCATCCATCAATCCCAAAATAAAGATAGCAGTTCTAATTTTAGCCGCCATGTGTCTTACCGGTGCATATGGTAATTTTTTTTTTTTTATTATTTTTTATAAAAATAAAAAAATCTTATTTTCGATCTTTAATGATTGGGTTTGAAATTATTCAGGTTCAAGATCAAATGTTTTTACTTTGTTTCGTTTGGTTTCTACACAAAAAAATCAAAAACTTTTAATTGGTGCTTGGCCTTGCTATTAGATCAATTTTGTTGTTTCGACCTCTAACTTACTAAATAATATTTAAATCCTTATTAAATTTCCAAGTAAATTTCCATTATTATTTCCAAATATTATTCTACAAATTCTTATACATGGAGAACAAATAAACATTAACAAACTGCAGCATTATTAGTTTTCAATAATAATAATAAAACAAACAAACCATTATTAAACACCCTCAATATTCTGACACCGTTCAACCGCCCACACATCAGTCCTTCAAAACAAATGAGCTCCATTATTCTTGTAAAACACTTGAAAGGCAACAAGCAACAATTGCCGAACTATGGATAGATGATTCAAAAAAGATTTTCATTGATTGTAGCCATTGCTGTGAAGCTGCTGCAAAAACATGTTAAAGCACGTAAACGTTATTGACTATTACTATATTATTCACTTCTAAAAACCATATATTTTTTGTATTGTGTTAGTATGAGTATTTATAATCTTTACAATAACATGGAGATTTTTTCTTTTCTTTTTGTATTGTCTGTATAAAATTTTCTAATATTGATTGATTTTTGTTGTATATTTTTGGGGGGTTTTTTTGTATTGCTATTCTCATCTATATATATTGATGGTTATTGTTCATTATTGTATTGTTTATGAAGAGGTTAGACTCTGAGGTTTGTAAAATACATAATGGAAAAGATGAATAGATAATAAATTGTTATTTAATATGTACCGATTTGTATGGTTTTGATGTGAAATATTAACGAATATAACCTTAATATAATTTAATGGTTGTTTAAATAATATTGATTACATAAATAATTTGATTTTCTCTTCTTACTTTTTCTATAACAATTTTATAATTTTATTATGGGGAACTTCTACATATATTAAATCAATTAAGAGAATAACCATTTTCAAGCTCGTCCTCTTTGAATTTGATCAAATTTGACCTCCAGCTATTGAAATATGGCTATTCGCTAAAGGTCACACACATCATTATCACATGATCTTATAAAATGTTTAACAAAATATGTATTGTTACTGATTTGACTGAGGTTTTTCAGTGAAATTAGGCGGATTTTTCGAATTTTTTATGTGGTTTACCAATTCGTTTTACCTTTATTTTTTTAAGAAAATGCACTTTTTTGAAAAAGCTAGTTTTTAATAAAAGGTTCTTTTTGGTGCTTCTAGGTACTTTTTTAGTAAAACTTACATTTTTATTAAAAGGTACTTTTTTAATAAAAGATACATTTTTAATAAAAGGTACTTTTTTGATAAAAGATATTTTTTTTAATAAAAAGCACTGTTTTAAGAAATGGTACTTTTTTTAAAAAAAGGTGCTTTTTTAAGAAAAGGTGCTTTTTAAAGAATAAGGCACCGTTTTAAGAAAAAGTGCTTTTTAAAGAATAAGGCACAGTTTTAAGAAACGGTACTTTTTTAAGAAAATTTACTCTTTATGAAAACATACTTTTGAAAAAAGGGTACTCCTTTAATAAAATGTACTTTTTTTTATGAAAAGTATACCTTTCTAATAAAAACTAATGTTTTAAGAAGGTGCTCGTATGAGAAACGGCACGTTTTGGGAAAATACGCTTTTTTAAGGAAAGGTAATTTATGAAGAAAATGTACTTTTTAAAAAGGGTACTTTTTTGAAAAAAGGTAAGGGATATTTTCTTATGGAGTTCTTTTTAAGTAAACGTACTTTGTAAGAAAAAATACTGCTTTAGGTTAAGATACTTTTTAGAGAAAAATTACTTTTTTGAGAAAAGAAACTATTTTAAGAATAATACTTTTTTTAAGAAAATGTACTTTTTAAGAATAGGTACTTTTTTGAGGAAAGGTAATTTTTTAAAAAAGGTGTTTTTTAAAAAAATTTACTTTTTTAAGAAAATGTACTTTTTTAAGAAAATGTACTTTTTTAAGAAAATGTACTTTTTAAGAAAAGGTATTTTTAAAAACCGGTACTGTTAAGAAAAATTATATTCTTGAAAGCAAATAATTTTGTAGAACAAGCTACAGTTTTAAGAAAAGGTACTTTTTTTAAGAAAAGGTTATTTTTTAAGGAAAATTACTTTTTTTAAGAAAAGGTACTTTTAAAGAATAGGTACTTTTTAAGGAAATGTAATTTTTTAAATAATAACAATTCTTTAAGAAAGTGTACTTTTTTTAAGAAAATTCACTTTTTTAAGAAAAGGTACTTTTTTAAAACAAAGAACTTCTTACGAAACTGAACTTTTTTAAGAAAATAAACTTTTTTAAGAAACGGTGCCTCTTAAAGAAAGGGAAAAACTACTTTTTGAAGTAAATAATAAAAACGATAAAACTTACTTTTCTCGTAAAAGTAATTTTTTAAGAATAAGGCACTGTTTTAAGAAAAGGTACTTTTTTAAGAAAATTTACTTTTTATGAAAACATACTTTTGAAAAAGATACTTATTTAACAAAATATACTTTTTTTATAAAAAGGTGAATTTTTTAAAAAAGGTACTTCTTAATCAACGATGTCTTTTTCTCAGTAAAAGGTACTTTTTTTAAGAAAAGGTACTTTTTTAAGAAGAGGCACTTTTTTAAGGAAAGGTACTTTTTATGGAAAGGAATTTTTTTAAGAAAAGTTGCCTTTTTTTAGATATGGTACTTTTTTGAGGAAATGTGCTTTTTTAAGAAAATGTAGTTTTTTAAGAAAAGGTATTTTTTAAGAAAAGAAAAATTACTTTTTTTTCATAAAACCTCCTTTGTTAAGCAGACAGTCTTGTTTTAAGAACGAGATACTTTTTTAAGAACTAGGTACTGTTTTAATGAAATGGTACCTTTTTAAAAATGTTACTTTTTCAGGATATGTTTTTTAAAAGATAATTTACTTTTTTAAGAAAATTTACCTTTATAAGAAATTATAGTTTTTTAAGAAAAATGCTGTGTTAAGAAAATTTAGTTATATCAGAAAAAGTATTTTGATGAAAAAGTTTTTAAATTTTTTTTATTTTTTTTTATTTTGGAAAACTTACCTTTTTAAGAAACTTACTTTTTTTAAAACGGTCCTCTAAAGATACTTTTTTAAAAGGGCACTCTTAAAAAAAATCTAGTTTAAAAAAAGGTACCTTTAAAATGTTAATTTAAGAAAAATATTTTTTATGAAAACGTGCTTTTTAAGGCACTGGTATTTTTTAAGAAAAATCACATTGTAAAGAAAAAGTACTTTCTTAGGAAACGCTGATTTAGAATAAAATGTACTTAAAAAAAAAAGGTAAATTTAGAGAAGGGTACTTTTCTGAGAAAAGATGTGGTAAGAAAAGTTATTTTTTGAAAAAATTACCTTTTTTTAAGGAAAGTCTTTTATTTTAAGGAAAGAAACTTTTAAGGATATATAATTATTTGAAAAAAGCTATCCTTTAAAAAAGATTTTAAATAAATTTCCAAATGATTTTTTACCTTACTGTATGGTCCATACAGCGTCACATAAACTTGTTTGATAAATTCTTATGCCCAAAGCTATGTCACGTATACTTGTTTAAAGTACTTAATTAAAATGTATTTTAATTCAAACTTAGGTTTTGTTAAATATTTCAATTAATCGTTGTTTATTGAAAATATTGTTTGTTTGATGGTTACCAACCATAACCTTTTGTTATTCTTCATAATTGCTTACGAAGTTTAATTAATTTGATAAAATCAGTTCGGGTATTTCATTAAAGACGCTTGTTGTATGTTAAACATAAAAGATGCTGTTTATTTTAATTGAAAATTAAGGTTTAACCACACATAATCTTATGAACATTTTGCTATCGTTTTTATTTTAGATAAATAAATGGAAACATAAGGGGGTTTATTAAGGTAACGAGGGAGAGAATGTTAATTTGTCAAAATTTAGCGATTATAGAAATTGTTGAAATGAAATTGTTTCACAGCTAAGAGTGGTAATTAGCCACAGTTACTCGAAAGCAACTAAATATAAAGAAAACTTTTAAATTTAATTTATCTCCTACAACTTAGGCCGCTTAAAGTTTGAAAGCTCCTACTGTCATTATAGCCTCTACAAACTGCTCAATCCATAATAAGGACGACTTTTTATCATCGTTATATCATAAAATAAAAAGAAATGTTGATAGCGGCATTGTACGTCGACTATAAGTATTTAAATATAAAATTTTTGGAAAATTTAATCTATTAAAACTTTAGTCATTAAAAACAGAAACAAGATCACGAAATTAAGCACTGTAAATTACGTTATTTTCTAAAAGACCCAAGACTGATCCAAGCACTGCTCTTCTGCATTGGGTTGCAAATTGTCTCTTCAAATGTTAGGGTAATCGGTTTTTTTCATTTTATTTTTAATAAAGATCAATTTGCCTACGCCATGCTTGGAGAAAACACAGTATTTGATCTTCACCAAATATTTGCTTGTTTTTTTTTCATATATATATATTTTTTTTTAACAAAAACTTCATATTTTCTTTCATATCAACAAACTACCGATTCCCAGAACGAATGGTTTTTATGCGATGCATTTTCGCATTTTTTTCTCACAATTTTGGCTTCTGTTAATCTATAAGGCAATTTCGTTCGGTTTTCTTCCTTCATACTGAAATTTAAGTACATGCTCTCTAGTTTCAATGGACATTTGCTTAACCATTTTCGAAAAAGATACAAACGTTAAAACTCTCGTTCAGCTGTGACTAAAACAAAACAAAGAAAAACTTTTTTTACAACTAAACTGCAGTTGACAACAAAAACAATAAAATGCAAAACAAATTGTAACAAAAAACGATAAATTTTTAAAACTCAAAGTATTGAGCGACACATTGTATACTTTCTTTTAATTTGTAATACAGTTTTAATATTTAAAGTTTTAAATTTATTAAAATATTTTCGGAATTTTTCTTGAAATATTTTGTTTTCATATCTGAATTTTAAACTTTACATGTATTTTTCTTCAATTTATTACTATATTTAAAAACTCAACTATATATCATTCTTGAGCTTAAGATGTCTGCTAACCAAATGGGTTTTTGAAATTGGAAAATTAAAATCCATGTGAAAGTAATCAAGAATTGTATATCTTTACTCCATAATTAATAATACTAATACGCCTTCATATAAAAGAGTAAACAATCAAAATATTATTTTTTATATCCTCCACTCCAGTCTGCAGAGGGTATATAAGTTTGTCATTCCGTTTGTAATAATAAGAAAAAAAATTTTGGACCCCATAAAATATATATTTGTGATCCTTATAACAACCGGAGTTGATATAGCGATGTCTGTCTGTCCGTCTGCCCGTCTGTGGAAATCACGATGACGACATCAATCGGGCAGCTAGGGTGCTCGCTGACATAAAAAATGATTCATTAACACCCTGAAAAGTTTGCTATTTAAAATCGTCCAAATCGGTCGATTAGGGCCCGAGATTTGAATGAAGAACTAAAAAAAGTCTTGAAAAAATATAATTTTCTATGTTGTTCTTGTCACGATCACGCCCTCAATAGGATAGCTAAGGTGATCATTTTTAGTGAGAATGATTCTCCAAATTCATGGGAAGATTTCTATTTCAAAAATCATTAAAATCGGTGGAACAGGTCCAGGGAAATCTCTGAAAAAGTAAAAAAAAAAAAAAATTAAAAATATGATGTTTCTATATTGTTCTTGTTGTTATTCTAAATGTTGTGTTGTTGTCATAGCTGGACTTGTTGTTTTTGTGGTCGTTGTGGTAATAATATAATAAAACCTAACCCTTTGTACATTTTTTTTATCAACTCTGGTAGAAAAATTTTAAAGTTTCCATTGTTTTGGCATCACTAAAAAAAATTTACTAGATCATTGCCACGAGCCTGCCTGCAAAGTTTCAGATCGATTGGGTCTCGGGAAAGGGGTAAAATCGATCCAAAATTTTTTCGACAAGCAGACACTACGAGTTAATATAAAGGCAGTAAAAATTTACCAGCATCTAAAGCAAATAATGCTAAAATACCTAGTTGTTAATAAAAAAAAAAAAAAAAAAAAAAAACAATGTAAATTTAGCAAAAAAAATTTTTATGTATTAATTTATTTAAAGAGAAAACACAAAAATAACGTATTTTTTGTGTGTAATATTTACATATACATACATACACATATTAAATAATACAAATAATATACATATATTCTATATATGTATATCCATAATAACTGCATGTTAGAAATAAATCGGTATTATTATTTTATTTACATAAAATTCTGCAATATTTTGTTGTGGGGAAAATACATTTCTTTTGCATTAACAGAGGGTCACTTCATTTTGCTCAGCGTGAATATGCCACAGTAGATGGCGCCACAATTTTTGTTTGTTCTAATTAGCTTTGCAATAGTTATTTCTATTTTAACATGAATGTTAATATTTTCAACTGGATATCATACAGAACAATGTTAAGGCTATACACGGGCTGGTCTTTTATTTCATACGTATTTTCATTATTCTTTTACAAATATGAACATAAGTTTGGCATATTAACTTTTTGTTGTCTTTACAAAATAGAGTTACCGAGTTCATCAATCAGTTTTTTGCTTTCAAAACAGTTCTACATAGTTATATAGAATTATTATTCTGCTTTACCTACCAAATATCTGATTGCGATTACATCTAATTTTTAAAAATTGTTTATAATTACTAAAGCATTATTATTCACATAAATACAAAATTGCACTTTTTAAATTTTCCATTCAAATTTAAGAAAATATCAATTCTAAAAACTGGAATTAAAAATTTCCAATTATAAATTAGAAAATATTAACTGAATTTCAGAAAATCATATCAAAACGTCGGAAATAATAATTTTAAATTTAGAAGACATCAATTGCATCTTTAATATACATATAAATTTTATTCGTTAAACACAAATTGAAATTCCAAAAAAAAAAAAACACCAAATATGTTTACATTTAAAAAATGTTTACATTAAAAAAAAATATTGGCATTCAGGAGAAATTAATAGCTTTTCAGTAACTTCTTTTAACGATAGTCGAATCGTTAAAAAAAGAAAAGCAAAATTATTAGTAAAATTTTTAAACGATATTCGCTATTGTTAAAGTCAGCTGTTGTTGTTATCTAAACGACAACCATTTTTGTGTTGTTTATTCAATCGATAAAAACTTAAATTTTTAGGTTGAAATGTCGTCATACATAAATAAAAATCATAAAATAGTGAAAATATTTTGCTTTAATTAAAAAACTTTTTTATATAAATAAAAAAATTAAATAGCATATTCAATTCATTATTTCATTTTCAAATAAACAGAAATATTAGTAAAAAAAATAGAGATATTAAACATAAACATAAAATCATCCTGTCAAACACGAAGTAATTTGTTTTTTTCTATTCTTCTTTGTGTTTTTCGCTTATTTTGACAGAGATGCCACTCGTCTACAATTTAAATAAATAGAAAAATAGATTTGACTGTTTTTAAGATGTATGTACTTACTGAATTACTTAATCCTTAGTGCAAACAACAATAGCTGTCGATATATTTTGCGATTGTCGGATCGTTGAATTCGCACTACAGAAAACATTAATTTAAATTCAATGAATTTTAGAAAACCTCAAATGCGAACACAAAAATTGTTACATAAATAAACGCAATTTGATGAGAATGTTATTTATACATATATTATTTTTCACAATTTATTTTTGGATGAATATTTGAAGTTTTTCAGAAAATAAAGATAACAAATTATTTTATTTAAAATGTTTGGGACATTTGGTTTTTTGCGTTTGGCATCCCTCATTTCATTATTTATTATTATAAATTTATTCTCTATGTTTTCCAAATATGGCAATATTTTAATAAAAAGGTTGAGAGTTTTTTTTTTGGTTATTATTTTGTTACTCCATCCGACCTATATGGCCGCAATGAAAAAATATTTCGCCAGTTAAAAGAAACTATACAGCCATCTCCAATTACCACGATTTAATGCATATAGCCACCCTACGCAACCATTACCTTTGCAATGGAGGTTAGGGCGAGCTATTTAATTAGCAAAAACTAAATTAAACGAGAAGTTATGTCATATAACCGGAAACGCATGCATATAGGAAACGCATGCATATTTTTCCAATATTTTGTTTACATTTATTATCAATACTCAAACCGAGGTGGAGGGTATCAAAGATTCGGCACAGCCGAATTTAACACTCTTACATGTTTTTAATTATTTTTTTACAAGTTGTCCTTCAATTTTGTTCCTGCACTTTTTATTGAAATACAAATTTAACATAACCATCTGATAAACGTCAGAAATATGATGAAATAAAGCCATTAACAACTTGCTATCAAAAAAGTAAATATGTGGGTGATATTGTAAATGTAAAAAATAAAATATATTAGAGTATATTGTCATCAGCAACTTACGTCATAATGAAGCTCAATTTAAGGTTTTGCTGTTAAATATGTTAATTTGGATACCTGTGACGTTTCGTCGTTATTATTTTGCAATTTTTAGTGATTTTTCTATAAATTATTTCCATTTAATTACAAACTAATTACAAAAATAATAAATTTTATTTTATCACTTTTTATAGATGACAAATGATTTATTATTCCTTCTTTGATTACATTTTTTTTTTGTCTTTGTCTAAATTAATGAGTCTAGATCATGAGTTAGAGATACAAAAATCAATTAATTGTATACAAATTTAATTGCTTCCTGGTTTCCTTTTTAATGACGGTGACAAAGTAGAAAAAAATAATTTCTACAATTACGTATTTCCTTTTAGTTTAAGAAATGGAATTAATTTTTCCTTACTCGTTAGTTATTGATTTTTTTTTAGCTAAAATAAAACATCACAAAAGGTCCCCCACCAAAAAAAAAAAAAAAAATAACGTTCTTATATTTGGGCTATTCATTAAAAATTCTCTAGAGTCTCCAACAAATATTTTTGCCTTATTATACAACTGAATTGCTGATTAGCGTTAAATATTTAACAATAAATACTAAGGAGGCCTTTTCTAGAAATGAAACAGGAAATTAGTGTAGGCAGGATATTGATAGAAAAGAAAAAAAAAACATAAGGCCAGCGGAAGAAGGAAAAGTAAAGGCAAATAAATGTAGATTGCTTGGATAAACAAAACAAAAATACACAAAACAAAATAAGAACAGATCGCAGATTAAAGTCCTGAGATTTCAGTCCAGAAAAGTTATCAAAATTATTATTTTTGTTTATAGACATTTGAAGGTTATTTAAAAAAATTATTTCAAGACGTTTGATTATTATAAAATTAATAAGTTAATTTACTTAAATTCTAAATTTTCAAATATATTTTAATAAACCAAAATGTATTTTTTAATTTTATTATCCCGTGATAAATAGTATGCGAGGGCGGATCAGTAAATCCGTTACTTTTTGAATTAAAAAAATTTTTTTTTACCAAAAACAAATTATTTCTCTGCTGCAGCGGAAAAACTCAAGGTCCTGAAATAGACATTCATTTAGCTGATAATGATTTAATTTTTGGAGCTAAATCTCTTGCTGCCGCCCTATATCGAAAAGTTTGGAAATTGAAAATAGTCAATGGAATATGATGGTTAAGGTAGCAAATCGTGGTCCAATTAAGGAAATTTTGGCATAGCCTTGGATGCGTGAGTAGCGTTGATGAAAAAGCTCTTTCTTTATTCTAAAATCTTCATATAATCGGTCCAATTAGTTGTCATAATATTATCATGGATATATATATATATATTGAGAAGGTTGTTTTTGTGGCAGTTGAATTTGCCGTCCAACTCTCAGTGCGACTTGCACCCGGTTTCAGCTCTTAATATATTTCGAACTTTTGAGTCTTGTAACCAATATTTCCCACCCGACCCTAATTTTCTTTTTAATTTTATATGGCTGTCTTAAAATGACGAACAGTTTGATTTTTATTTTAGGACAAATTTTCTTCACAAAATTTATAAATTGGTTTACGATGCTTAAAATCATTCACTGTTATTTTGAATATTTATGTTCATGATAACAATCTAGGCAAGGCGATTTCTTGTGACATATTCTACACCTTCAATTACCAACCCATTTTGACAAAAAATGTACCATTTGAAAGGTATTCCTTGGCATATGTTCACCATATTTACAGATGTGCACCTTTTGGTACATTTTTTTTTTTTTTTTTTGATTAATTAAATTAAAGTTGCACTAACACATACATAAAACACATATTTAAGTTTCATATAAAAAACTATACAATGCTGTGTGTGTCTTTATTAAATTTCCGTTGAATTGTGAACTGGCCTTTAGGCTCTTACAAAATTATTATTTGTTATGGAAAAATTAAATACCTATAATTTGCAGCACTCGAATTTCGAGGGCTGAGCTCTGATAACATAGTTTTATTTTGGAATTGACAATTCGATACTACAATTATATTTTCAGAAAAAAAAAATGTTATTGCTAACATCTCTTTTTTATGGCGTTTCCATATTTTAGTGTCCATACATTATTATTTTCCTACAAATTTAAAATGCTTACTTAAATCCCGAAAAAGGTTTTGTTTAGAAAAAATACCATTATGCCCAATAATTTTATTTGAATCCTTACTATTAAAAGCAGATTATATCCCTTTTTCCAAGTCTTAACATTAAAATGATTTATATCCTTAATTTTATCAGCATATTTTTTAAGCGTATTTTATATTAGTCAGCCAGCAAGCCAGTCAGCCAGACAACGTATCGGTGCTTTTTTTTGGCGTTTATCTTACTAAATTTATAATGCAAAAAAAAAAATTGGTTGACTTTTTCGAAATGTAAGCAAATTTTAAAAACGACATGACTTAAGAGTTTTAAAGCAAAAAAGAATTAAAGGAAAATTTATATAAAATCAAGATAAAGCGTAATATTTTCTAGGAATGCAATATTAAACAAAATTATACAAAAAAAATTTGTATGGTGGAAATTATGAAATTGATTAAATTTTTTCTTTTATTATAGTATCAATCTGCTTATGAATTTTATATATTTGAAGAAATAAACATCATTATTGCTGTTGTAAATCGTTGTTTTTTTTTTTTAAGGAAAAATAATGCTTTCACAGAAACCAGAAATCCAATCAAATGCATGTTTTCCCCTGTGGAGCGTATAAGTATTATAATTAATGATGAAAATTCCTATAAGGGTGTATAAATTTTCTTACGAAATAGATTTTTTTTTTATTATAATGACGGTTATGGAAAGTCTATATATTGTACGTTAATTTGTTAGGTTTATATTTTCAACTTTTGTGGAAGAAGTGTTATTTATATTCTAGCAAACATGAAATATCAAATTTTTTTAAATACAAAAAAATATTGTGTTAGAATTATTGCGGCACGATATAAAATATACAGTGAGTGACAATACAATAGCATTTTAAAATTTTTGATAACTTGAACGATGAAAACCAAAAAATGGTATTAGCGTTAGCACGCCGCACAGTGGACCATTTGACGAGAGGCAGTCAAAAATACATAACTTTTGGTTGGATGGGAATTTTGATATGCGGTTTTTTTTTTTTTGTTTGGTAGGTGAGACTTTAGCCTTTAAGTTTTGCTATAAAACGTAATTCTCGACCGAAAATAAAACAATTTACGGAGGGTTTAAAATACATTTTCATTTGTAGTTGAATTTTAGTACAAAAGAGAAGTGTTAATGGTTTTTTAATATAATGTCTTATTTCTTCAGTTAATTTTACAACTAATACTTTTTAACAATTTTTTAAGTTAATTTTTTCAGAAAATGCCAAATTTTGGCCCCCGTAAACTTTTTAGTCCTAATGTGCACAAGGGCCAAAGGTTGTTGTTTTTTTTTTTTTTTTTGAAAGATCCCGAGTTAAAATATAATTTATTAAGCAGCGAACGTAAAAGTTACCTTTTTTTGGTTCAAGATAGAGAAGTTTCAATGAAAAACTCGTATGTTTTTGCTTTAGTTAAATTTTTTTTATTGTCTCTTTTCGAAATTCCCAATACCAACAAAAGTAACACAAGCTTAGAACAAGCTAAACAATACCACTTACAACAAACAAACTTTTACAAAAACCAAAATTATCTAGTATGGTACTGCGATGGTTCTAAAACAAACAGCGCAAACTCATTCGCTATTGTTGACGAAAACAGAACCATAATTAAAATAGGAACTCTCCCCGAATTTACTTCAATATTCATATCAGAAATTACAGCTATTGAGGAAGCAATCAAACTTAAAACACCAACAATGAAACTTTTGATTTGCACGGATAGTTTGTCATCCATAAATGCCTTAAACTCACACAAGCATACTGATCCCCTTATAATCCGCATTAAAGAAAATCTTCTTCGCAGCTCACATATAAAAATATTATATACACCGGCTCATATGAATATCCAGGGAAATGAGTTTGCAGATGAGACTGCCAAAAACACTAACAGAACGCCAACTATACTAATAAACAACTACACAAAAAAGGCCATCCAAAATCTGGTAAAATTGCAACTTCGCCAAAAAAAATTTGGTTTATCGAATGCCTGTTATAGATTTATTAATGCCTTGCTCCAGAAACCAATATACCCAAATAACCTTACGAAAAAACAACAAAAAAACTCTCATAAGAATAAGATTGGGTCATTCCAAACTCACCCACGAATACCTGCTCAAAACAAATTCTACCCCACCATTATGCTCAAAATACAATACCAATTTAACAATGGCTCACATATTAACATGCTTCAACAAACACAATCAAGTAACTACATTAACAGAACCGATACGGAAATTGAACTATGATCAACTGAAGAAACACATCCCATCAGAAATTATAAACAAACTATATATCACTACACTCTCCTGTATACTTATATGTATATAATTTAAAAATATTTTAAACAACTGTACATATGTAATCATAAGGGACGAAGGCCCCTGCAGCCAGTTTTTCGTCCCCTTTATCATATATATTATTACGTAAATTTATTTTACTTTTAATAAAGTAAAAATAAAAATAAAAATAAAAAAAAAAAATTATTGTCTTTTTAAATATTTCTATATCAATTTTTATGGTAAATTTATGAAATATAACAATTTTTATTGTAAATTTACAAAATATATAAATTTTTATATCAAGAAAATTTTTTAACTATATAAAAAAAAGTGTAACTTATTGTTAGTATAATGAAAAAGTACTTTAAATCAACCAATTTTAGTAAAAATTTCTTCTAAATAGCCTTGATTCTCATCTTCTAGAAGTTGTTTAGCTTCTTCGTCTAATTCAGTAGAGGTAGTTTTCCATTTTTGACGAATGTTGGACATATATGGATCTGAAGTGCACAACAAAATAGTGATAAGGTCTTCATTAGTACAATATCTGGACATTTTCCTTGTGTTGTGCTCGCGAATCTGTAGTCTTTGTTCCTTTTTTCTTGCGCTTCTTCAGATAGATCTCCTATTGGTAGCATATTGTTTTGAATTATTTGTTCCCCATGTTACAAAATTTTATGAACTGTGGATGGCATATATCTCCAAGAGTATTTTTCATTATAAAGTATAGCTGTTTTATTGGTGTACTCTCCAAATTTTTTTGCATTTATCTTTCTGCTGCATGCTAGAACTTGTAATATGATTTTGAATCGTCTTATTAATTCATGATCTACACCTGTGATAGATGCTGCAGTTTCCGGATCGGAAAAAAATCTCCTTGCAGTATTTCCATCATTTGTGTTTCCTTCCATTTGTTTTGATTGGTCGATTACGAGGCCTAGCTGTAGATATTTTTGTTGAATTTGTTTTTTTTTTTGCTTTCTTTTTTTCTTCATTTTCGTTGTTTTTTCTCACTGTTTCGCCTAGCGGACCAAATTCCAAATCATAACCCAATTTAAGAATATACTCCATGAAACGTATTCTAGCATGAAGAGGGGACATTCGAAATTCGTAGGCTTCCTTAAAACTATCGTCTTCTGGTGGGGGTTGGCTTAATTGACTTGATGTCTTTTGGCATATAATGCAGCTTGACGTTGACTTTGTTCCAGTTAAAGCTTGTGCAACTTTTCCATCAATCATTGTGAGACACATTTTAAAATGTACTTCAATGTCTTGGTCATCAAATTTAAATATTACTGATTGAAGTTCCTTAATTTGATCTTTTATTTTTGAACTTCTTCAGTTTCCTTTTTGAATGCAAATTTTATTGGTCTGCAATAGTTTGTTGAAGAAGGAATTTAATTTTTCCATATATCAATTTCTGTTGCTCTACTAGTTGACGGCTCTAAGAAGCTATACCTTTTTGTTAAGCGCAATGGAACGAAAGATACCATAAATAAATTAGCATCTGATTAATTTTCGGCATTAAATTGCTTGTATTGTTTCTGACCAGAAGATCCATCACATCCCCATTTAGAAATTAAAGTAATGCTGCCATTACCAATTTTTTTTAAATGATCAGTATCAAGCGTATTTAGCAATCGTTCTGCAGTATGTTCACGGAGATCTTGCAATTTTATTTCTGCTGATGTTGAAGTGACACTAATAGCAGATTGTGAAGGTAAGCATTCTTTTTTGGCAGAAACTAAATCTCGATACTCTGGAAAAATCCCACAATTCTTTTCATTGGTTCGCTTCCGCAATTCCTTATATTGATTTTTGATCAATTTCAAATCCTAAAATAGGGCGAACGCTTCTTCCGGCGTAAATTTCTTATCTTCAAATGGTGTAGGAATGCTTTTCAAAATCCTCTTTGTGCGCCTTGGGCTCGCTTCTACTATTTTTTCAATTATTTCAATTTTTTTATTTTTTATTTTGGGTTGGTTGAATTTGATGCAAAAATGAATCCTTAATAATTCTTTGACAAATTTCTTCATTGATATTCTCCAGCTTGCGCCTACGAGATCTTTCGCTACATCCGTCAATTGGTTTTGCTGGTTGTAGATGCACTCTCAAAAATAATTTCCTTTATTAACCAGTCTTGGTAACATTTGTACATCTTTGCCTTGCTATGAGAGCATTCAATGTACCGTCTTTTCAAATTCGATGCAAAATTAGTAATTTTTCCTTTGTGCATTTCAATGTCTTCTAGGTTACAATTCTTAAAGAAGTCGTTGCTCACTATGTGCAAAATTACATCGTCTTCATCATTTCGTTGAAAATAAATATCTGGCAGATCTCTGTAACAGTACTTAGCCATTGCACAAATTGTAATGAATAATAATTGTGGAAACATTATTATAATACTCTTTCTTGCAATTATGTAAAATAAAAATTTTTATCTTTTATTACCACTTTTAGAAGCATACAAAACCCACACCCTAACCCCTTTTAAAAGGTGAAGCATACCTGCAGATATCTTAAAGGGCTATGTCGCAATAGTTTTTTTTTTACCATTTACCTGTTATTTAAATTCTTTCCCATTTTGTCAGGTATTTAAACTATATAACTCTAATTCAGACTATTAATGTTTTTGAAAGATACCTATGTAAATGTACCTGTAACAATTAAGCGCATTATATCTCAACCCTTTTTTATAAGTATATAACAACTCCTGACAACTCTACCGACACGCGGTGCACTGGCACGACCAACTTTTGTATTCATAACACTCAGACGGACGGACGGACATCGTTTAATCGACGCAGAAAGTGTTTTTGAGTCGATCCGTATAATAAAAGATGGATAAAGGTCCAATATTTTTGGCAGTTATAGGAGTATAGGGGAGGGTTCGGACTATAGAAAAGTGCAAGATTTTTTCTGACTGTTTTTGACTGGCAGGAGTTATGCTCTATTAAGTAGGGGATTTTCGGAAAATTGAACCTTTTTTAAAATTTTTTTTTTTTTTAATTTCGGAATGACTCAGTGATTTTACATTTTTAACATTAACAGTATGGAAGCCACAAAATTATACAAAATTTATTTCACTTCAAAATCTTTTAAATCAAAAAAGTTACAGTCATTCAAAAATAAAAATTTACAAAGAAATTTTTAATTTTAGCAAAATACTGAGAAAGCCCATTTTCGAAGACCCTGTTCGCTGTGATACAGTTGAGATAGAGTCGCAATTTTTTGGCTCCCGAGGTTTACTAGTATTTACTTTCAAATGAATAACATAACTTTAAAATCGGTAACAAAAAAAAAAATGATTTTTGGCCGCCTTCTCAAAATGTGCGTCGTTACATATAATAACATTATTCGTTACGTTTTTGGTCTAAGAAGATTTTCTCATATTACTCCCTTCTCTGAAAGACTATTTGGCGTGTCTTTTGATAATCTTTTAAAAATTAGGGTTATAATTTTTATGCACAAAATCTTTTACACAAAAAAACCCAGCTATCTATACGAAAAATTGCAATTTGACAGATGTGATAGATGAAGAAAGCTTATAATTTCCATTCATGGGACACTTGGCTTAGAACAGCAATTCTTTGTGCACGGAGTTCGTCTTTGGAATGCACTTCCACAAACTTATCAACTTACAAACAATGCAAGACTTTTTAAGAAACAAATTTTTGATTATTTTGTATAGTAAAATCTTTGAAATTTTTTATATATTGTTATCTTCTTTTCTTATTTTATTTCATAAATTATTAATATATGTAAATAATTGTATTTGTATCAGAACATTGTACCCTTAAAATTTATTAGTCCTGTACTGTATTTATAAGAATAATTTTTCTTGTTGTACAATCAATAAATAAATAAATTAATAAATCATCGTTAATGTCAAAATTATTATTTACTTCATAATCATCATTTACTTCACAATCATCATTAAATTCATTTTAATAATCTTCATCCATCATTGTCGCCATTATCACTTTCATTGTGGGAAGAATAAGTAATTGAAGCTATTATTGGTGGATCCTACATACTGTAGTTTAATACAAAATTTGTATTCTTACCTATTTTTACCATATTCCCATTTAAAACTCCAATATATTTAAAAAATAGCCTAAATTTAGCCATCAAAAAAAAAATTACTTGTTTTTTTTTTTATTTTTTTAAACAAAATAAATAGTAATACAATTAGGCATTTTCAAACTCATCGGAAATATCTCAATTATCATAATCTTCATTATTATCATTATCTTCATCATCGTTATCATAATCTTCAGCACCATTATCACATCACTTTCTTCATCGCTATTATCTAATCTTTTTCTTCACCATCTTAATTATCATCATCATGATTTTCATCAGAAATATTTAGCAAAAATCATAACTCTAACTCCGAAATTGATAAATTATTTTTCATTCTCATATATCTTGTTTATGCATGATACAAATAAATGGGCCAGATCTTATGAAAAACCTAAATTACGAAATCCTGGTTTGGCTGATCTACAAACAAACCAGTTCTTTCTCGAAACTTATTGGATACGTAATTTTTTTTCCAGCAACAATTTGTTTATGTCTTCATCTGTTCTTTTTGCCATTTTTTAATAGGAATTTTATACGATATGTGAAGCAGGCATTCAAAAAATCGAATCCAGCCATGAAGTATAGACAACCCAAACTCCAAAGAATGTGTTTTTACTTCTATCGCAATCATGCTGTCAACTGAATTAAATATCTTACTTGTGGCCCCACTTCTGTGTCGAATTTGTTTCCGTAAAAACACAAAAACACAATAAATGATAACCGGACTTTTTTTATAAAAAAGCAAATTATAAAAATGGCTACAATGTCTCAACTTTTTTCTTGCAAATACAAACTGAAATCCCTTTTTAAATTCTACAAAACTAATTTCAACTCTAGCTTAATAAATTGGGGCCCATTAAAAGTGGAAAATGACCCAATTTTGGACCTTTAAAAAAAAAAATATGAAAAATATTTACTCACAATATTTATAAACAAAAAAGTATATACTTTATACCAAAATACCTGAAGTTGAAAGTTCCATCATAAAAGTTTTACTTTTGAACAGAGTTCAGAAAAAAAACACACATTGAATAAAAAACTCTTACATATATGTGAACAAACATAGCTCAGACCAACAAAAACACATATTTTTATTTTCATATCAATTATGTGTGTTTCTAAATTTTGTACAGTGGCCAACACAATCATGACTATGTTTCGTTTTAATATTTCGTTATCTACACGAACATTTTGCTATCACATATTTTTTGCTTAGAACACACATAAACCACACAGATTCAAGAGCAGCTTTATTTTAAGTTCGTTTTCTTGCACGTGTACTGCTTAAAAAACATAATATGTTCTTAAAACATTATCCACTCGCGATCGGAAAAATCTGATACTAACCCTTTAATAACGACAACAATTGCTTCAACCAAATTTATTAAAAAAAATCTAAAATAATTCATTATCAGTTATAAAAAAATAAAAATAAAAAGATAATAAAAAAATTAAAAATAAAATAAAAAGATAGTAATAAAATAGAAAACAGAGAAAGTTTAGATGTTGTTTATGACTTAATTTCGACTTTTTTCCGATCGCGAGTTGATAGTGGGTTAATTTTTAGATGTACGCGTTGAAGAACATGTTCTGTTTTTTTTTCAGCAGTACACGTGCAAGAAAACGAACTTAAAATAAAGCTACACTCGAATCTGTGTGGTTTATGTGTGTTCGAAACAAAAATACGCGATAGATAAATGTTCGTGTAGATAACGAAATATTAAAACGAAACACAGTCATGATTGTGTTGGGCACCGTACAAAATTTAGAAACATACATAATCTTACATATTAAAAGAATTTATGAATAAACTTTGCATTCAAGATTTTTTTCAATATTTTTCTTCTCTCAAACCTTTATGACTAGAGTTCTAATTAACGTAGGCTGTTGACATAGGCCTAGGAACACTCAGTGGAACAAGCTCCTTCTTCTGAGCTATTAACTGCTTAAATTCGTTGGGTTTGAGGAAAGTTATGCGTGGAGAATCAACTTTACTTTTACTGTACGTTAACTTCTCTTGGCATATTTTGGCATTACTGTACGTTAACTTCTCTTGGCAAATTCGTTGGGTTTGAGGAAAGTTATGCGTGGACAATCAACTTTACTTTTACTGTACTTTAACTTCTCTTGGCATATTTTGGCATTACTGTACCTTAACTTCTCTTGGCAAATTTTGGTATTATATTATAAAAATTAATATAATATAATATAATATAATATAATATAATATAATATAATATAATGCTGCGGAGCATCAGGGGTCCTCTAGTTGATATGAAAATAAAAATATGTGTTGGCTGCTTTAGAACAGAACATTGTGTGTTTCATGTGTGTATTTTCTGAACCTTGATTTTGAAAGACTAAATGAAAAAAATAAGCACTTGCATTGCAAAGAATTTAAATTTTTCCACTTTTTGTAAAAACTTTGACAGCTAACTGCAGAAAAAAAAAGCAAACAACCTAGTTGAATGATTTTGACAACTGGTGATGCAGAATTCTATCTACTTTTACCCGATTTAATTACAAAAACTTTCTAAATTTCAATTAATCGCCACTTTGGGACCATTTGAACCCAATGTGCGTCTATTCGATACCCTATACCATGCGTTTAGAAACCCTAGTACTAATGTTTATGTTTTTGACAAACCTTTACTATACAATAATTGAAAACTTTGCCTTAAATTCTGGTACTTTGCTTTGAAAAAGAGCTTTTTCTTAAAAAAGTACCTTTTCTTAAAAACTACATTTTCTTAAAAAAAGTACCGTTTTTAAAAAAGTACCTTTTTTAAAAAAAGTACCTTTTTTAAAAAAAGTAGCTTTTCTTAAAAAAGTAAATTTTCATAACAATTACCTTTTTAAAAAGTACATTTTCTTAAAAGAAGTACATTTGCTTAAAAAAGTACATTTTCTTAAAAACTACATTTTCTTAAAAAAAGTACCTTCTTTAAAAAAGTAGCTTTTCTGAAAAAAGTAAATTTTCTTAGCAATTACCTTTGCTTAAAAAGTACGTTTTCATAAAAGAAGTACATTTGCTTAAAAAAGGACCTTTTCTTAAAAACTACATTTTCTTAAAAAAAGTACCGTTTTTAAAAAAGTACCTTTTTTAAAAAAAGTGGCTTTTCTTAAAAAAGTAAATTTTCTTAGCAGTTACCTTTGCTTAAAAAGTACGTTTTCATAAAAGAAGTACATTTGCTTAAAAAAGGACCTTTTCTTAAAAACTACATTTTCTTAAAAAAAGTACCTTCTTTAAAAAAGTAGCTTTTCTTAAAAAAGTACCTTTTATTGAAAAAGTAGTTTTGTTAATTAGTACCTTTATTAAACAAGATTTTCTTAAAAGGTACAATTTTATTTACAATTTCAATTTTGAAAAAGGATCTTTTTTCCAAAAAGTTAATTTGTTAAAAAGTACCTTTTTTAAAATATACTCTTTTTTTTGAAAAGAGCTTTTACTGAACAAATACACATTCTTAAAGAAGTTCATTTTCGCAAAAAAGTACTTTTTCTTAAAAACGTAGTTTTTAAAAAAAATGTTAAATATATATTTTCTTAAAAATATATTAAAAAGGTACCTTACCTTAAAAATACCTTTTTTTTGAAAAGTACTTTTACTTAAAAAGCAAAGTTTAGAAAAGTAACTTTCCTTCTAAAAAGTGTATTTTCATAAAAAATGCCTTTTCCTTAAAAGTGAGTTTTTTAAAGTACCTTAAAAAAGTACATTTGCCTACAAAAGTACATTTTCTGCAAAAATTAGATTTTCTTAAAAAGGTACCTTCTTTTAAAAAATATCCTTTTTTAGAGAAGAATATTTCTTTGAAAAAGTAAATTTTCTTCAAAAAGGTCATATTCTTAAAAAGTTGCTTTTCAGAAAAAATTACATCTTCATAAACAACTACCTTTCTAAAAAAAATAAATTTTCTTAAAAATTTTCTTTAAGAAGTACCATTTCTTAAATCAAAGTACATTTTCATAAAAAGTAGCTTTTTTAAAAAACAGACGTTTCTTAAGAAAAATTTTTATTTTTAAAAAATTACTTTTTCTGAAAAAAAAGTAGCAGTTGAAAAAATAAATCTTCTTATATTTTAAAACTACAAATTTTTAATTTTATATATTATGTATATGTTTAAAATTATTTTCTACTCACTTGATTAAAAATTTCTTTCATGAGACTACCATGTCTGTCTCATGCCAAACAGTTTGTATGTTGCCAGAAGCATTTAATTTAATTAATCAACTTCCAAACATTTTTATTAATAAAATTTCTCATGAAAATTAACATGTTGTAACTTGTTTACAAAACAATGACATGATTTTTCTATGACACTTTGTCTGTTTAAATTTTCCATATAATGACATGATTTCGTTTAACTTAATTATTCAACCCTTTTGTTAATTTTTCACATAAAACTTTGCATTATTTGTGCTTGCTCCTTCACGTATTCTGAAGATAACTAAAAACAAGTTAAACATTTCGTATTGTACTTTCAATTAAACTAAAACATTAATTCTTTCCTGATTACTTCGAAGAAGCAGCAGCTATAAAAAAGCAATATAATTTTAAAGAGTAATAAAGGAATACCAGGCAACTTTAGTGTTAAATATTAGATTGAATGCTTGAGGAAAATCATTCTTTTATTTTGTAAACTTTTGATTAAAACTTCTACTCTATTTTGAAAATGTTGTATTAAATGTGCAAATTTAATGAAACTTCACTTGATTAAACTTCCTTTTTTTTTGTTCCAAAGAATAAAATCAGTTTATTTTAACAATATTGCTAGAGATGATATTATTTGTCTTGTATTGCAATAAAAAAAAATAATAATAAAAGAACAGAATTGAAAATAGAACAGTACAAAAATATTGTTTAAGTAAACATCTCGATTACGTTTTCAGAAGAAAAAAGAAAAACAGCAGTAAAAAAAGTTGATTTGAAAGACGATATAGAAACACAAAAAAGTCTTATTCAAATAAAAATCTTTTTTTTTTAAGTTTGTGCTTTTTACTCTTTTAAGTTCAACACAAATAATATTTAATCCCTTAAAATGAGAATAAGTGTGAAAAGCCAAATGCCATGCACACTTTTTTTTGTTTGATATTATGTCTGCAATTTTCTTTTAATTTGTAACTTTTAAATGTTTGCAGATGGTGGCGTATGATGAATATAAATTAAAAAATAATTTTACTTCTTATGAAATATCTCTGGTTTAAGATGAGATATTTTGAAAATTTAAATAGATTATTAACCCTTATGTTTACACCACATTGATTTGTCTCATTCGTAATATCAGGGTCTAGCCAGACCCGGCACATAACTAGAAGACTTTATATAAAAAACGTATAATTAAATATAAGGATTTTGGGTCTAAAAAATTATTTAATATTCAAAATAATATATGCACATATTTTACTTAAATAACTAAACAAAAAAGTTAAATAACAGTAATAATGTTTCAGGAATTAAGTAATTAAAAAATTTAAATATTTTTTCACAGGCATTACGTAATTGACAGTCTCGTCGCTTCTTCATAACTTTGGCTCCGCTTGTTGTAGCTGCTTGAAAAATGAAACAAAAACTTACCAATAAAGGTCGACCGAGAAATGATTCAATAGCTGGAGAACTGGACTGGGGAGCTGGTCTGGAGAACTGCTCTATGACTTGCAAACTATAGATTCAGATAGAGAAAACAGGAAATTTCTGCGATTTCTTTATTTTTGAGGCCATCTACTTTTTTACAAATTATATTGCATCGACTCCCCATATGTTTTGATTCCGGTTTCTTTAGTTCGCCAACCACATTCTTATTATAGTGAACAGTAGAGAGAAGATTATCGACTTTATTATTTTTTTCGGAGCATGTGAGCATATAGCAATATCATTTTAAAAATCCAAATTCAGAGGAAATAATTTGCCGGGAGCTGTGTTTTTTCATTTCAGGTGTACTGCTTGTCTTGCTACTCCGAACAGTACCAACAAACCCAAACCACTATTTATCAGCCTTTCACATCCTTTTAATATCGTAAAAAAATTATCCGTTATAATTGTCCGACCGGAATGAGCATATATTGAAGCTAATCGCATCATTACTGTTTCATCTTGGTCTGCATTTTTACCAGTGTACATATTATATTACAGCGTAGTGGGTAATTAGTTTTGGCATCATACACCCACCATATTTTAATGCCGTACCTAGCAGGCTTTCAGGGAATATATTCTCATCAATGGTGATGTTGCTATGTGGCCGGTAATTTTTTTCCAGGATCTCATTTATGACGTTCCAAATGTCATAATTGATGCGTGCGGCTATCATCAAATCAGATATAACGCAATAAAGAGATGAAGCGATGGTACGACATTGTCGCTCTAAAAATTAAAAGATTTGTTGTTTTCCAGAGGACAGATGCATGCTGCATGTTGTTATGGCTTATTCCAGAAGTTAAAAGTATACATATGGAAGCATCTAACTAATCTTTTGTAAATGTCTTCCACACTTTGTTCTTGTCTGGATTATTTTGATCCCACTTGGATATCGAATCGTTGGCATTTAAAATAATAAATACGATGTTGGTGGTAAAAAATGTCTTAAATACTTCAATTGGAATTGAATTTTTTTGCACAAGACCTCCAGTAAATCACACAATGTTATGGGTACGGATACGAGCAGCTGCAGGTGGCACTTTGCTCCATTTTGAGCTATCTTTTCCGTAAAAATTCGAAGTTTGGTCTATGTTATTTCCCCCTGACTGCACTTAAAAATCTGGCTGAATATCATCTTCATATTAATCGCTGTCATTTTTTTTTTCCTTTATTCATTCCACTTGGGAACATAGGGCTTCTACAAGACTATTCCAATTTAATCTATCGTTACATATAATTTTAATTTCATCATAAGTTTTGTTTAATATTTTAAGTTCTTGGTTAAGTGTTCTGCGCCAAGAGTTCTTTGGACGACCGGGGCGTCGGCTGCCTTGAGGATTCCATTCTAAAGCAGTCCTCGTGATGCTACCGTTTGGCTTTCTTAATGTGTGCCCTATCCATTTCCACTTTCTTTTTGTTATTTGGCAATTTATAGGTACCTCGTTCGTCAATCTCCAAAGATCAGTATTGGTTATTGTTTTCGGCCAAAAGATGCGACAAATTATTCGCAGGCATTTATTTATAAAGACCTGTACTATTACGCTTGTGGTCAGCCAGGTTTCGCTACCGTACAGAAGAGTTGATTTCACGCATGCGTTAAATATTCGAATCTTTGTCTTCTTCGCTGTCATAGTTCTCCTCTATCTCCAGTCCTTGTTCCTTGTCAACATCGGAAGCTTCAACCTCATCTGGCCCATAATCTTCGTCTTCATCCTCTTCGGCAACAATAGGTTCGAATCCTTCTTACGTTTACCTTTCCCGCTCAAGAGAATTGGCTAAAGCAGTAACAACACGTTCGTAAAATTTTGGGTTAAAACGTGAATACGTCCGATAGATCAAGTCAACTACTTCTAACGTTTTATTATTTCTTTCCATTTTTAAACTCTTTCTATTAACTCATACACTCTGTCTGTCTGTCTGTCTGTCTGTCTGTCGCGGGGCAACCCCATTCCCCCATATCCAATAGATCTGAAACTTGGCCGATAGTCTTGTTGTGACTACAAATTAATTTTGGGGTAGTCACGCACAGTCACGGAGTGATCTAAATGTCATTTCCCCTTATCCGATCGATCTGAAACTTGGTCCATACACTTGCTGTGCAAAAAGATTACCTTTCACTTAGTCACGCCCAGTCACGCATGGTCACGCACAGTCACGGAGATCAATCTGAAACTTGGTCGATAGACTTGCTGTGAAAAAAGATTAAGTTTGACATAGTCACGAATAGTCACGCACAATCACGGGGATATTAAAACCTCACTTCCCCTCATCCAATCAATCTGAAACTTAGTCCATAGACTTGTTGTGACCAAAGATTAAATATAAAATAGTCACGCGCAGTCACGGTGAGATTCAAAACTTCTATGCATAAGGAAAGAAAGAGTTTTAATAAAAACTTTGTTTTTAAGGGTTAGATTATTATAAAAAATAATCCACAAAAAAAAAAAAAAAAAAATCACAAATTATGCAGAACCACTTTTGAATCACAATTTCGAATGAATTGATTGTTTTTATTGGAGCTCCTGCTCATTGTAGTTCATGTTTACTTTGTTGGAAGTAATTTTTATAAATTTTATGAAGAAAAAGTGTCAATACCTATTAAAATATTAAGAAAATGTTGCGGGTTTGGCCAGACCCAGGTGTTACGAATATGGCTAGAGTTTGAAAAACCGTAAAATTTATACCCACTATCAAAAAAAAAAAAAACTTGAAATGTGCACTTATCTATTCTAAAATGTATCCGTGAGGATATCAGGGAATATCAGAACGATAGCTCCTCAGGAAATATAAAAAATACATGATAAAAAACAAAAAAGGGCCTGGCCAGACCCTGGTGTAAACAAGAGGGTTAAAGCTAAAGTAATAGAGCTTAAGCCTAAAAGCTTTAATATTTTCAAATTTTATAAACTTATATTATTAAGATTTGATGAAGAAAAATGTTTCAAAATGTATGAAATTTTTTAAGGAATACTAAATAAATTTTGTAATAAACATATTTCAAGATTCAGTTTTGCTGAGTGAAGTTAATTCAAGTATAAACAATACAGAATTTAATTAGTTTTTTTCTTTTAGCTTACTAATTTCAAGTCAGTTCTATTGAAGAAAGGCTGTGGAAATCATGTTGGGTTTCCAAAGAAGAATTTCGTCAAAATAAAGAAACTTTTTTTCAATTAAGCATTAACTAAAACTATATGGATTTGATTTATAAAACTATGATGATTAATTAAAATTTTTTGTTTTAATCCCATTACTTAATAAATAAGTAAATGAAAGCTTCAGCGTTGCTAACAAAGTACATTTTACACATGAACCGTATTATTTGTTTTATTTTAGTTTAGTGAAATATAAATATGCAAAAAATTCCCAAGTGCCTCTTCTTTCATTTGATAGCAAAAGCGCCATCGTGGAATGAATATGAGTATTTACCCAGGAAAAAAAACATTACCAAATAATGGGTTTCAGAAGTAGAAGTAACTGGTTGAAGTTTGCCTGATAAGCTCATTATTTCATCACGGGGATGTCATTGGAGGTAACTAGTTGCCTAGGAACTCATTATTTTCACTTTAAAAGTAATGCAGTATGCAAGGAGCTAGCACGACATATAAGTAGCTGTATAACACATTATTAGTAAAGCCTACGCAAATATAAGTAGCTGTATAACACATTATTAGTAACGCCTTATTTTCACTTTAGAAGTAATGCAGTGGGCAGGGTAGGTTATTATTGGTAATGCAAAAATCAATGAGCTGCTATTACGAAATTTTTCCTGGGTTAAATATATCTTTTGAAAACTGTAATTCTTTGTAATTTTCAAGTTCTTTTAAAAGGCAGCAACGAAAAACTGTCAACGCAGTTTTACTGCATTTGGGGTCTAATTTCAGACGTATATCGTCTGTTTTGTGTGTAAGAAATCTTTCTTTATTTTGTCGGATAGTGGAAAAAATCTCCCATTTCCCTAAACTGGGACTGAAAAGTACCATAATTTCGTAACTAAAATTTAAGCTAGATCTAAACTAGGGTTTAAGGCGCTGTGTCGTGATTTGAAGGGAGATGCTGGACCGATGTTTCATCCATGATGGTGAATTGACGTAAAAATTCAGCCCTATTGTGGTGAAGCATCGCTAAACATACGATTGAAACATTCTCATTATCAAGTCTAAAACGTCTGCTTTCTGAATCCAATTTTGTAATAAGAAATATTTAAATAACTATCAAATTTATACGCCATTATTTAAAATTATTCCATAATTAATAATACTCATACATCACATTAAACAATTTTAATTTTCTTCATCTCGATATATCAACAAATTATATTCATTTAAAAAATGTTATTTATAATTTACGCCATGACAAGCTCACACACCAACGACATAACGACAAGAACATAAAAACTTTTATAAAAACTACACCTTTGTTCAATTGTGCTTACAGGCATATAAAGGACGAAATTCCATACTTCCTTTTAACTGGCATGGTTAACAAAACTAATAGTTTGGCATGTAGGTGGCTGGGAAATTCATGCAATGTTAACATCCTTTTGACTCAATGTTTGGCTTTATATATTTTTAATGGCTAAAAGTGAAATATATTAAATTTGGTATAAAAAAAAATAAAAAAAATTCAAACTTTTATGAAATAATAAGACTGAACTTTGTGAGAAAAATAGGAAATAAATAGTTTTAAATCCTTAGACTTAAATGTCATAATATTTAATGTTATGCTATTTATCTACTGGCCAATATCTTCATCTATTTAATATTCTCCCCACTTAGACTTTTTAAGCCAATCCTGCACGTATTGCCAGTATATTTGCTATTTAAGAAGAATAAAACACCTTTCAAATCAAATTGATTGAATAACTTTGTGCTTTATACTCTCTTCGGTTTTTTTTTTTTTCTTTTTAATTTTAGCTTATTCTATATAAATTTATACATTAAGTGGTGTTTGTTGGTGAATAGAAGTTTGAAGTTTTTATACAAACTCAAGCCATGAATTTTAAATGTTTTTTTTTTTTTTTTTTTTTTTGCAATTTTTTTGCATAACATCGCCATTCAAATTGAATTAAGTTGAACTCAGGCGTATGACTGTTTTTAATTCGTATGCATATTTATTTTCTAAGGTATATTCAGACGTAAAACTAAAAGAGTTATGGGTAAATATTATAAAGTTTTGAAAGTCATGTTAGAGAAATTTGAAATAATTAAATTTAAATTATTATTATTTAAATTTAGTATACCCTATACCTATGTGAATCAGACTCTGCGTCGATTTAGCGACGTCCGTCCGTCCGTCCGCCTATGTGTCTATCAAAACCTTGTAATCAAACAGGTCGTAAATATTAATATATTTTGATGAAATTTGGTGTATAAGCTTCTTTCGGCCATATGATGAACGCTATTGAAATTGGTGAAAATCGGTTCATGTTCAGACCTAGTCCGCATACAAATGACCCCTATGGTATCGACTTAAATTGCCATAATATCCAAGTTATTATATAGATCTTGGTCAAATTGGGTCTGTGTCCCCAGGAATCTGAAGAGGACAGATTGGGTTAAGTATAGGAAAACCTTTGCTGGGTTATTGGAAACAATACCCTTAACCAAACCGCGCAATTCTGCGGACATTGATTGTCTTGTGGATCATATTACGACGGTTTTTAACAAGTCTTTAGATTCTTCTTGCCCAGTGGCAAGGCCTAAGGGCAAGAAGAAACCACCATGGTGGTCTAACGAGCTGCAGCAGGGTAGAGACTCCTGCAGAAAACTCTTTAACAAGGCAAAGTCTTCAAGAGCGGACGAGGATTGGTCGGCGTACAAGCTGCAGCTTAGGACCTATAAGAAGAAGATTAAAACGTCAAAATGCGATTCTTGGAAAAAATATTGTGAAAACATAGAGGACGTTTCCGAGGCATCCAGGCTGCGAAAGGTTCTGGCTTCTACCCCTTACACATTAGGCTATTTGAAGGATCCAGTGGGGGTGTGGATCACCTCCAGTGGAGAATCACTTAGCTTGCTACTGGACACCCATTTTCCAGGCAATTCTCATACTCACTACAGGCGTTGGAATACTCTGACGCTAGCACGGCGGACATTGCTTCGGAGATAGTTAATGTACGAACATTGACCTGGGCAGCATGTGTCGGACTACATTTCCCCTTGGCTTTGCAGTCTTTTCACTTGCTGCATAAACACAGCGTATATTCCTTTGAAATGGAGGAAGACAAGAGTGGTGTTCATTCCAAAAGCTGGAAAGAGCTCACACACTGTCCCAAAGGATTTCAGACCAATAAGCCTATCATCGTTCCTATTGAAGACAATGGAGCGTATAATAGACTCTTACATACGTAGAATTATTGACCCCAAAGTCAACTGAAACAGCTCTACACGAGCTTGTAGGTACCATCGAGAAATCGCTCTCGGCAGGAGAATACACTATGACAGCCTTTTTGGATATAGAAGGGGCTTTTAACAACATCACACCGGACTCGATAATAGCGGCACTATCTAGTCTAGGAGTGAATTCTGTGATCATCTCATTGATTGGAAATCTGCTTGTCAACAGGCGGATAACGTCTAAACTGGGAACGTCGGAAATATCCCGATTTGTGAACAGGGGAACGCCACAAGGTGGCGTTCTATCACCACTTCTCTGGAACTTAGCGCTAAACCCAGTGCTAGTATCGTTGGAGGGGCAAGGCTGCAGCATAGTCCCATATGCTACGACGTGGCCATGGCCGTAAATGGGAAGTTTCTATCTCACGGGCTCTCCGACCAAAACGGAACTTGTTCTTTTCACTCGGATGTATAATATTCCTACCTTCGATCCCATTTCTCTCAACGGCACTGAAATCGTCTTCTCTGATGGAGCCAAGTATCTTGGCGTATTCCTGGACAGGAAGATGAACTTCAGACGGAATTTGGAGGAGCGGGTGAAGAAGGCGACTATAGCTTTATACTCCTGTAAGAAGGCCATTGGTAAGCAATGGGGCTTTAGTCCGAAAATTGCTCACTGGATCTATACAGCGGTGGTCCGTCCAATACTCCTGTACGGAGTCATCGTCTGGTGGCCTGCTTTGGAGAAGGCTACCAATAACAACCTTCTCGCAAGGCATCACTGGAGCCCTTCGTACTACACCTTCGGATGCCTTGAATATCCTATTACACCTAATAACACTGGACATATTAGGGAAGCAGTCGGCGGCCTCATCGGCCATTCGATTAAGAAGCACACTACAATGGCGGGGCTACAATTGTGGCCACGGAGTGATCCTGAATGACAGGAACTTGCCATTGAACGTGGATTACAGTACTGCAAGGAGCGTATTTGAGCGTCACTACTGTACACTAATAGCGACCAGGGAATCTTGGTCTGGGAGGTCACCAGGCAGTAGGCGTTCCGTAAATTTCTATACTGACGGATCGAAATTGTGCGGTCAGGCTGGTTTTGGAGTCCATTCAGGGGAGCTTGGACTAAATCTGGCTCGAAGGTTACCAGACCACTGCAGTGTATATCAGGCAGAGGTACTGGCAATAAAGGAGGTTGCTGACTGGTTCGGTCAGAATATTCTGTCTACGACCGCAGTCAACATCTATTCTGATTGTCAAGCCGCGGTAAAATCCATGCGATCAATGTTCCTGAAAACGAGAACCGCCCTTAGCTGCCGCACGTTCTTAAATGAGACGGCCAAGCAGTTCGACTTCAGGCTCATATGGGTCCCAGGGCACAGGAACATACCGGGAAACTGCAAAGCGGATGAGCTGGCAAGACAGGGTACTACCTTACAGGTACCAGCGGATTTGGAATGTGTTGGTACACCCCTGGAATCGTGCAAGCTTGAACTTCGGCTTCGCACCGCTGGCATAACGAATAACAGATGGGCTAATGGATTATCGTGTAGGATCACAAGACAAATCTGGCCTGCTCTGAATCGAAAGCGTACAAATGCGCTATTATCACTCCCCCTTGGGGAGATCTCAACGGTAGTTACTGTTGTTACTGGGCTTTGCCTTATAGGGAGACACGCTGAGCGCCTTAAGGTCTCGTTAAATGATTTCTGTCGTAGCTGCTTGGATGTGGAGGAGGTAGAGAGCGTATAACACTTCCTCTGCCACTGCCCGGCGCTATCCAAAACAAGACTACGGACATTGAGATCGCCGTTTCTTCACGATCTCACTGACCTCTCAAACGTGGAAATTTCACATCTTAGGGGCTTCATCAGAAGCTCGAACTGGTTCTTCGGTGGGGACTGAGAGGAACACCCATTCGTCCCGTGGTATCACAACGGACCCCAGAGTCTGAGTGTGCTAGTCCTTCCAACCTAACCTAACCCTAGTCCCCAAATAAGCACTAGAGGGTAATTCTTAGTCATAACCCCCATATGAAGCTGATTTCCGATAATCACTTAAATCTAACAAAAAAACAAAAATATATATTGCTTCGATTTTTCTTAAATTTGGTTTTTATTTGTTTTTGCAAAAAATGAGTGACCTTACCAAATATGGTCAGGATCGGACCATTTTTCGACCTAATGTAGCATCCGATATGAACTTTTTCATATCCGAAAGTAAAAAAATAAATAACAATTCCACTCAAATTTGGTTTATGCTTATTTTCTATATCTAATTAGTTGAACCTAAGAGATAGGGTCTCTAAACACATAGGTATCGTAGAGTCGGTCTAGATTGACTATAATTTTCTAACTTGCTTTTAAATCGATTCCTCTAAAATAGTTAGACTTGGAATGGTAATAATAACTTTTGGTTCTTAATTGAAATCAACCAGCAATGAAACAAAATTTGGCCTTAGATTCTAAATTTCCTCGATTCTAACTTCGACAAAGATTCTAGAATCTACAATCTAGAATCTAGAACAATCTATATTCTATATTCTAGATTGTAGATTATATAATTGAAGTTTTTATACACGTGCGTCAAATAAGATTTAAGATTTAAAAAAAAATGTTGTGTTTTTTTGATTCAAAATGGGACCCTCCACTTTCAATGCAATTTTTACAGCATTTTGTTAATGAATCGAAAGCCTGTTGGAATGGCATGCAAAGCACGCTTCTTGTGTAGTGTAAATATCCTCAAAATAACACCCTTTTAACTTCATTTTATGTTTTGGGAATAACGAGTAGTCACAGGGTAGTCAGGTGAATACGGTGGATGGTTCAACACGCAGCCATTATTTTTTTTTTTTGCCAAAAATGACTGATTGCATTGTCGTGGAACCTAAAAATTTAGCACACACTTTTGTTTTGTCAAAATCTTCATGCAGGATGGTTCGAATTGTTTCTTTGTTATTGTTTAGGGAGTATTCCATCATTCTCAGTGAAGCGATCGTTTGTTACGATATTTTATACGTTCTCAGTAACATCAGATGTGCCACATGAAATCGGTCTTTCGCTATGCTAATCATCTGCTACCAAATCTCTTAGATCCAAAAGACTGTTGTGATATACTTAAACAACAGTCACCGTAAACTTATCTCATGAGTTAGTATGTTTCCGCAGCAATTTTACCAAGTTTTGCGTTAAATTGCACCATTTAAAAAAACATTCACTTCTGCCATAAACGCTCGCCTTCTCTCAACTACTTAAAAAAATGCACACAACTTGTTAGCAGTGTGACGCTATATCGCCATTAGAATATGCCCTCTGGAACGAGTCTTAAAACTTATATGACGCACTGTGTATATATCTTTTAATAAGCCAAAGTTCTAAGAAAAAATATAACTACGTTTGAGTCTAGATTCGAATTAATTTTAATAAAATAATAAAACTACGTTTAATAAGACTACGTTTAATGTCAGACTTAAAACTTTTATAGCTTTATAGAATCGAACTAATAATTGAACAACATTTGAACCTCGATTTTAAGTATTTATAGACCTTACATTAAGCCTAGAATTCACCAAAAAACATAAATACCCTCTAGCCTAGATTCCAACTAATAATAATAGACCATTGATTAAGCTCAGGTTTGAGCGCTAATCCATGAATAGCGATTTACCTCAATTTTAAGTATTTATAAACCTTTGATTAAGCTTTGATTTTAAATTATAATGGAACTATGTTTAAACATAAACTATTGATTTAAACATAAATTTGATTAAATACAGTTAAACCTCCTACAACGCGGTTTCCTATAACGCGTTTTCGCTACAACGCGGTTCCCAAAATGCGGACATTTTCTTACAACGCTACTCTTACAACGCGATTTTTACGAAAATTTTTTCAAATATTTACTATTTTAATTTGAAAAAGGTTTTCTTGCCCAAATAAAATTCTTTGCATTTTGTTCATACTTTGATACCTATCTTTTTTATAGCATTGCCACCCTACACTTGAACATGTGTTTACAAAGTGACAAACAAATACGTAATTGTGTAGTCAACGACAAAATTAAAAAATGGGGTTTCCCCGCGGTTCTAACATCAAACAACGATTTATGCTACTTTCATTTGATGTAATAATTTTTTTGTTAGTTTGTTGTCGGCATTGCAAATAAAAGCATCAATCTAAAGCGTGTAAAAAATTGCGAAAAAATATTCAGTCTAAATCCAGTTAAATTATAAAAAATTTGTGAAACAGTTCTTGTTTTTTTCGTAAAAGAGTTTTGATAAAATTATTTTAAGGTGAATAAGTAAGTTTCTTTTAAACCTAGTTTATATGTATGTATGTAACTTTATTTAAATGCAAATAAATTTTTAAATTTAGCCACAAAAATGCCGAATGAAAAAAAAAACGCCGTTAAAACGAAAATTTTTATCCATTGAATTAAAAATACAAATTTTGGATCGACTTCAAAATCAAGAGAGGATAAGTGATATTGCCAGACATTTTAACTTAAATGAGTCAACAATAAGAACTATCAAACAAAACGAAGAAAAAATTAGAAGTTCGGTAGCATCTAGATCCTCTGTAGTTGCGAAAGTAACTGCTCGTCCTAGACCGCAGATAATGGAGAAAATGGAGCAATCGCTTATGGTGTGGATAGAAGACATGACAAAAAAAAACGATTGCCCTTAGATGGGAAAGCATAAAGCACTAAAAATATTTAATTATTTAAAGAAAACAGGACAATCGTCAATCGATGAAGACAATCATCAATTCGTAGCTAGTAATGGATGGTTTGGAAAATTCAAAAAAAGACATGCACTTCACAATTTAAAAATACAGGGAGAAAGTTCATCCGCAGACGCAGATGCAGCAGAAAAATATCCAGCAGAATTCGAAAAAATTATTAAAGAAAATGGTTATTTACTTGAACAAGTGTTCAACGCAGATGAGACAGGCTTGTGGTGAAAAAAAATGCCTTCAAGAACTTTTATTTCGAAAAACGAAAAAAGAGCTCCTGGCTTTAAAGTTTCGAAAGATCGAATAACATTATTGCTGTGCAGTAATGCGTCTGGTGATTTTATGACCAAGCAAATGTTTATTAACCGATCATTAAATCCAAGATATATGAAACAATGCAACAAAAACAATCTTCCAGTGTATTGTAGAGCCAACAAAAAATCATGGATGACTGCCAGTTTATTTAATGATTGGTTTTATCATTGCTTTGTTCCTGACGTAGAAAATTATCTAAAAACAAGTAAGAAAATTATAGTCGGTCTAGACCGACTATACGATACCCTATACCATGCGCTTAGAGACCCTATCTCTCAGGCCCAACTAACTGGATATAGGAAATAAGCATAAACTAAATTTGAGTGGGATTTTTATTAATTTTTTCGGCTGCAGATATGAAAAAGTTCATATCGGATGCTATATCTATATGGGGACTAGGTCCAAAAATGGACCGATCCTGACCATGTTTGGTAAAGTCTCTTGTATTTTGCAAACATATATACAAACAAAATTTGAGAAGAATCAGTGCAATATTTTTGATTTTTGATAGATTTAAGTGAAGATCGGGAAGCAGCTCTATATGGGGCCTATGACTAAGAGTTGTCCAATAGGTATAATTTTTGGACTACTGATTAATGGATGTAATATATACATACAAACCCAATTTGACTAAGATGTGTACGATAATTTGGATCTTATGGCAATATATGTTGATTTCATAGGGGTCATTTGTATGGGGGCTAGGTCTGAACATGGACCGATTCTCACCAATTTCAATAGCGTTCATCCCATGGCCGATAAAAGATCAAATACCAAATTTCACCAAAATATATTCATATTTGCGACCTGCAGTTTGATTACAAGCTTTACATGGACACCCAGACGGACGGACGGACATCGTTAAATCGAATCAGATAGTGATTCTGATTCGATCGGTATAATTAAAGATGGGTGTAGGTCAAATATTTTTGGTTGTTACAAACAGCAGCACAAAGTCATTATACCCAAACCACATAGTGGTATAGGGTATAAAAAAAAAGAACTTAGCATTTAAAGTTTTACTACTTTTAGATAATGCGCCATCCCATTCGACTGATTAAAGTCATCCTAATGTTCAAATCGAATTTTTACCGCACAACACCACATCGCTATTACAGCCTTTAGATCAGGGCAGCATTCAAAGCTTACTACATTCGGAAATCCTTTGAGGTAATATTAGAGAAGATGGAGTCAGCAAATATTACGGTTAAAGAAGTCTGGAAACAATTTACAATTTTAATTTCCGTTGAAATTGTTGATGCGTCACTTAAAGAAATTCGTCCTTCAACACTAAAAGCTTGCTGGAAAGCACTAATACCGGAAATAGACGTTCAGGGGACTGTTTCTACACCAATAGAAGATGAATATAGGAACATAGTGAGATTGGCACATGCAGTAGATAGAAGGTGATGGATTTGATGAAATAACAATGGCTGATATTCAAGAATTAATTGCGGACGACGAAATAAACGAAGCAGATTTAGTGACAATGACAAATGAAGAATCAGTTGGAGATAGCTCTGACGATCTTTCCGATGTTGAAAATAACTTTTCACTAAAAAATATCGAAAAAGTTTTAAATATGGCAAAGCAGTTGGAAGAATATATTTTGGAGAACGACCCTTTAAGTGACAGAGCAGAAATATTTAAACCAAATCTTCAAAACAATTTAGCTCCGTATCAAGAAATTTATAAAGATTTGCGAAATAAGAGCAAACAAACTTCAATGCACGATTTTTTCAAACCAATAATCGTCGAAAGGATGCCCGAATCTGATAGCGGATCAAGCTCAGATTTTGAACTACTACGAACAAAACGTTCGAAACAAATCATACTAAGTGATGAGGAGGAGTAGAAAGTTATCGTTCTGTTTTGGCTTTAATTTATTAAATCTTTCAACTTGAATATTTTACGTAGAATTGAAATTTTATTTTATTTTATTTTGTTTTGTTTTTGTTTAAATAAATGGAGTGTTATTAAATTACATAATATGTATGTTCTTATGACTCAACAAATAAATACACAAAATTATATTAAGCACATATTTTTACTATACAAATTCCAATAATTTATTGAAAATTTTTTTACTTTGGAACCAAACTCTGATTCTTGTATGGAGTTAGAGTCTCCTACAACGCGATTTCCTATAAGCGGTTTTTCAGGAACCTATTCACTGCGTTGTAGGAGGTTTACCTGTACTAACAGAGCCACGCTTAGGCCTACATTTGAAATGTTACCGACTATTTAATTAAGTCTATAGTGAAATCACGCTCAAGCCTACACTTAAAGTATATACAAACCTTTGATTAAGTCTAATTTTAATCTATGAATAGAATTACATTTGAGCTTATATTTTAAGTATTTATAGAGGCTTTATTAATTCTGGATTTTCACTTAATGGAACTAAGTGTAAAACTAGATTTGACGTTTTTTAAATCTTTCATAATATTTAAACTATGAATAAAACTCTGTTTAAGGGTATATATTGAGTATTAAGCCTAGCTTGAACTGTCATTTCGGCCAAGTTTGAGCTAATATTTCAAATATATTGACACCTGTTTAAGCCTTACATGTAAACTAAAAAACATAACTACATTAAATCCTTAATTAAACCTATGATTAAGTCTAGATTTAACAACGTATAGAACTACGTTAAAGTGTATATTTGAAGTATATATTTATGAAGTATATATTTATTTAAAACTAAATTTAAACTATAAATAGAATAACGTTTGAGCCTAGATTGGAAGTATTTTGACTGGAGTAGTGGCAGGATTTGAAGAATTTAGTTAAATTTGACTAAGTCTAGATTTTAACTACGAACAGAACTATGTTAGAGTCTAGATTTGAAGTTTTTAACGGCCATTGACTAATCCTAGATTTCAATTAAGAGTTGAACTACGTCAGAGCCTGGATTTGATGAATTAATTACCTTTGATTAAGTCTAGATTAGAACTATGACTACAACTTCGTTAAAGCCTATATTCTTAGTATTTATTGTCCTTCAAGATTTGAACTACGAATAAAACTACAGTTAAGCCTAGATTTTAAGTATATTTAGACCTTTGATTAGGCCTATATTTGAACTATGAATAGAACTAGAATAGAGTCTTTTATTACATTGTTACCATGCTTATATTGTAACTATGTTTAAGACGAGTACAAATACCTTTAATTAAGCCTAGATTTGAACTGAGAGTTCAGTTACGTTTAAGCCAAGTTTTGTCTGGCCTTGATATATGCACTGAACTACGTTTAAGCCTAGATTTGGTCTGAGAAGTGAACTATTTTGAGCCTCTCGAGTCTTCGGTTAAACTTAGATTTGTACTACGAATAGAATTATGTTTAAGCCTAGATTTTAGATATTTATTGGCCATCGATTTTAGCTACGTATTAAATTACATTTAAGAATAAATTTGAAATATTTTTAAATCTTTGATTATATAGTAACCACGAATGGAACTACATTTAAGCCTAGTAATAATAAAGACCTTTTATTAAACCTTGATTTGAAGTGAGAGTTAAGCTATGTATAAGCCAAAATTTTAAATATTTAAGTAAGTCTATGCCTAGAGCTAAGTTTAAGCCTAGATTTGGACTGAGCTGAGCTCAGACTTTGATTATTTTTTGGCCGTTGCACATTGGGTTGAAAAGAGTCAGAAGTGAGGATTAATTCAAAAATTGAAATGAGTATTTTGTAATAACAGAGTATAAAATGGGTCATCACTAACTGTCAAAATTATTGTTCTAAGTTGTTTACTTTTCTTGCTATACTCTCTCAAAGTTCAACAATTTTTTTTAATTTTGCTCGAAGTGGTAAAAAGTGAAAAACGAGATATTTCAAGTTTAATTTTTTTTTTCATTTTTTTTTTTAAATTCTAACTTTTTTCAAATGGATGCATCAACTTCAGGTATTTGACTGTATTATTTAAAAAAAATTTTTTAGATAAATGTTTTAGAAATATTTTTAATAAATTTTTTGAAATTGTCCTAAAAAGAGGGTATTTTTTAAAAAGAGATTGAGTTTCAACGTAATTCCAGATGAGATCGGGTAAAATTATTTACATTGTAGTAAAATATGGGATTTCTACTTGTGTATTCCAAAAAACATTTTGCCAATACTTGCCAACGAATGTAATATTCAAGTTTTTATTAAAAGTCCCCAGTATAAAATTAAAAAAAAATGCTTGAAAACACAACAGAAAAAATCTTTTTTTTAGTTTTTGTTTTGTGTTTATTTTCGTAGCTGTGATTGTTATTGTTGCAAGGATTTTAATTCAGTTGATAGAATGATTGGTAAAGAAGTAAATACAGAAACTTTACAGTTTGGTTTATCTATACTTCATGGATGGATACGATTTTTTGAATGTCTTCTTCACTTATCATATAAAATTCCAATCAAAAAATGGCCGGCTAGGTCTGATGATGATAAAAAAAATGGTTTCAGTAACAAAATTACGGATTCAAAAAGACTTTAGAGAGAAAACTGGACTGATCGTGGACCAACCAAAGCCAGGTTTTGGAAACTCTAATGATGGCAACACTGCCAGACGGTTTTTTCCAAATGCAGATGTTTCTGCTCAAATCACAAAAGTTGATGCAGAATTGATAGAAAGAATGCATGTGATACTTATTGCTGTATCTTGTGGGCACGAGATTCACGTAGAAAAATTTAGAAAATATACTCAGAATACAGCCAGACATTTTGTTAAGCTCTATCCGTGGTATTATATGCCTCCAACTTTACATAAATTCCTTATTCACGGGCCAGAAATAGTAAGATACGCCTTGTTGCCAATAGGTCAACTATCTGAGGAAGCTCAAGAAGCTAGAAATAAAGATTTTAAAACTTACAGAGAACACTATTCTCGTAAATGCAGTCGGGAGAAGTCAAATGAAGATATATTCAATAGGTTACTTCTTAGTTCGGGTCCTTTAATTACCACTAAAAGCAAAAATTATGCCAAAAAAAATATATAATATACCACAGATGGCACTAGATTTATTAATTTTGCCCAAGATTTCTGATGAAGAAGAGATTAATGAAGATATTGATGATGATAATTATGAAGATACTGATTATATTTATGAAGGTGATGATAATACGGAGGATCCTTGATTTTAATTTAATCTCTTAAATAATAACAATATAAAATAAAAAATAAACAATAACAATAAATGCATACAAAATTTTCAATTATAAATGTAGCAATATATTCAATATTAATTCAATTAATTTTTTTAAAATTTTTTTTTTTAATTTTTCTGAAATGGTTGTTTGTTTTGTGCTTATAATTACTCATCAATAAAAACATAATATTATTTTATAATGTGAATTTTTTGAGTTAAATTTGTGGAATTGTGGAATTGGAAAATAAAATCGGATTTTAAAATTAAATTTTTATAATATAAATACATATTAAATATTTATTCCTTTTTTATTTTTAAAAAAAATTTTATTTTTTCTAAAAGCACATTAACTAAGTTCTAACTTGCAATTTCATTTACTAATTTATCGCTTTTTATTCCAAAGTTACAGCGAAAATTGTAAGAAAAGATCATTTTTTCCAAAACACAAAAAAGCTCCTAACGGGTTAAAACAAATTTTTTTTCCACTTTTTTTTTAATGGTGGTTTTTTATGCATTAATGAATATCCATTAAAAAAATTAACAATATTTTGAAATTACGTCTTCCCTGAATTAATCCTCACTTTTCATGCTTTTCAACCTACTGTGCGTCGGTTATATCAAGATTTAACTACGAATCTTATGACGTTTAAGTCTAGATTTTGGATATTTATAGGTCATAGATTGTTAAGTCGTTCATAAGATTACATACATATAGAAATACGTTTAAGCCTAGTATTAAACGTCTTTGGTTAAGCCTAGATTTGATTCAAGATTTGACGTAGTTACTAACCTTTTATTAAGCCTATATTTGTAGTGAGAGTTTAGCTACTTTTGAGGCTAGGTCTTTAGTTAAGCATAATTTGGTAGTATGGATAAATCTCTTCTTTTGAGGCTGCATTTTTTAAAAAATGAAACTTCTTTCGAGTCTTAAATCTTCTATCTATATACCTGAAAGCGAAAGTATGCATGTTTGTTTGTGTGTATCTTATAGGAAACTGAAACATTGTGCCGATCTTCCTGCAATTTTAACAGAGTTTTACTGTGTGTCTGGAAGGAACTATAGGCTATAAATTTTTTTGATATTTTTAGTGGGCGTGGCACCTCCCTTTCAAATTGATATCATATGAGGGCGGATCAATAAGTCTGTGACTTTTCGAACTTCCCCCGTAGTTATATGAAATGCAACACTACTCCCATCAAGTACCACCTGTTAAAGACTACTGTAATATTCTGTCTGGACTTATTGATCCGCCCTCATACATATTGGGTATTGTGACAGGCAGCTTTGCAACTTTTTGTGGGGACACCTATTATTCACGTTATGGACCATGTCGAAAATTGGCGGGATCAGATAAGCTGGCGATGACCTCTGAGGTTATCTATTATTAATGTGAGTAGACGGACAAAAATGGGCGGGATCGGACCAATGGGCGTGGCGCCTCTCGTACAAAGTAAATATTAAATGTCATATATCTAGAGGACTGTAATTGTGAGAGCCTTAGGACTTTTCCCATAAATATTTCATGCGATCGGAGCAGTGGGCATGGCACCGCCTGTACAAAGTAAATATATAATACCATATAATTGGAGTACTATAAAATTTAAAATCTTGACACTTGTTACGAGTCCATGAGATATTAATGTAAGTAGTCAGATATAAAAAAATGGACGGGCTAGGATTGGTGGAAATGGCACCTCCTATACAAAAAAGCGGCAGTTTTGAAACTTTTGACAAGTACATTTATTACCAATGTGAGTAGTCGTGGAAAATGTGGGCGGAATGCCAAATTCAAAAATCGCCAAAATCAAAAAACGCAAAAAATACAATTTGGCAAAACAAAAATCTTCAAAATCAAAAATCGATATAATCAAAAATCGCCAACACCAAAAATCGCTTAATACCAAAAATCGCGATAAAGTCTTCAAAATCAAAAATCGGCAAAATCAAATATTGCTAAAATAAAAAATTACCAACTCCAATCGTTAATTGTTGCTGGATTTAATTTGGAAAATATATGTTTTTCTTATGGTCAGCTATATGTAGCTAGCTCCAGAGTAGGAACGCCGAAAAATTTGATAATTTTTGACCGAATGAAAAAACAAAAAGTATTGTATAGCAGCAAGCATTGAAATAAAAATGTATAAAATAGAATGTTTTAATTGCAAATACAAACTTCGTAGTAAAAATTGATAATGAAACCATACATGTCAATAAGTCTTGATAAGTCGGAGCGAAGCACGACAGGGAATATTAGTATAACTATAAAATAAACTATAAAAAAAATGGAATAATGTTCTAAAACTAATTCTTACATAAAAGTTACGCTCATCAATGACTATCTGACTTGTTGAGTGTGTAATGTTATACGTCTACATATGCATATGGTTAATTATCAATCGTACGTCTACGTATTAATTTTAGCTCTGAAATTGTTGACCCCCCCCGAAACAATACCCCATATGAATAAGGCGTTTACTATTTTAGAGTTGCTCGATCAAAATAAGTATAGTTCTGAAGGAGAACATAAAATCGCTTACGAAAACTAAGCGTTGTCTGTTCTTAAAAAAGTGTTTTCATGATTTTTGAACGGGCACGTAATAACTAAACATTTCTGTATAGAGTTGTATCAACAAAGATTTTTTTTTAATAAGTTTAGGCTAATTATTACAATTTCAAAAGCTTGCCTTATCTTTAAAAAATATGTTTTCTTTGCAATTTTTATAACATTTTTATTAAATACCTTTTTTTTTCTAAATGTCCTCCATTTTTTCACTGAAAACTATTGCAGTACCATTCCACTTTAGCCTTTTCTTAGCTGTACATACACGTTCAAAACTAACAAATCATCTACTTCTACAACACAACTTTCTAAATACAGACAGCCAAAAAAAAAAGTTAAAAACTACATTTATATTAAGGAAAAGAAAAAATGAAATAAAGTTCTTAAAAACAAATATATGTAGACCATAAATTATGAAAAAGTTCAAATAAAATAAATATGTGTGTGTCGTTTCTTACTGTTTGATAAAAAAAAATGTCTAAAGGCAACAAGAAATTGTTTAAGGAAAATGAAATAAATAGAAATACTTGACTTTCAGGCTTGTTCAAACAAAATAAAAGAAATATTGGCTAGTTGAAGTATTAAGTAGTTGAATAAACACTTGAAAAGAAAATCGTATACTTAGATTTTGTTTAATTTATGAATTTAAAAAGAAATTTAAATATTTAAAGATGTATATGAAAAGGCATATGATTATTATTAATTCAGAGTATTTTTTATATCTATTATATCAATCGGCTAGGTGATTTCATGTGACCTATGTTTTGTTCTACCTTTTTATCCCGATTTTGACCAAACGCATATTATTTGAAAGGTATTTCTTTTTAGTAGACGTGCAGATTTACAGATTTTAAATTTTTTTCCTTTATTTTGAGTAAATTGCATTTAAAGTTGCTACTAACACATACATAAAATTATGCAATGCTATGTGTGTGTTTATTAAATTTGTTAATCTGTGTAATAAAATGAGTTTGTTTTTTGTGTTGATTTGTGAATTTGATATAATTGATTAGCATACCTTTAGGGTATTTATTTAATGAAAAATAAAATTTCCTAGAATTTTTCACCCGAATTTCGAGGGCGAATCTGCTAGTTATGGTAAATATTTCAGAAAGTTTAAGAATATTTTTAAAAGTTTTTAAGGATTTTTAAAGCTGATGAATTAAGCTTGAAAGATATTTTTGGGTACAGTTAAAAAAATAGTTACTTTATTTAAAAAAAAAAATGCTTAAATTTCAGAAACTAAATATACACAAAAAGTTTAGTCTTGAAAGCAGTCTAGTATTTGTTTTAAGACTTTATTTTGTAGTAAAATTCTGGAGAAATACATAACCCATCAAATGCTCTCAATCCAAGTCTTTTAACTTTCAAATTTTTACGAAATTTTAACTTTAACTGTTTTTGCATGATGACATATGTGTAATAGTAATTAGTAGGTTGCTGTATATTTTCTTTAATATATCGGTAAATAAAAGAGGAATTGTACAAAAATTTTATGAAGTCCTAAGCTAACATTTGAAGCTTTTATAGGGCTCTGATTTAAACTATAAAAATTAGTAAATGCTCTGCAAAAAACTCATTCTGCTAAAAATTCCTAATGAAAATGATTTCCTTAAAAAAGTTTTTATGCTGTTAACAGCACGGTCACCTTGTTAGTTAACAATTGTGATTAAAAAAGTTTTTCGTTTTAGCAAAATCTTTGTTAACACTATAAATTTCAATTTAAATCAGTCAGCCTTTTCTGCCAACAATTGCGGATAAAGCATCATGATCTCTAAATGCTCTTCATAAGTTCTTGTTTTTTTAAATCTTTTTTGCCATAATAAATATTCATTTTAGATATTTTCCTGTTATAAATATAACAACAACAAAAAAAGCAACTACAATTGTACATTTTTCTTTTATATTTTTTTCATGTTCCTTCTGTTCCTGCTTAAATCCTTGAAGCAGACAGTTTTAAGCGCCGGAAATCTGTCTGACTCATATACTACAAACATTTATTCTTAGAAAACTCAAAAAAAAAAAAAATTTTTTTTTATTCTATGTTTATTCCATACTACTTAAAAGTATGAAGAACAATACAAGTAAAGAAAAATGTAAAAGAATTTATATAAGATGCTACTTATATGTCAATGCTACAACATCTGATTTCATTATAATGCAAAGGATTATTTTTTAAAAGACCCTCCAGCAAATGGGGGAACATTTCTCAAAAAATTAAATAAAAAAATTGCAATGCATTTGTTCAACTTCTGCTATGTCGCAATTTATTTACATGTCTTCGAAGTTTTCTTTTTCCTTGACTCTCCAAAAATCAAAATAAATTGTTAAATTTTATAAAGATTGATGTGGCCAAAGTGAGAAAAAATATCCTTTTTTTTTGTAGTGGAGAAATATATAAAGGTTGTATGTTTGTTTGTGTTGTTTTGCTTTTGAATTTTGTTGTCAATTTCCTGTTTCCTGTTAAACGCACTTCCTGTTTCCTTTAAAATATTTACACTTTTGTTTTCATAAACAACTGCTAACACTTTGTTTGCCAAGTAACTACTTTTAGTTAGTTCGAGGGTAACTACCCTTACAAAACTTTTACTTTTTCATTTTGATTTCGTTTCAAATTTAAAATTTTAAGGTCAATTAGTATATTTAATTTATATTTTTTGTTAAAATAAAATCCGGTTTATTAACTTTTTTCTCCTTTTTAAATTTGTTTTAAATTTTTTACCCGGCACATCATCGTAGTAGGGCATTTTTAAGTTTGTTAATCAATTTGTAGCTAATTAAATAAAAATAGTGGGGTAAAATATAAAAAAATAATAACTCTACTTAGGGCGGCCGTCAGGTTTGATCCTGCGTCTAAAGGGTTTTTCAACAGGGACGCTACAAAAGTAAAAAGACAGGGACAGCAAACGACGTCATATTTCTTGCCGCTCTTTTGACATTTCTCTTCAGTAAGGTTTGCCATTTCATGATGGAAAGATATACGAGCCAACAACGAGTCGAAATTATTAAAATTAACTACCGAAATTCGGAGTCAGTGGCCTCAACGTTAAAAGCGCTACGTCCAATTTATGGTCTCATAATCGTCCTAGCAGATCAACATTTGAGCGTCTAGTGGAAAAAAGTGCCCGTAGTGTCGAGAATATTTCTGCCGCTGAGGCTTCAGATGAAGAAAGCCCAAATGTGTCTCTCACACGTCGTTCTCAAGCGTTGGGCATCTCTGTGACGTCATCGTGCCGAATTTTGCGAAAAGATCTTGGTCTACATCCTTCCAAGATCAAATTGACGCAAGAACTGAAGCCGCTTGACCACCAGAAGCGTCGTATGTTCGTGAATTGGGCTGAGTAACAACTTGAAAAATCATCTTCAGCTGAATGGCTTCGTCAATAAACAAAATATGCGTTATTGGTCAGACAGCAATCCACACGTACTCCATGAGTCATCATTGCATCCCGAAAAAATTATGGTTGGGTGCGGTTTATGGGCCGGCGGCGTCATTGGGCCGTACTTCTTCCGTGATGATCAAGACCGGCACGTTACTGTGAATGGGAATCGCTACCGTTCAATGACAACCGAATATTTTTGGCCCCAATTGGATGATATGGACTTGGAGGACATGTGGTTCCAACAGGACTGCGCCACAATCCACACAGCGAATGTCACAAGCAATTTATTGGAAAGCAAGTTTGGAGAACGTGTTATCTCACGAAATGGTCCAGTCGATTGGCCGCCTCGGTCGTGCGATTTGACGCCGTTGGACTATTTCCTGTAGGGCTACGTCAAGTCTATGGTCTATGCCAAGAAGCCAGCGACGATTGATGAACTTCGTACGAATATCGAACGTCAAATTGCAGCAGTATCGCTTGAAAACCGTCGAAAATTGGGTTCAGCGTCTGGACTTCTGCAAGCGTGCCCGTGGTGGCCATGCAAAAGAGCTCGACTTCCATACATAATGGCATCGAACGTACTTTCACAGGAATAAAGAATTTCATTGATATCCAAAACCGTTTTTGTTTTATTTAAAAAAAACTTTTGTAGCGCTCTTATTGAAAAACAGTACTTGCACTTTTTGTTTTCTACATTCTACATATTGCACTTTTTACATATACATATTAGAGACGTTGCTCTGAAGTGAATTTTTTTAATAGTTTTTTTAGATTTGACGTCACTTTTTTACTGTAATTAATATACAAATATTGATTTTGTTTCAATGGTGCGTGGTAGAGAAGAAGAAAGCACATACATATATCTAAAATTCACTGCACCTTTAATCAGACTAGTTTCTGGCATTTCAGCCGTCATCAGTGATTTTATTGAACATGTGATAATTGTTATGTTATAATTGAATAATTTGTTTCTATAGAACTATGTATATCAAAATTTGCATATTAATTGCAGTATGTCTGAAAAATTTCGTCAATTCTAACAAAATAAAAAAAAAAAAAAAATGTTACTCCGCCTGACAAACGTTTGGTCTGAAGTAAAATTATGTTTACACTTTTGCACTTCGTAATCTTCTATTTTTTATTTAAAGAACTAAAAACTTGAAAAGTTCTTTATTTTCAAAAATATATATAAATACTTATAATTGTCCCACACAAATTAATACTAGTAGTTTGTTCGTTACACATGATAAAATCGAATCCCAGAACTACCCAACCTGATATATAGATGGGGAGGCTGTAGTTTGAGAAAAATGACTTTGGTGAAAAGTGGCAACCTTACACATATTTTAAGTTTCAAAAGGCGCCACGTTGTTTAGTATATATATATATATTTTGTTTTTAGCCATAAAAAGTAAAAGATCTCAGTGAATTTGTAAACAAGGAAAAATATGGTCACCGTTATGTTATTCAATACTTTTATTTGAATGGTCTACGTCTGGCCAATATTAAAGCTGAGCTAGACTATAAAGTATTGTGTAGATGAGTTTAAAAGAGACTGTATGAGCTGCCAAGATGAACACCATTGACCAATTGAGGTGGCCATGCTAAAATCGGTTTTTAATATTCACAAAATGGTATTGGATGACCGGCGGCTGAAGGTGCATCAGCTAGCTGAAGAATTAAGAATTTCAAAAAATGATATACATCGTATATTGACCGAAAATTCAGAGATGAGAAAGCTGTTCACAAAATGGGTGCCGCGTCTGCTCACAATAGAACAAAAACAACGGCGATGTTTCACTGCAGTTAAGTCGAGTATTTGCATTAACTTGTAACCATGGATGTGACATGGGTCCACCACTTCACACCTGAGACAAACGAACAGTAAAAACAATGGACGGAAATGGGAACATCGTGTCCAAAGAAGCCGAAGACAGTTCCATCTGCAGGCAAGGGTGTGGCGTGTGTTTTTTGATATGCGAGTTTGAAAATTTATATTGATTATCTTCAAAAAGAAAAAAAAAACTAAAGGCGAGTACTAACTAAATTATTACAGCGTTTAAGTGGTGACATTAAGACAATTACGCCGAATTTGGCGATGGCACATGTTCACATATTGTGATGACCAAAATCCACAAATTAAATTTCGAATTGTTTCATCACGCACCTTAGCCGTCAGTCTTCGCTCCCTCGGAATTTTCTTTATTTCCAAACTTGAAAAAATTGTTCCGTGGTAACAGATTTGCCATCAATGAAAAGGTGGAGTCTGCGGCTAATGGCTATTTAAGGAGCCAAACATTTCTTACTTTAAACAGGGTATCAAAGCGTATTGAGTATCGCTTGGAGAAGTCTATCGTCTAAAAGGCGTTTATGTTGAGAAATAAAGAAAAGTCTTTTCAAATTTGTTGTAGTTTCCTTGCCAGGTCAGGTTGTTCTGAAACTGCTCTCCTAACAATGGAGCCGGGTGTCTTAGTTTTTAAATTTTTTTTTTTTTTTCATTAGAAAGCTGAACCCAAATAGCACCCTGCGACTTTTACTGGCTTTTACTGGCCTTCTACGAAAGTTCTTACGTATTCTATTTTTGGAATAACATTGAACTAAATGAAAAATGAATTAACTCAAAATAATGTGTTTTTCTATTAAAAGGCCTCGTCGGCTTGCCTTTGCAAAACGGTAATGAAGATTTTGATAGCTAAGAGTTTATATTCAAATATTCTCCAAAGTTAAATTCAACGACTTCTAGTAGAGGGGAAACGTTTTAGAGTCTCAAATAATTCTTTTTACGTAAAAAATTTAAAACAAAAATGTTTACTTTAAATGGTGCGTGGTAGAGAAGAAGAAAGCATATATTTCAAAAATTCATAACTGCACTGTATTCTTAATCGGACCGGTTTCTGGCATTTCAGCCTTCATCAGCGATTTATTGAACATTGTGATAATTGTTATGTTTTAATTGAATAGGTTGTTTCTATATGAAAAAAAAAAAAAAAATATTCAAAAAAAAAAAAAAAAAAATAACGATTGTTTGTTTGGACAGAGTTGTATCTTCTGAAATTAATACAAAGTAAAGCTGTATGGTACGAAAACTGAAAACTAACCACACTGCTCGTAGGCCTGACTTTAGGTGAGTGCGTTAAAGCGCTGACCAAAAAGTGCAAGTACGAGTGTATGTGAAGGTTCACGGTTCAAAACCTCACGGCCGCCCTAAGTAGAAAAAAAAAATTTCATATAGAAACAACCTATTCAATTAAAACATAACAATTATCACAATGTTCAATAAATCGCTGATGAAGGCTGAAATGCCAGAAACCGGTCCGATTAAGAATACAGTGCAGTTATGAATTTTTGAAATATATGCTTTCTTCTTCTCTACCACGCACCATTTAAACAAAAATTTAAAAATTGCATATTAATTACAGTAGTAATTGCAATATGTCTGAAAAATGACTATAAATCTAACAAACAAAAAAATGTTTACATCTCCTATTTTTTATTTATTTCTTAATTGTTATTTTTATTTCTTTACTTTAAAAATAATACTTCAACAAGCACAGTCATTTAACACTTACAGAATACGAAAAGTTTAATTTCGAAATATTTTTTGCCTGAAAATTGTTACATTTTTTTTACCTTAATTTTATTTTTAAACTTTAATATTTCAAATTTAAAATAACTATTTTCTTTCATAAATTTGTACGAAGAATAATCTACAAGATTTTTTTTCTTTTTTTCTAATATATTCTTGTTATATTTGTTAGCGAATTCTAAGAGACAGTACGACGACGAGTATCATCATTAAATGTTTATGCCTGGCAAAATTTTTCTATTTACTTCTTGTCTTTTTTTATCTTTTCAAGTGTTGTAATATTTGACAATTAAGTATGACAAAAAATTTGCAATCTTTTTAATTAACACTGGACAATATTTTCATAACCATTACTTTTTCTTACAATAGGTTTTCTAATAAGACATTGCTCTTAAGACACTTGACATTAAAAAAATAGTACTAATTTAGATAGAAAGCCAGATGAAATAAGTTGAAAATTTAATTTGGTTTAAAATATTGCAGCTTAACTATCATTAAAATTCGGATAGTGAAACTGATGGTGAAAAAAATAGCGCATACACTTTCTGACTTCAACAATATAAGCCAGCAGGATAGTGCTAAGTCATTCGAAAGCTCAAAAAGCTAGATTTGCAATCTATACATTAGTACGTGAAGATAAATCGTTGAACCCTTTTTTAAGGAAAATGCGCACATGGAGGAATGTGAAATTTGGCATTTTTATAGTTCATATGGAGGAGAAGTGCAGAAAATTAATTGTATTTATAATATGTTTTAAAAATATATTAAATTAAGTAAAATAAAATATTTATTATTTACGTTACACCCTGTAAATGTGAATGACTTAATTCTGTATGTGATTTAAATTGGTCAATTTCAATCATTATATTTTATATAATAGATAATTATGATTTATTAGTGAACTGCAGTTTGCTGCTGTAAAAAGAAAACTGATGTACTATTCATTTATTATTGGCGATTTCAAAAAAGGGTACATTTTAATCGAATTTCATTATAATTGCATATCACACGCCCAGTATTGACTTGCGAATGGCCTAACATTGATTATCACAACTTTTTTCTGATCGCAAAAGTTTGACGTCGCACAGTGGCGCCCGTAGAGCAAACGAGGTTGCAAAAATCAAAATTTTCATGAGCGCCGACGAAGTTTTGAATAAACCCATGTTATAGGAAACTTTTCAACGATTTCAAATATGCTACTCTTAATAATATCACATTTTTAGTTTAGAAGATATAACCGTTCAAAGTTGACCGACTTTCGGTTTTCAAAAAACATACACAATTTTTAGTCAATTTGTTGCGATTTCAGGTGTAATATCACGAAAAATAGGTAACAAATCGCGTTATTTTTTTTTTTTTTTGTATTGATTGATGTATTTATTAAATGTATAATGATAAAAAAAAATTAACTGTTTGCTTTGTGTTTCTCCTGGTAAATCACTATTTAAAAACTATCCGTTTTTTCACTATTTTTCAACTTTGACGGAAAATAAAAAAAATCCATATTTTTCTATATTTGCCATATTTGCAAAACATGTTCTTTGATTATTTCTTTACATAATTCAAAAGGTTTTAACAGCCCGTACGTACCCGTTTGGCTTCTAGAGGTAAAAAAGGTTAAAAAGACATGGTTGCAGAAATTGTATGGCGTGCATCCCTTACATGTTTCGACTGACAGTAGTTTGATCTAATAGTTTGAAAATTGCATTTTAAGTCGGTTGTCTACCTGTGAGCCTATGCCAAAGTCTACTCCCAATATTCTGTCACAGACACAGGATGCACAAAAACTACTCATTGAAATTCGCAGGTACGCACCTCACTTAAAAATTACTTTGGAGTACAAATGGTCAAGAACAATATTGACTTATGGTCCCTCCAGGTAGGCACAAATCTTATTTAGACACGAGCATAATATCAAAATTGCATAATTCAGCCTAAATACATATGTATGCAGGGAACAGGTAAATTTTTAGGCATGGTAGCATAACCTATATATTGCAAACTAAGCATAATGCCTGGATTAGTCTACGACTGAAAGTTGGCGCAACAAGTACTGAAACCATGGAGTTAAACAATTTAAGTACTGAAACCATTGCGTTAAACAATTTAAAATTATTTGAACTATTTAGAAGGTCAACCACACCAAAGTTTTTCACGGAAGCTGCTTTAGAAGAACTTGATAGCTTATATGGAAATATTGAGAGAAGCGAAATTATAAAAAATAACTTTTATCTGATATATGCAAATACTAAGGCAAAATGGGTGAAACCTAATCGAACCATTCAGAACTTCAACTCCAAATACGAGGACTGGCTTAATGAAAACACCATCCTGGATATATTGGTAGTAGATAAACCCACCACATCAACCAGAGGAGCAAAAGGAAGGCCAAAAAAAAGTATTGAGGAGTGTTCAATTTTCACAAGAAAGAGGAAACTTGCCGATGCCACCAGTGACTTGACCACGAAGCATTTATCGGGCGCGCTGTCTATTAAATATACAAAGGATAGTGAAAAAGTTAGGTCGCAGATTACAAAATCTGTTGCTGATGCAAGCCCACTGCGACCAAAAAGGATTAAGGAAAGCATTCCCACGCCCACAAACGCACACATTAAAAAGTATTGTTCCGAAGAAGCCTTGGCCTTGTTTATGGACTTACAACTTTCCAAAGAAAAATATGAGATACTACGGGCATCCTTGATGCGACACGGGGCTGACGTTTTACCAGGATACAAGCATATTACGCAAGCCAAAATAAATTCACGACCACTGCATACGGAGTTTACGGAAGTCTCTGTGAAAGCCAATCTGCAGGATCTCATGGGCCATACAGCAAAACGGTTGTTGGAGAGTCTTCCTGAAAATGAGGTGAAAATTCTTCCTGAGAAACTGATTAGCAAATGGGGCTGCGATGGATCATCCGGACAAAGCGCTTATAAGCAAAGGATATCTTCCGATGACGCTACAATATCGGACGGAAATATGTTTATGGCATCTGTTGTTCCTTTGCGGCTAAAATCTGATGTTTCCCTACAATGGAAAAATCCACGTCCGTCATCAGTGCATTATTGCCGACCAATAATGTTTCAGTTTGCAAGGGAATCGGCAGAACTCATAAGGACCACGGTGAAGGACATTGAAGAACAAATAAGCAAGATTAAGCCTACAAAGCTGCAAATTGGAGAAGGAAAATATATTGAATGCAATTACGAGTTCCACCTGACCATGGTTGACGGAAAAGTCGTAAACGAACTGACAGGAACAACCTCAACATTGTCATGCCCGATTTGCAAAAAGAGTCAGAAGAACTTTGGTAATTTAAACGATTCTACAAACGAGGAGAATTACGAATATGGAATGTCACCATTGCACGCAAGGATAAGGTGTATGGAGTTCTTGCTAAAACTGGCGTATACCCTACCACAAGAGGAGTAAAACTTCGATGAAAATACATCAATAAAGGATAAGGAAAAGATCAGAAAGAAGCAAATACAGAATGCTTTTTTAAACAAGTTGGACTAAAAGTAAACTGTCCCTAGCACGGATACGGTAACTCAAACGATGGAAACACTTCTAGGAGATTTTTTGAAAATGATGAGGCAGTAACTAGAATCACTGGAATTGACAATCAAATCGTGAAAAGATTGGGAACGATCTTGAATGTTTTAAACTGCAAAGAAAGTGTCAATTCTACAAAATATGGAGAATATGCATCGAAAACTGCATCTCTTTTAGCAGAAATGTATCCACAGAAGAAGTTGACCCCGACAGTCCATAAAATATTGGCGCATGGCAAAGATATAATTGAGTACCAGTCTTTGCCAATTTGAGAGCTTTCTGAAGAAGCACAGGAGTCTTTTAACAAATTTTATAAAAAATATAGATTGCAGTACACATTCAAAGCATCAAGGGTAAGGCAAAATCAACATGTTGGCAGCATCTTCCGATCCATTTATTTCTTCCCTGCGGCATGTGAAGTCACGAATAGAGTTAGAAAATATTTATAGTTTAGAAATGATTAGTCTTTTAGATATACCTTCTCTTACGAATTGTGATGAATATTTTACAGAAAATTTAAAAAATAAATTTAAAAAAGAAGTAATTTTTTTTTAATTTGTTGGGTAATAATTTAAAACATAAAACCCTAAAGAAAAAAAAATAAAAATCTAAAAATGTAAAAATAATTTTTTTTAGTTACCATAAAATTGATTTTTCTACAAATTTTAACTTTGATAACCCATAAGTAGGCCCTTACAAAGCGTAGCACCCTTTCCAAACGCTCATTTCATAGGCTGAACAGTTATGTATCATATGCTGTTTAAACTGTTCAATTATGTTATTCGGTTCAAAAGATATGATTTTTGCAACGAAAAAACTCAAATGACGCCACTGTGCGTCGTTACGAAAACGTTGAACTTCGAATCATCACTGCACACTATTAATTTAAAAAAAATTTTGATCCTTATGGAGGTGGGTTTTTGTCAGAGTTCAGAAAAAACACACACTGTATAAAAAAACTCGTACATATATATAAACAAACACAGCTCAGACCAACAAACACATATTTTTATTTTCATAACAATTATGTATGTTTCTAAATTTTGTAATTTGCCGAACACAATCACGAATGTGATTCGTTTTAATACTTGATTGTGAACACAAACATGTTTCTATCACGTATTGTTTTATTCGAACACACATAAACCACACAGTTTCGACTGTAGCTGTATTTTAAGTTATTATTAAACAGAACATAAACAACACACAAGTACGAGTGGACGCATACAGATATAAATCAGAACATTATCCACTCGCGATCGAAATAATCCGTTACACCCCGATAAAAAAACGGCGACAATTGTTTCAACGAAATTTATTTAAAAAATCTAAAATAATTCATTAGCAGGTATTAAAAAAAATAAAAATAAAAAGATAATAATGAAAATAAAAAAAAAGTAATAAAAATAAAAAGCTAATAAAAAGAAAAAACGAAAATAATTCATAAAATTAAACTGTTGGTATTCACTGAACTCGAACCTGTTTATTATTCATGTTCTGTTTTGTCGCAGTACACGTGCCAGAACACTAAAATAAAGCTACACTCGAACATATGTATTGTTCATGCTGTTTTTATTTTTTTTTTTTTTTTTGAGACCACGAACAGAACACGATCTTAAAATATAGCTACACTCGAAACTGTGTGGTTTATATGTGCTCACAATCAAGTATTAAAACAACACACATTCATGATTGTGTTTGGCAAATTATAAAATTTAGAAAAACACATAATTGACATGAAATTAAAAATATGTGTTGGTTGTTTCAGAACAGAACATTGTGTGTTTGATTTTTTTTTTTTAATTAATTCTTTATTTACAATCTGTTCTTTTAAGGACAATAAGTAAATTTGATGAATTTACAATTGACATAATATGCTAAACTCCACTGAGAATAGCATAATTATACAAAATATGAAGATATATATATATATATATATATATATATATATATAAATTTTTTTTTTTTTTTTTTTGGTTAAATAAATACATAAATAACAAGTAAGAAAATTATAGTCGGTCTAGACCGACCTTTTAACACTTCACTTTTGTACTAAAATTCAACTACAAATGAAAATGTATTTTAAACCCTCCGTATTTTAAACCCTCCGTACCAAAGAAAAAAAACCGCATATCAAAACTCCAATCCAATCAAAAGTTATAGATTTTTAACCGCCTTCTCGTCAAATGGTCCACTGTGCGGCGTTCAGCTGTATCTGAATGGTCCATTAAGCTCCATAGAAGAAAATGTTGAAAAGCTAAACTATGACCTTAATAAAATACATTCTTGGGCCACTGCAAATGGACTTTGTCTCAACCCGCATAAATCAAAATATTTGATTATTCATAAAAAACTTTTCAGCCTGTTCTTGAGAAGGTAAAAAAGGTAAAAAATCTTGGCATAGTGTTCAATAACAACTTGACTTGGTCAAGCCAGTATTTTACGCCGTAAGAGTGAGACATCTTCTTGCAAAGGCATACTTAATTCCTGGTCTACTTTATGGCTGTGAATTTTTTGGCAACTGCGACACCGCCAGCAAGAAAAAACTAAATATTTTGTACAACAATATTTTTAGATATGTTTATGGACTGAAGAAACGTGATAGTGTTTCGACTTTCTCAAATAGTCTTTATGGAGTCTCATTCGATAACCTTATTAATATAAGGGTTTTAATGTGTTTGCACAAAATTATTTACACCGACTAACCCCTATATCTTTATGATCAAATACAGTTTGCTAGATCCAGAAGGGGCAAAAAAATTATTATCTCTATGCGTCGATGCCTTGTGTCAGAATGGTAATTTTTCATAAACGCCACACGTCTTTGTAAAGCAATTCCACACAACCAACAATTAGTTAGCAACGCAATACATTTTAAGAAAGTTTTGTTTATTTAGTTACTTTGTTTAAATATATTTAATTGTCATTTCTTTAAATTCATGAATTTTAATAATTTCTTGTATTTATTTTACTTTATTTTAAATAAGTTATACATTTTTTATTGTATTTTAATTTTGTGGCAAATTTTTGAACGATGAAAATCCTGTACTTTAATTATAAGACATGTCTTGTTGTACAGGAAATTAATAACGAAATAAATAAATAAATTAAAAAATATAACTTTCACAGCCGTATTTGATATCGGGTGAAAGAAGATAAAATTCTACATCACTAATTGCAAAAATAACAGTTGTAAGTTGTTTACTTTATTCGCAGCGTGTATTTAAAGTTCAATAATAATTATTAGTTTTGCGCGAATTTGGTAAAAGTAAAAATTTTTAAATTTCAAGTGATACTTTTTTTATTAAGACTTCTAAAAGTAAAAGTTTTATAATGGAATCGTCTAATTCAGGTATTTCAGCATATAATAAATAATTTTTTGTTTAAATGTTTTGGAAATATAAAAAAAAAATATTCTAAATGGTGTATTTTTGATATATATATTGAGTTTCAACAACTTTCGGTGTAATTCCGAGAAAAACCGCTTGCCTGCTCTTAAAATATGAAATCTCAGCTAATAAATCCCAAAATATCTTTTTGCGATTTTCTACTTCTCAAAGTTTTTGTAAAAGACTCCAGTTGTTAAAAATCTATTTAAAAAAACAAACAAATAATCTAGCCCATAAAAACAAAGTTTTTATTAAAACTCTTTCTTTCCTTATGCATATGAGTGCTGAATATCTCCGTGGGCCAATCAAAAAACATTTAGTCCTGGCGCAAAGCGATTGAAAATTTCAAGTGTGTTTATATGGGGAAAATATGACTCTTTTTTTTTCAGATTTTACGAAAATTTCGTTCTATAATTTAATTTTTCTGACAAGCTGTTACATAATTCGGGATCAGTATTAAATTATCCTTTCAAAAGGCTATAAAACTTCCAAATCGTATGAAACCTCGTCAAGAAATAGCAAATGCCCCAGACCAATTCTGTGCCAAAAAAAAAACTAGGTCATGAAATTTGATGGCATTTTTTTCAACTTTGAGAAATTGATTAAAGCCATCATTCTTTTTTGGTCTCTATACTTATAAGTACTCAGATATGAAGTATTGTTTTATTACCACGTTGTTAACCTATTGCGCATTAAGACCGAAAATTGGAAATTTTTTTCATAAAATTTTTAAAACTCCTTTTTCAAGTTTGAAAAAATTTTCTTAAACAAAATTTTAAAACATGAATCTATCACTTTAAGGTTTTATTAAGTACATGTTGCAGATTAACTGTGTGGATTTTTAAGTAAATCCCTCTGCCTGAATTTTTTTGACAAGGATTTTATTTTTGCGGATTTCGATTATTGTGAAATATTCTGTAAATGTACTCTTTCTAAATACTTTGTATCAAAAATTCATCACTTTTCTACTTTTAAATGTTATATGTTATCTTAATAGCCTAGGGTTTCGGAAAAAAATAATATGACTCCATTAACCCTTTTGTAATTGGGGTCACAAATGACCCCAAGCTAATAAAAGACAATTTATTCAAAAAAAAACAAATATTTTGTAAGAGGTGTCCAATTTTTAGATGCGACGCTTAAGATATAATAACCAAATGTGTAGAAGTTTCGGTCCAAAAATTTTGGATATCCCAAGAACGTTAACCCATTATTTGCCAAGGCCAGCTTTGGATTTTAAGATATTTTTAAATAAAAATTACCAAAAACGAGTTTTTCTATTAAGCTCGATGAAACCACTACATCTATAATAGTACACAACTTGTAAAACAAATTGTTTTTGCTCTTCATCTTTTGTGAAAAGTGAATTATATTCCTCCATCAGCTTAACACCCCATTCTGCTGTGTCATTGACTACCTTCAAGAGACCAATAATTTCTTTTGCTTTGGTAAAATCAGTAATATGATGCCCATTTGTAGAGTTGGATTTTAAAAATTCTTGGTCTATTGAGAATCTCTTAAAAAAAAGTTTTGTTTCCGCGGAAACGAACTGTTCAATGCCGTTACCTATAATGGTTGACATTTTTTGATTTCTTATAATCGGTCGCTTTATATTATCTTCAATGTCACCTACATATATTAAAGCTTCTTCCATTTTTGCTTTAGTGGTATGTAAGTAAGTATCAGGCTGGATAAAAGAAAAATTAATTAAATAATATCTAAAATCTGCAAATAAGTATACCATTTACCAAAATTTAATAAATGTAATTCAAACAAATAAACATTTTATTATAATTTTGAAATTTTCGTATTTGTGGGTTTTATTAGATATTTTTAATAAAATTGGTTAAAAGTTGTTTTAATTTATATTCGCGAGCAATAAGCAGACAATTGCACCAGAGACATATCACAATGGATAATTTTGATCTCAGTTAAATAAAAAAAAAAATAACCGAATTATTTTTCTTAAATTCTAAATAGTGGTTTCATCAAGCTTAATAGGAAAACTCGTTTTCGGTAATTTTTATTTAGAAATATCTTAAAATCCAAAGCTGGCTTTGGCAAATAATGAGTTAACGTTCTCGGGATATCCAAAATTTTTGGAACGAAACTTCTGCACATTTGGTTATTATATTTTAAGCGTCGCATCTAAAAATTGGAAAGCACTTACAAAATATTTGAATTTTTTGAATAAATTGTCTTTTATTAGCTTGGGGTCATATGTGACCCCAATTCCCAAAGGGTTACTGGAGTCATATTATTTTTTTTCGAAACCCTAGGGTATTAAGATAAAATATAACATTTAAAAGTAGAAAAGTGATGCATTTTTGATACAAAGTATTTAGAAAGAGTACATTTACAGAATATTTCACAAAAATCCAATTTTTCTCGAAATCCGCAAAAATAAAATCCTTGTCAAAAAAATTCTGGCAGAGGGATTTACTTAAAAATTCACACAGTTAATCTGCAATATGTATTTAATAAAACCTTAAAGTGATAGATTCATGTCTTTAAATTTTGTTTAAGAAATTTTTTTAAAACTGGAAAAAGGAGTTTTAAAAATTTTATCAAAAAAATTTCCAATTTTCGGTCTTAATGCGCAATAGGTTAACAACGTGGTAATAAAACAATACTTCATATCTGAGTAGCTATAAGTATAGAGACCAAAAATGAATGATGGCTTTAATCAATTTCTCAAAGTTGAAAAAAATGCCATCAAATTTCATGATCTAGTTTTTTTTGGCACAAAAGTGGTCTGGGGCATTTGCTATTTCTTGGCGAGGTTTTATTCGATTTTGTAGTTTTATTGCCTTTTGAAAGGATAATTTAATACTGATCCCAAATTATATAACAGCTTGCGGGAAAAATTAAACTATAGAACGAAATTTTCGTAAAATCTGAAAAAAGTCATATTTTCGCCATATAAACACACTTGAAATTTTCAATCGCTTTGCGCCACTACTAAACGTTTTTTGATTGGCCCAAAACTTTGTATTTCTCAGTTTTTTTGCTATTCGCATATTTCTAGGGGGTGAGACCGATAGTTTGAACACTTTTTTTTTTCCTCCATATAACGAAGGGCCACCCTAATGTTCATGCTATAATGGCATCACGAGTTTGAATTTCACTCCCTAATAATACAGCTAGACTATTTGTTAAAAATTATACATGGTATTATATGCCTCCTACTCTACATAAATAATTTATTCACGGGCCAGAAATTATATCACTTTCATCATTGCTATTGGTCAACTAACTGAAGAATTTCAGCAAGCTAGAAATAAGGACTTCAAAAGTTATAGGGAGCACTTTTCGCGTTAATGCACGAGAGACGTAATTAATAGATTTCTTTTAAGTTTTGATCCCTTCATTACAAGCATGGGAAAAAATTGTAAAAAAAAAATTGAGCAAATGCCACAGTCCGCATTGGAATTACTTATTCTTCCCCTCAATGAAAATTGACAATGGCGATGATGATGATGATGATGAAGATCAATGCGATTAATTTAATGATGATTATGATGTAAATGATGATTTTGAGTTAAATAATAAATTTGAATTAAATGATGATTAAAACCATTGATTTTCAAAAACAAAAAATCGCCTATCAATAAATTTTTTTCAATATTTTTTTCTGAAATGGATGTATGTTTTTATGTGTTTATGATTATTCATGAATAAAAAAGCAACTTAAAAATTTAAAATATAAATACATATTAAATATTTATTCCTTTCATATTTCTTTAAAAAATATGTTTTTTCTAAAAGCACATTAAGTAAGCTCTTATTTGCAATTTCATTTACTAGTTTACCGCTTTTTATTCCAAAGTTACAGCGAAAATTCTGAAATAAGAACATTTTTCCCCAAAATACAAAAAAGTGCCCAACGGGTTAAAAATATTTTTTTACCGTTTTGTTTTTAAATAATAGCTATTTATGTATTAATGAATACCCACCAATAAATCGCCATGATTTAAGCGCCATTTTGCATACCGTTAAACCCACTGTGCGGTGATGTGTTAAGAAATTACTAATTGTTTACAAAGCATTGAAATGCTAAAAATTTTTTTTATATTTTCAAAGAATCGTAACGGTACTGCATATTTGAAAAAATTTTGGGCCGCATGCGGCCCACGAACGAATTTTATGCGGCCCCATACAAATTTAAAAAAATTACAAATTTAATTTAGATTTAATTAAAAAAAAAAATCAAAACATTAATACCAAAATTTCAAAGTATTGTTCAAAAATAGCATTAATACGAGTATAAATTTTCAATAGGGCCACAAAAATAATACAAATTATTTGAATGTAACGTCGGTTAGCATGCTTCATTTTTCCATTAGAAACAATGTAGCATGTATGTTTGCAAAACACACCCATGATTTGAAATGCAAACGACAGAGCATAATAATTTTTCTCTCTCGTTTTTTATAGTTCATTATTTTCAGGGTTGTCAACTTTAAAATATCAAAAAGCACTAAACCGATAAAATCGCATAATTTGAAAAAAAAAAAAAAACACTATATTTTCCATTTTTTATTTTTGCTTTTTTCAGTAAAAGCCCTGTTGTAATGAATGCTTGCGGATGAGAGCAGTCCCGATAGTTAAATGCTTCATTAAAACTAGAAAGCTTTATCTTTTGGAACAGAAACCGTTAAATTTTTTATACATATTGTACCAACCACTTCATAAAAATTTTTTCATAAAAGCATGTTTTGAAAAATAATTCAATTGAACTTTAAAATTATGTTGAAAATATTTTATAACTAAAATTGGCAAATTGGACGATTTTTTAATTATTATAGCAAACAAAATAGTTTTTGTGTTTTAAATAGTATTTATTATTATTATTATTTCAGCTCTATCTAGGAGCTAAACTATTAATTGATTGATTGATAAATTATTAATGAGTAATTGATTATAAAAGGTTCTTCTTTATATACATATTCTCAACCTATATTAACAACAACAATGTGTTACCTGCACTTGGGTCAGCATAAACATAAGTGTGCCAGCGTAACAACAACATACAATAAGAATATACGCAGTCATACAATGTTTTGCAAATGCAGTGGTCAACAATATTGATATTTGTTATTTCCGCATTTGCAAACATTGTACGCTATGCAGTGTGGGTATTATACAGCACACTACGAAAGTCGTGTTACGCTACACCTTCCTTTTTTATAAGAATGTTCATATAACATTTTGTTCTATGGACATTCTTTTATTATTTGTACTGTTGGGTTTTTTTTTTTTTTTTGTGGTTGTATCAAGTGCAAGTTTCACATTTTACAATAAATTTATTTTATTTTATTTACAAATATAGATTTAAAGAAAAGAATGCATATTGTTTATTTAATATTGTATAACTTAAGTCTATTCTTATGAACTATTTGTTCTTTATTTGTTTTCTTATCAACTATGGTTACATTATTTCTGAAATCTATTTTCTTAATTTTATATGGCCCTTTATATGCCATCTCTAACTTATGTCCTGCATCATTTCTTACTAAGACTAAATCTCCTATTTTAAAATTGTAATCTAATTTTGTTTTATCATAATTAATTTTTTGTTTTATTTTATTTATATCTAATAGTTTTTTAACTCTATCTATTGCTACTTCTAATCTAAATTTAATTTCCTTAGCATAATTATCTATATTATAAAGTGGTGCAACTCTATCTACTTCACTAAATTGTCTAAAATTGTTTGGAATTTTTCCAAAAATAAGTTCATAAGGGCAATAATCATGTACTGTAGATGGTGTAGTGTTAAAACAGTACGTGAAATATTTGAGCCATTCATCCCAGTCGTCTTTATCTACTGATATGTAGTTTCGTACGTATTCGTTAAAAGTCCGGTGACTTCTTTCTATCGTACCTAGTGTCTGGTGATGATATGCTGTCGATGTGCGTTTATCTACCTTCAATAGGTTGCAAAGCTCTGTCAGTATAGAGTTCTTGTATTCTGTGCCCATATCCGAAATGAACGTCTTCATTGGACCGTATATAAGCACAAAATTTTCAAATATCGCTTTTGCGATCGTCTTAGCTGATTTATCTTTTATTGGTATTGTTACCAAGTATTTAGTTAAGTCACATATCATTGTGACTGCATATTCATTTCCATAAATTGACTTTGGAAATGGTCCAATTGTATCTATGTACACCGTATCAAAAGCCCTATTTGGTGTCTCCGTTATTGTCATTGGACTTTTTATATGTTTCTCCGTTTTAGCCAATTGACATTTATGGCATGTTTTCACATATTTGGCAATGTCTTTTGTCATATTTTTCCAGTAATAGTATCTCCTGATCTTCTCAGTGGTTCTATATATCCCACAATGTCCTCCTTCTATAGGATCATCATGGTATTTCAGCATTATCTCACGTATTGCCTTTGCATTCGTGTTATCAATTTTAGTTACTTCGTTTAATAGCGCTATTCTGATTTCATTCAGTGTTTTATTGCCCATATTCTCAAATTCACTTATCGAGACAAATTCGAAAATCTTCTCATGTGGTGAAATTTGAATCTTATTAATATTTAGTTTACAGGCTATTCGTTCTAGCCTAGGGAAAAATTGTCCTAAGTCAATATTCCCTTTAGTAAACAAATCATCTATTCTTATGCTAGCATATATGGATTTTCCCTTTTTGATGTAACATCTGTTGGGTAAAATCTTTAATTTATAATATCTTTTGACGTATATATTATTCAATGGTATATATACCTTGGGCTTATTATTATTATTGATATTTTGCTGATTTACTACTGGTTTACTAATTTTCTCTTCCCTAGTCATCGATCTTGTCGTGACCCTTAAAACGGATGAAATCTTGTCGTTAATATCCTTTAAGTCATTTATTGTAATGCGCGACAGTGCGTCGGCAACATAATTATCTTTTCCCCTGAGATATTCTACTGTGAAATCATATTCCTCCAGATCGAGTCTCATTCTCGTTAGCTTAGAACTTGGATTTTTCATGGAGAACAGGTATGAAAGCGGTCTATGGTCTGTTCGGACCAAAAAATGTTTTCCATATATATATGGTCTGAAATATGTGACAGCCCAGTGTATGGCAGTTAATTCCTGTTCAATGGTCGATTTGTTGCTTTCGCCTTTAGTGAAAGTTTTAGATGCATAGGCCACAGGTAGGTGTCTACCCTCATGTTCCTGTGTTAAAACTGCACCGCAAGCATGCTTACTCGCATCTGTTGTTATGCAAAATTCCTTCGTAAAGTCTGGGTACTGAAGCAATGTTGGGCTCATTAATGCCTTCTTTAAGTATTTAAACGCGCACTCACAATCTTTTGTCCACTGAAATGGTACTCCCTTTTTGGATAGCCTTGTAAGGTGTCTGGAATATTCAGAGAAGTTTCTAATAAATCGTCGGTAATAGTTGCAAAACGCGACAAACCTTCGTGCGCTCTCGGCGTCCGTAGGCGTCGGGTAATTTTCTATCACCGAATATTTACTATCATCTGGTAATATTCCTCTATCAGTACATTTGTGGCCAAGGTAGGTTACCTCTCTCACAAAGAATGAACATTTTTGGGGGTGTAGTTTAAGATTGTGTTTACGGCAAAGATCGAATACATCCTTCAAATTTGAAAGCATATGTTTTTCAGAACATCCCAATACAACCAAGTCATCCATATATAGGAATGCTTGATTCGGCTTCAGACCACTGAAGGCTAATGTCATCATTCTTTGGAATGAATTCGGTGCTATTTTTAAGCCATATGGTAGTCTAGTAAATCTGTATGAACCATTGTTTGTTGAAAATGACGTCAAGTCTCTAGAGTTCTTTTCCAAACCAATTTGATGAAACCCGGACATCAAGTCCAAACAAGAAAAATATTTTGCTCTACCTAGTTGGTCTAGAATATCGTCTATTCTAGGCAACGGGAATTTATCTGATATTAGTTTTTTATTTATCTGCCTATAATCTATCACCAAGCGCCATCTTTTTTCATCTGTTCCGGGAAGTGATTTCTTTGGTACCAACAGAATTGGGCTATTGTATTCCGAAAATGATGGTTCGATTATCTTGTCATCTATTAGTTTTTCAACCTGTTTGTTTATCTCCTCCTTATGAGATTCTGGTATGCGATAATTTTTAATATACGTTGGTTGATTATCTTTTACTCTCAGTTTTTGTTCATAGAAATTGTTGGTAGTAATTGTTTCAGTCCCTAAGCCAAAAATATCATTGTATTCTAAACAAAGCTCAATTAAAATTGTTCTGAACTGTTCAGGAAAGTTTCCCTTCAAAAGGTCCAAAACTTCAGATTTTCTTTGGCTATTTTTATGTGGTTTTTGCTTTACTATTTCATAGTCAGACATTTTCTCGGTTTTTATGTTATTTTGCCTAATTGTTACTATTTTATGTGTAGTATTTAAAAAACGAACCAATGCGTTATTTGATTTTACCAGTGTATTTGGTACAAAGACACCTGGTACGATTTCTTGATTTGGTATTAGTACATCGTCTTCAAGCTTCGGAAACCTGATTTGACGAATCACTTCTGACCTTGGTGGGAGTGTTATTCCATTGAAGCCATTCGTAAGTGGAATTTCTATTACATGCGACAGATTGGGTGGTCGTAGTACGAGGTAATCATGGTTCCCATTGAAATCTAGTATACATTTATACTTCTTAAAAAAATCCATTCCAAGGATACCGTCGCAAGGTATTGGAAAATTATTTTGCACTACTTGGAAATCATGTGGTATCAAAAAACCTCTAAATTTTAGGTCAATAAATACATTACCTATTGAACGAATTTTACCCTGTCCTATTCCACTCAATGTGGTTGTTCTGTTTCTGTTAATTTGTGTTTGATAAAAATGTTTAGTTTTTATAACCGAAATGTCTGCTCCTGTATCTACCAACAGTGTTACCGTGTTGTTCGTGTCGTTAATTTTTATATTAACATAAAAACTTAAGCTGAGGTTAAGGTTGTATATGTAGTTGGTATTGTTATTATGATATATCTCAGAGGATTTTAGCAGTTTTCCGAATCATTTTCATGTGACTCTGCTGCTCTGACGTAATTTCTGTTACGTGTGTGGTTCTGATTTTGTTGAACCCTGTTGTGAATAGGTTTTTGTTGGGGTCTGCCGTTGTTACTGTTATTACTATTATTGCGTGGGTAATTGTACCTTCCACGATATTGTCTGTAGTTATTATTTCGGTTAAACTTCTGCCCGAAATACAATACGGCATTTTGTTGCCCTGTTGCTTCAGTGCAACTGTTTATGAATTTGCCAACGGCCTCATTCATGTTACTGAATTGGCCTGCTTCCATGATAAGTTTAACTTTATCGATGGTGCAATTTTTGGTTAGTGCCTTTACTGCAACCTGTGTTGAATATTTACATGCCAATTCGCATGGCAAACCATCTGATAAATAGGCATTTTCTAATGACTTCGTTAAATTCTCTATTTCACTGCAATAGTTATTGGCAGTTTTATTGTTTTGTCGGGTATTCATTATTTTTGCTGTCAATACCTCAACCGACTCGCCCTTTACTGAGTTTTTTAGTTTATGTATTATCTCAGTAATGGTTTGTTCATTACCTATTAAATTTCTTGCACTTCCCTTTAACTTTGTTTTTATTAAAGAGACTGCGATAGATTCGTGGTCACCTTTGATGGATTCTATTAACTGTAACGAGTCTATAAAGGAACGTAAATTTTCTGGTTTTCCATCAAATTCTATGATCAGCTTTGAAGCTGTGTTCAGAAAGTCAACGACTGTTTGTGTCATTTTTACTTCTGTATTTTCCAAAGAGGTTCCAATATTCTCTGAATTTTCAGTTTCTACTAAGAATTTTACCTCTTCGTGTAGTGTATCTGGTAATTTTACCTTAACACCCTTCTTAGACGATATAATCAGGATTCTAGTCTTGACATCTAAGAAAAAACTTTCAGCAGCTGTCCTATGTGGTGTCGTGAGTCTGTTATAATTTGCATTTAGCAAAACCCTGATTTGTTCTAACTTTTCGCATAAGATTCTAATGTTTTATTATTGTTTCCTCTTTTGTGCTTCTATCTATATTTAAACATTTATAAGATTTGTCGAACTCCTCTTTGATTAGTCTCACCTTCTGAATTATTTCTTGCCAATCCATGGGAAAATTATTTAAATTTTGTTTAAGTCATTGGCTCTGCTCAAATATTTCTTTTTTAATTTCTTGGTGTTTAAGGCATAAATATGTAATGCAAAATTTAAGCTAATCAGTACGGTTATTATTAGTAAACAACACTCAATTAATTTTAGGTCGATTGAGTCTTCTTTTATTTCAACTTCATTAATAACATTTGCATTGGGATTCTCTATTTTTGATTGACGACCTCCCATTTTCTTTCGCTATTTATTTTGCATATTTTCCTATTATTTATTTCTATTAAATATTTTTCTGACTGCCTCAATAATCTAACCGAATCTTATATCTTGCTAATTATATATCTTCCCTAGTAATTCATTATTTTTATCAATAGCTTATACTATTTTACATGCATCATTTTATTTATGTATATTAAAAAAAAAATTTTTTTAATTTAATTTGTGTTTTTTTTTTTTTCTCTCTTAAACAGCATAATTACAAAAGTTATTTTTTCTCTTTATATAATTGTATCAAGATTAAATAATAGCTTTTTATACAGAACAAATCAGATTAATTGAACTACATTCCTTTGTGGATTTTTATTTTTTTTTTTTTATCTCTTACAATTTTTTTCCCTCTTATAAATTATTGTGTTTTCTATTTATTTGTTTTTGTTTATTTGTCAAGAGCGGTTAACGCTTTCTGACCTACGGGTGCATAACGGGATGCTCCACTTTTTTTTTGTTTTTTGGTAAAACTAGGATGAACCTGTTAGGGGCATATTGATGTGTATATTGATATATACCAGAGGTCTTTTGATGTGTTTTTCCTTCTTTTCTGCTGGCCCGTCCTTCTTCTATACTCTTCTATGGAGATAGGTTTTGGCCCTTCCGCCATTGATTTTAAGCTCCACTGTCTTTAGGCCAGACAGTATCTTCCTTCAACGCAGCTGATGGATCGTTGTGGCTGATCCACCAGGACAAAATTATTATGTGTTTTTTTTTTTTTTTTTATTATTATTATTATATTCAGGATTGCTCAATTTAAGAGCATAATCCTTGAATTATATATATTTTCTGCAATGCTCATCTAAGGAGCTCCTGGCAGGATCGCCATATAGCAAACAAAATAGTTTTTGTGTTTTAAATAGTATTTATTATTATTATTATTTCAGCTCTATCTAGGAGCTAAACTATTAATTGATTGATTGATAAATTATTAATGAGTAATTGATTATAAAAGGTTCTTCTTTATATACATATTCTCAACCTATATTAACAACAACAATGTGTTACCTGCACTTGGGTCAGCATAAACATAAGTGTGCCAGCGTAACAACAACATACAATAAGAATATACGCAGTCATACAATGTTTTGCAAATGCAGTGGTCAACAATATTGATATTTGTTATTTCCGCATTTGCAAACATTGTACGCTATGCAGTGTGGGTATTATACAGCACACTACGAAAGTCGTGTTACGCTACATTATATCTCATGTTCATTTTATTGAAATTAACTGGTAATACTCAACATATATCTGTCCCGCTTTTTACTTTTACGGAATTAAAATGCCATCAACGAGCCATAAAAAACGTAAGATAGGTGATGAAAACAGAAAATTCCAGTCCGAATGGACACACAAATTCGGATTTGTAAGGATATACCTATGTGCCTCATTTGCAAAATTACTGTACCACATAACAAACTTTACAATTTAAGTAGACATCATGAAAAATTTCACTCACAATTTGCCAAAGATTATCACCTTAATACTAATCTTAGAGAGACTAAACTGAAGGCATTGCAGTCAAATATTGGAAATGACAGATCACTTGAAGCAAGTTACATAATAGCTTGGGATATTGCCCGTGATAAACGTCCTTATGGGGAAGCAGAGTTAAGAAAACACACTATGAAGACGGTTATGAGCACTCTCGACCCTGATAACAAAAAGCTACATAAAGCGATATCACGGCGCATAACCGAGAGTGGGATAGGAGATATCAGCACTTTTATTGAAACAAGTTTAAAAACGAACTAAAAAATTTTGCAGCATTTAGTTTAGCTCTTGATGAATCCACAGATGTTAACGATGTTCCTCAATTGGCGATCTTCATTAGGTCTGTATCAGTTGAATTTAATATCACTGAAGAAATGTTAGACCTTGTAGCTCTTTCTGAAACAACGCGAGGCATTGATGTAAAAAATGCGCTTTTCGAAGTAATTAACAAATTTGAATTGCCACGAGATAAAAGACCTCGAATGTAAAAAATTTAAATTTTTTCCGCTTTTAAAATTGAACGTTAATAATAAACAAGACGATAAGCTAGAAGAATACATAAATAATTTAAAACAATTTCATGAAAATTTTAAATGTATATTTGAGGATCTCAAACAACTTCAATCAACATTCTCAGTTGTTGTTAACCCATTTTTGTGTGATGTCCTAAATGATGAATTTTTATTATCCGATATAAGTCTTGCAAAACCAGATGTTGGAAAATTGGAGTTGTTAGAAATGAAGGATGATATTGTATTGAAAATGCATCACAAATCAACTTCTCTAGTTGGATTTTGAAAACTTGTTAACGAAACCTAATATCCATAATTGAAAAAAGGTGCTGCTCGTTTATTTTCAATGTTTGGCACAACGTATTGTTGTGAATCTCTATACTCCACCATGAAAAATGTTAAAACAAAAATCGTTCACGTTTAACAAATCAATATCTTACGGAACTCATTCGGACAACTTTGACAAACTACACACCTGATTTTAAAGAAATAACCAAAAAATTCTTCCTAATTTCTTTTTTATTTTTTGTTACCTATATTTTTATTTTATTTTTATATATTTCCTTTTTTTTATTTTATTTAAAATGAAATTCTTTGATCTCAAAAAATTTTAAAATATAACATTATTTTTATAAATACTAATAATATTTCAGTATAAAATTTATTTGTAATGTGTATGAAATGAATTAATAAATTTTATGTTTGTTTAAAAATTGTTTTTTTGCTTTTTTGTTTGAAAATGAATATTTGTACAGAAATAAACTAGTGCGGCCCACCGTTAATAGATGAAATTCAAAATTTGGCCCATCAAGCCATTTACGTGCCCACCCCTGACATATAATGTGCCATTTTTTTCACTTAGGAAAATATACTGCATGAGTAACTTGATTGTACGAGTATGTCCACAAGTGTATTTTATTAAATCAAAATTTTAAATTAATAAAATAAAAAAAATATAAGAAAACCCTTATATGTTAAACCGTTACTAAAATATAAGTTCATAATAGAAAACATTAAAATTAGTTTTCATTAAATTAATATATAAATTTTATTTTTTTCTAATAAAATGCTTTAAATAATATACATATGTTAGTTATGTTTTTTAGGTATTAAGTTTGTTAATATTAACATTTTTCGTTGAATCCCTCGTTACATTGTAACAGTGTGCTGGTTTGTAGAAAGCAATCAGTGTCAGTCAGAGAAATTTACAGCTTTATTAACATTTTTCTTTGTTCCTCTTATTTTTGAATCGCCCTGTTCATGAGGGAATGAATACTTTTAGTTTAATAATGTCTGTGCTAAGTAAATGGTAGTCAATACAAGAACCTTTACTAGTGTTTCAAAAAATAAAACTACAGATGGCGATGCAGATCGTATGTTAATAACAGCGCATAAAAAGTTACCAAGAAAACGTTTTATTTCTCTAACATACAAAAATAAATGAAATCAATGATTAGTAATAAATTGGGTTGTAAAATAAATTAAAAGAAAAAAATATTTGTTGCCTTAAATGAGGAAAATGAATAATATTTTGTCCATTATACCGAATGGGTTTTTTTGTGAGACATAAACAGTGATTCCTTTAGTGCACAACAATCGATGTTTAGGGCATATAAATTATGCATATATCGCACCTGTACCTCTAATGTGAGTCAACTCAAAATTTTTCAATTTTCACTTTTTGGAAGAAAACGTTGCACAGTGGTCATATCTATCCACTGTTAAATTCTTACATCGATTTTTCTAGTCTTTCGCAAAAAAAAAAAAAAAAATACAGTTGTGATCCTCTTTGTGTTATAAGAGTAGCTTCTTTAGAATCCACTAAAAAGACATATTTTGAGTTCCACCCAATAAACTTGTTATTTTTGATGATCACAAAAAAAAAAATCACAAAAACAACTACTGTTGTATACTTATTATTCGCAATTCTTTACAATAAAACAACTATTTTTAAATTTTATAGTAAAGATTTAAAAAAAAACCGTTTTTTGCCTCCGCTGAAAATTTGTAAATTTTGAGTTGACTCACTTTAGAGGTACAGGTGTGATATGTATTAGAGCGACTCAAATTGTATGGAAGAGAAATTCGTGCAAGGTGTGCCCCCCTCAAAATGAACATTGGTATTTTTTATGATGACACCTAAAATATTTCGGCTCCAGCTTTGACCTCTCGTGAGCTGGACCATTTTGAAAAAGCGTCAATTTTTGCATGTTTTGTTAATTTAAGAATCTGTTTCCTTACCAACATATACAATATGGGTATCATAAGAAAGGTTTTTTTAAGGCGCGTCCAACTGTATATACAATTTGTCCAAGGACGATCATCCATGCCCTTCTTTTAAGGATATTCTGTTAAAAAAAAAACGGTTTTTGAATTTTTTGTTCGGGGTTGTTTGTAGTAAAAATGCCAAATTAACATATTTTAATCTTTAGTCGATTTAATTAAATACGGGTCTCAGCTTTTTTTGAAATTCGTTCTAGTTCGCATTGTGACAAAAATGCAATAGGGTGGTAACCCTGCGTTTTAAATAGGGCAATATGGGTATCAAATGTTTCCTTTTGCCGAGTAAATAATTTAGGTTTTTGCAAATTAGATGCATTTTACGCGGTGCTCTATAACATATATAAATGCAAAAATATAAAATCAAAGTATGCTGTATGAAAAATTTTATGCATAAAAACAAAATTGTAAATTTAAGTTTATCAGTTCCCAATATCGTTGGGTTTAAGCCAAAAAAAAAATTGAAATAATTGTTCATTGTGTCTTGCTTAAAATGCCTTTCGCGTTAGTTGAATTAAACCGAAATAGATTACCGACAAACCGCGATGTGATACAACATTTATTATTTTTGCGCGCTCGAAACAAAAATCGCAAATTCGGTGTTTCCAAATTTTACAACTGTGTAATTAATGACATTGTTAAGTCGCTTCTTTTTTGCATAAACATATACAAACCAAGTTTGAAAAAAATCTGTAGAATATTTTTGTTTTTGATAGAGTTAAGTGAAAATCGGGAAGCAGCGCTATATGGAGGCTATGACTAGGAATTGTCCTATAGAGTTTATTTCTGGAGTGCTGATAAATTCTATAATTTTTTTTTTTATTTAAATTTGGTATCCTGTTCAACAAGACGTGAAATCTTCAAAACAGAACAGGTTTACATATGTTATTTGGAGTTTGATTTACAATACAACTTAAAATTACTGTGACAATATAAACAAGTAAGAAAATCTAGACCGACTATACGATACCCTATACCATGCGTTTAGAAACCCTATGTCACAGGCCCAACTAACTGGATATAGAAAATAAGCATAAACCAAATTTGAGTGGGATTTTTATTAATTTTTTCGGCTGCAGATATGAAAAAGTTCATATCGGATGCTATATTTATATGGGGACTAGGCCCAAAAATGGACCGATCCTGACCATGTTTGGTAAAGTCTCTTGTATTTTGCAAAAATATATACAGACAAAATTTGAGAAGAATCAGTGCAATATTTTTGTTTTTTGATAGATTTAAGTGAAGATCAGGAAGCAGCTCTATATGGGGCCTATGACTAAGAGTTGTCCAATAGGGATCATTTTTGGACTACTTATTAATGGATGTAATATATACACACAAACCCAATTTGACTAAGATTTGTATGATAATTTGGATCTTATGGCAATTTAAGTCGATTTCATAGGGGTCATTTGTATGGGGGCTAGGTCTGAACATGGACCGATTCTCACCAATTTCAATAGCGTTCATCCCATGGCCGACGAAAGATTAAATACCAAATTTCATCAAAATATATTCATATTTGCGACCTGCAGTTTGATTACAAGCTTTACATGGACACACAGACGGACGGACGGACGGACATTGTTAAATCAACTCAGAAAGTGATTCTGATTCGATCGGTATAATTAAAGATGGGTCTAGGTCAAATATTTTTGGTTGTTACAAACAGCAGCACAAAGTCATTATACCCAAACCACATAGTGGTATAGGGTATAAAAAACAATATTGATTTATATACAAATAATAGATATTTATAAGTGCCATATCGAATTTAAAAAACAAATAAAAAGTATATAGTAAATAATTTTCAATATATATTTGTTAACAGCAAGTTAGTATTTGTGTATTGTAAATAAGTAAAAAATTTCTAAATGTATTGTTGTAAAATTTTCTTTTTGAAAAATGAGCCGTTGCTGATTCCTTTAATTGTAGAAGGTAAACCATTCCAAAGACGTGCTGCATGTATGAAAAACTGCCATTCAGATACCAAAGTATGGTGCCGAAATTGAATTAAATTGTTATTTCTCCGAAGCCTACTAAAACGCAATCGGTTATAAAGATATTCTGGTTTCTGGTTACTAATTATTTTGTGTAAAAAAGTAAGACATCTTATTTTTAATAAGTCATCAAAATTGACACCGAAAATTTGCTTTGAGTAAGAAGAAATGTGATCGAACCTTCTGAGCCCGTAAACGTATCTTGCGATATTGCTAAACGTTATATTAAGCCTGGACTTACTTTTAGTATCGCAACTTGCAAATATTTCACATGCATATAGTAGTGTTGGTATTAAGTATGTCTTTACAAGTAGCAAGCGTATATTAATTGGAGTACAATATTGGGTTGGCCAAAGTGTTCGTAACATCGAAAACGTTTTACCACAGGCAGCTGCGACATGGTCTGACCAAGTCGATGTTTTATTAAAGATAACAGCCAGATTTTTTGCTCGTTCAACGATTTCGATTTGTTGATCATTTATACATATGTTTAGATTGTCTGAAATTCTTGTTAATCTGTTACGCACCAAAATACACTTTGTTTTTTTGTGGATTGAGACTCAGTCCGTTTGCAGCTGCCCAACGAGAAACACGTTCTAAGTCAACATTCAGTTTTCTACTGCAATCTTCTATTTTTTCTTCCTTGCTGCTAATATATAACTGTACGTCATCGGCATACATTCTTATATTGCAGTGAATTAACTGTTTAGGTAGATCAGAAGCATAAATTGAGAAAAGGAGGGGACCAAGGATAGAACCCTGTGGAACACCTCTTACCACAGGAAGAAACGTCGATGCAATTTTATAAGTCTCTACGCATTGCGAACGATTTACTAGGTAAGACGTCATATTCTTAATCTTTTGTAGCAAAACTGTGTGATCCACTATATCGAATGCTTTTAAATGGTCTAACAGCATTAATATTAACACACGGCCATCATCAATTTCTCTCCTTATATCTTCTGTTACATCAGCTAGAGCTGTAATACAGCTGTGTTTGGCACGAAACCCTGATTAACGGTCAGTAAGCAGATTATTATCATTTATGTAGGACGTTATTCGACAATGAAGGAGCCGTTCAAATGCCTTCGACAGATATGGTAATATAGCTATGGGCCGATATTCAGTTGCCGACTTTGGTGCAGTTAAGATCTTAGCTTGTTTCCATCATTGGGGAAAAACACTCACTGTAATTATTTTGTTAAAAATGTGCGTTATATACGGCAAAATGAAAGGGAGTAGCATTTTTAGAAAAGTAGGGTGAATACCATCAATTCCTATTGCATTAGACTTTATAGATTGACAACTCTTAAGTAAATCGAAGGGACTAACGCAGTCAAATGAAAAAAGGATTTGTGGGGCATAATTAGGGGTATAGTTGTCATAATATGAGTGATCAGCTTGATGCATTGGAATATTAATAAAATTCTCGTTAATTTCATTAGGGTTTGATATGAAATTTTCTTCTATACCCTTCCTCTTTCCAACCGCAATTTCTCTAATAGTTTTCCATGTTTTTTTTTTGCATCAATTGATGTTGAAAACTTTTCAGCATAGTATGTGGCCTTAGCTTTCCTTATGCTTTTATTGACAATTTTTCTGGTTGTGCGATAAAATTCATGAAGTGCATTTGTTTTAAACCGCTTCCATCGGAAAAAGGCTTTATCACGATTTTCTAAAGGGTCCGCCAAATAACTTTTTTTTTTTGAAAATGCTGTAAAAAAAACTGCTGAATATTATCTCAAATTTCTTTTTTTATTTGAAAGTACAATCCTTCCGGTTAATAATGGAAAATAATTTCATTCAAATGGCTGCCTCGGCTGGCCATGTAGTAGCCTACACGATCGGTCCAATTTTTAAGCACATTATCGATTGTGTGCAGCTGTATTTCACCAATGGCTTCACGAATATTGTCCTTTAAAGCGTCAATTGTCTCTGGCTTGTTGGCGTAACACTTATCTTTGAAGGCACCCCACAAATAATAGTCCAACGGTGTCAAATCGCAGCTCCGAGGTGGCCAAACGACATCAGCTCTGCGGCTGATAATGCGATCTTCAAAAACAGGGCGCAAAACATCGAGTGTAGCTTCGGCTGTGTGGCACGTAGCGCCGTCCTGTTGAAACCAAATGTTGCCAATATCCTCCTCTTCAATTTTTGTGAACAAAAATTCGTTCAGCATGGCCCGATAACGATCGCCATTGACTGTAACGGCCACTCCTTGCTCATTTTCGAAGAAAAATGGCCCAATTATGCCTCTGGACCAAAATCCCCACCAAACAGTGACTCGTTTTGGGTGTATCGGCTTTTCAATGTATGCGTGTGGGTTTTCTGTGCCCCAAATGCGACAATTTTGCTTGTTTACATACCCGCCAAGATCAAAATGAGCTTCATCTGAAAAGATGATTTTTTTTGGCAAAATCGACATCTTCTGTAAGTCGATCGAAGGCCCACTTAGCGAAGCGAAAACGCATTGGATGGTCAGTTGGCTTCAACTCCTGAACCAATTGAACTTTGTATGGCGTCATACCAAGGCCTTTATGCAAAATTCGTCTCAATGATGCCTCCGAAATGTTCAATTCTTGAGAACAACGGTGAATTGATGTTGATGGCGCTTCACGCACACTTTCTGCCACAGCAGCAATATTCTCGGGTGTACGCACTGTTTTTGGCTTTTCACGCTTTGGTTTATCGATGAGGATGCCAGTTTCTTTCACTTTTTCCACAAGATAACGAACATACGGAACTGACGGTGCTTCTCTTCTTCCAAAATTCGTACGCAATTTTCGCACACATTCTGCAACATTACCATGATTTTCAAAGTAATGTCGCAATATTTCCCAGCGTTGTTCAAGCGTATACACAACCATATTCGTTCAGCGGAAGGATAAAACTAATTATCTGTCAAATCAGACATGAGCTAAGTGTTACCATTCACGAAATAAGCACTAGTTGAAAAAAAAAATGTTAGATGGCGGACCCTTTATAAGTTTTTTAATTTCCGCTGTAAACCATGGTGTTTCTATCTTGCTTATTGTTTTTACTTTGATCGGAACAATATTATTATATAAAGCTGAGATATGGTGTTCCAAGAAGACCAGCTGATCATCTACCGATAACATAAAGTATATCGAGTTCCAATCGATTTGGCAACACGCTTCCTCCAATTGAGTAAAATTTATGTTTTTGAAGTCTCTAAATTCTATTGTTTTGCTGGGAACTTGTAAAGGAATATCATAGGTTATAAAGATTAGGTCGTGTTTAGAAAAACCAGGTGCAGTCAGTTGGTCATACATCAGTGTGTTAGCTTCAGAGACGAATAATAAATCTAGTAATGAGTTGTTAATGGATGTAATAATCACACACAAACCCGATTTAAAAGAGATCAATGAGATAATTTCAGTTTTATGGCAATTTAAGTATCTCATAAGGGTCATTTGTATGGGCGCTAGGTCTAAACATTTTCACCAATTTCAGAAAGTAATTCTGAGTCGATCGGTATAATAAAATATTCTTGGTATTTAGTTACAAACATCAAGAAAAAAGTTATTATACCTTACTCACATAGCGGTATAGGACAATTTATAGGACAGAAATATGTTCTATAAAAATTTTTCAAAATTGGTTATGGATTGTCTTCAAAGTTTTTTTTTTGCCTTACTTGTTATTAAAACTTTTTGCCTTAAATTTTAATATCAGATAATTTGACCTCTAATATCACAAGGGAATAAAATTTAACTTTTATTGTGTTGATTGGAAGTTTGTATCAATTTTCTGCTGATTTCAAATCTGCACTTGGTTTTTTTTCTATCAGCTCGACTTTTCGTGATATACCGTTATGTCCAAAATTAAGGCACTTCCACTACATATATTGGAATAACTTGAAAACCATATTCAGTTAAAAATCCGAAATTCGCCATAAATGTTATCTTTAAGGCGTGTTTACATTGATTTTAAATTTTTCCGGTAGTTTCAGAGACGTTGAAGTTTTGGAAAAAAAAACGTTTATTTGGAAAAAAAATAAATTTTTTTTTTGTTTTTTAAAAATTCATCAAAAACAAGTAGGAGTGTAAAATTCGGCTATGCCGAATCTTTGATACCCTCCACCTAGGTTTTCTTGCACTATTTGTAACAAATTTAGATAAAATATTTGAAAATGTAAACAATTTGATCAATTTAGTAATTTATTACAACAAATACTCTGAATTTTCAGCATTTACGTTTTACAATTTTAAAGTCAATAGAAGATATTAAACAAAATATATTTTTAAATTTCGGATCTTTTTCGGAATACTTGACCATGTCTTATATTTTAAAAGCACTAGCGTTAATCAGTTTTATTTTTTCGATCTTATTATGACATTCCATTTGTAACGCATCGATAAATGGATTTGCGTCTATGTGTTTAATGCAAAAGATTTCTTACTTTTGTCGAATTGTAGGGATTTTTTGAAAATTTTTTTTTAACAACTTAATATTATATACGTTTCAATTTTAAACTTTAAAATTAAAAATATCAATCTTTTTTAAATCTGGTAATAACTCTATAATATGGAGATAGTAAATACGTGGCTTCTTTAATAAGAATGACAAGTAAAAAACACTTTTGTGCAGTTTACTTGTTTTGTGCATTTTTTAATACATACATAAGTACGCCATCTTTGTAGATCTCTTAGATTATATTAAGTAAGTTTGTAAATAAGAACAATATCAAAATATTATAAATGTAAACATAATTGATTGTAGAAAAATATCCGATCCGTTTTTCGATTATGCTGAAAACATATCAAAGAAATACAGAAAACAAAGGTGTTACTCAAGTTAGTTGAGAGACGAGAAGCTAATGGGATAGAACAGGTCAAAGATGACGACTTTAAATACAGATGCAAGGCTTGTGAAAAAATATTAAATTGCGATAAATCAGATCTAAGTATACATGCTAATAACCAATGTCTTAAAAAAATATCTTTTAAAACCAACAACCAAAATTCTGTTTACGTTATAAGATCCCATTTGCAAACCATTTTAATTAATTGTGTAAATTTTAAATGCACATCTAGCCATATAAAAGATGAATTATACAGAATAGTAAAAATATTTTTTTTATAATATCTGTTGATTTTTTATATTGTTTTTATGTAATTCTAATGATATTCTTATCTTATTTTTTATGATGTGTTTTTCGTTTTTATGTTATTTTTGCATTATTGAAATTGAAAATTAACAAATTAAAAATATTTTTTTTTTTTTTGAAAAATTGAAAAAAGTAGTGTAGGGAAAAATGTATCGTCTATGTGTTTCATGAGAGAGTTCGGCTAACTGGTGCCATTATGTATATGTGTGTGTAAACAAAAATATACGATATCCCAGTAATCATTTCGAAGATTGTTTTAACAAAAATCATCTTACTGTGTCTGCTTCGAGCACTTTTGATGATTAAAAACTGATTAATCACATGCGGTATTAGAAAAAGATTAAGAAATGATTTTTGCTTACGCTTAAAAAGTGTTTTATAGAAAAATGACATTAAATATGACTCAAAAATAAGTCGAAATTAATCAGAAAATTGGATAAAAAAGGTTCTCAAGATGAGTCGGGGGTAAGGTAATATTTCCTCCCAACAAATGAATATTTTGTGATCAACAAAAGAGCGCATTTATGACTGTTTTAATAGCACAGAGGAGTCAAAAAAGACTCCACATGATCACTTATTGCATAAGTTGTTTACTGGGATTTTATTCACTATCTGTAGAAACAGTTTTTTAAGTAAAACAAATCTGCACACAATTTCAATTCTATTTCGTTTACAATGATACGACCACTTTGTTTACTAGCTAGTAGTAAAATAAGAAAATAGTATTATAATACAGCGTAATGATGAATTGTACTTCTCAATTAGTTTATTTTTAATGTGCCATAAGAAGTTCGGTTTGTGCTAAGAAATGAATGAATATATGCTTCCCAGGGCGAAGCTTAATCATTGCACTTTGATTGAGTTGAGCCCGCGACTACTCCTGATGTGGATAGCTCGTGCCTACAATTTTTGGTAGTTGGGAATGGCGTTTGTGTAAAGGGAAGCATGAACACTTGTTTCCCAGAGCGAGGCTTAATCATTGCACTTTGATTGAGCTGAGCTCCGCGATTATTCCTAATGCGGAATAAATCGTGTATTAAATTCTCGGTAGTCCGGGAATGGCGTTTGCCTGCGCCAAACATTAAATAATAAATTTTAAAAATGTATTATAATTAAATATTATTGACATTATATTATTATCATCTGAGAAAAAAAATTTTTTTTTAAACACCAATTTTTAACAGGGTAGAATTTTATGGTTTCAATACTACTTTTGAATGCAAGTATGTACTAAAAGTAGAACCCTTAAAATCATACTATTTTTTGCAACCCTAAAAATTGCAATATTTTGTATAAATAAAATAATTTATATTTGATTGATTATTTTTAATATGCGCTTATTATCGAAATACATATACAGAATATATGAATGTTATTTATAGTATTTTGATATTTGCAACAGTAGTCTGTATGTATCAATTTGTAATATTTTGTGATCTTATAAAAATCGCAGAATATTGATATTGATTTTATATAGTTTCTTTTATTAATTAATTAACTTAAATATTACACCATAAAATGTTGATATTGGTGAATTTTTATATTACTACCACAACGACCATAAAAACAACAAGTACAGCTGTGACAAAATACAAAATTTAGAATAACAATATAGGAAAACATCATATTTTTTTTACCTTTTCAGTGATTTCTCGGCACCTATGAAACCTATTGTCACGATTTAAAAAACAGAAACCTTCTCGTGATGTTGGTGTATCATTCTCACTAACAACAAGCGCCCTAGCTGTCCTATTGAGAACGTTATCGTGACAAGAACAACATAGTCAAATCATATTTTTTCAAGACTTTTTTTACTCCATCGTTCAATTCTCGGGACCAGATAAACCGATTTGGACGATTTTAAATAGCAAACTTCTCAGGATGCTACTGAATCATTTTTTATACCAACGAGCAACCTAGTTGCCCGACTGAAGCCGTCATCGTGATTTCCACAGACGGACAGACGGACAGCCGGACAGACGGACATCGCTATATCAACTCCGCTTGTTATAAGGATCACAAATATATATATTTTATGGGGTCCAGATTTTTTTTTTCTAATTATTACAAACGGAATGACAAACTTATATATACCCTCTGCACACTGGAGTGGAGGGTATAATAAAACTGCGACAAAAATCACAGTTTTGGTCCAGAAATATTTAGACAAACATATTTCGAATGAAATGAGCTTTATTTCATTTTAATCGGTGCACAACTTTTGATTTTGTTTACAATTTACTGAGAAAACTGAATTGATAAAATCGCGATTTCCATACAAAAATAACATTTATTTAATATGTGTGTGTTTGCTGCTGTTCTATTTATGTAATAAGTTTTTGTTGATTAAGAACTGAATGTTGTTTTTAAGGTTATTTAGGACGCTTAATTCAAATCTGCACTTGGTTTTTTTTCTATCAGCTCGACTTTTCGCGATATACCGTTATGTCCAAAATTACGTATATTGGAATAACTTGAAAACGGTTCAACATTTTTTGGTGATTTCAAAATTGTTTTTTTAAAGATGTACTTGTCACCTTTGAAACGTTTTTGTATTTCATGACTTTTTTATGTTTCTCAGAATTAAAAAAATTAAGTAATTAAGTAAGTTATTCCAATATATCGCGAAAAGTCGAGCTGATAGAAAATAAACCAAGTGCAGACTTGGATTCAGCGTCACAAATAACCCTAAAAACAATAGTCAGTTCTTAATCAACAAAAACGTTGTTCCCTTGTGTAATAATTTTATTCCCAAATTTTGTATATTCTTGTTTAATACCTTTTTATTTCTTTTTACTTCATTTATAGTAACTGACACTTGAGCTTAATAATAAAAAAATTTATTATGAGCTATAATTGGTATAAATAGCAACACTCAATTAAATTAAATCACAAACTTTGATTTTAATCCAAAAAAGAACCATGAAAGGAGGTACATGCTAATGTCAAAAATGTAAATGCAAATGTTTTCCTCTTTATATTGTAAATATGCAATCTTTACATTGTAAAGGGTGTTGATTAAGCCCAATAGAAATTAAATTTTAATAAAAAAAATTCGAAAGATCAATACATGGCATTAACATTAGAAAATGATTTCGGCCATATGAGCAGCGAGGCTATTTTTAACGAAGCACATTCTGGAGGTCCAATTTTGGGCCACTTTTTCGATCATTGCTGGCCTTATGTCACGATTAACGCGAACAATGTAGGCCTCTAAGGCCTCAATTGTTGCTGAAAATTTTAGGCATTTTTTTATTCTCATCATGCCAGGACCAAGTGATTACCAATATGCAGACAAATAACACAACTTGAGAGCGTAATGTTTTTTTTTTTTAGATTTTTACTGATAAATTTTACATTGGCTTGTCATTGGAGCGGAGTTCTTCTTCCCTGGATCTTAATTTACAAAATTCATACTCCCGGTATTTAAAATTAATGTTCCCAACTGAAACCCCTAATCGGCTTATATCACCATTTTGTTTGCAAAAATAATAATGTTTGTTATTTTTCAAAATTTTTTTGTTCATAGTTTTATGATGTCTTTTGTATTGCAATATATAAACACATTTTTAAACAATATATCAATATATATCTTGATTAAGACCTCATTTTCAGCGATACTATAAAAATATAGCTGCTAAAAACAAATCTAAATTAGCAATCTCTTCAACTAAAGAATTAAGATAATAAGACATTAAATGATAAGACGAATAAGGCAAAAAATAAAAAAAAAATGTTGCAAAATAAGTTTTTATTTCAATATAATTGTTTTATTGTAAAAATTAAGTCTTTAATTTAAACATCCTCAGGCGCAACACAAGGGATTTTTTCACTAGCTTCACCGCTATTGGAACCACCACCAACAACCAGACCAATGATATCGGAAAGTCCCATATCACCAATTAAATCATTAGCAATTGGTACAACCAAAGAGTTTGTCAATTCAGCCATATTCTCGGTATTGTCATTAATAGCCAACATAATCCATTCTTCAATGATTTGATTTAATTTCTTATTGATAATGGATATCTTGGAGAGACCACCGATTTCTGAATTGACCTCACCCAATGACATGTACAAACTGAATTCCTTCAAGCGTAAATTACCGCTAATGACACCCAATGAATATTTCACAACGCCCCAGACAGTTAAATTCTTAATGGCAAATTTAGCTTTACCCGATCTCTTCATGCCAAGACTCTCCAAACTGGTTGACATTTCATAGTCGGTATCCAAGTAGACATGATTCCAGTTGAATTTGAAAGTGACACGACTTGTAATAGCTGAAACTTTTAATTCGAGAATATCGAAATCGTTCAAACCCATCATGCGGAAGTTGGTTATTTCACCGATGGCCTTAAAGCTGCCAGTATTGATGTTGATTTTTTGATTTTCGGTCTTTAAGGGGGCCAATGGTGGTATACCCAGGCCGGGGAAGCCACAAGGCATATCTTCTTTAATTGCTTCAATATAATCGACAATTTGACTGGAAATTGATCGGTCATTAGCTGTAATTGAATATAAATAACAAAACGTTAATAATTACAAAAAAAAAAAAAAAAAAAACAAAACAATAAATATAAAATAAAAATTAAATGCCCAAAACAATGTTGTTCTTTTCACCCTATAATTTTGTGTATCTCAAGAATAATATTTTCAAAAAATAAACTTTTTTGCCTTAAAAATAATTAAAAAAAAAAATTAAAAGCAATTAAACGTTGTTTTAACTCGAAAATATATTTTTCAACTAAAAATTTAGTTTAACTCATATATATTAGTTTTAAACCTGAAAATTATTGTTCTATTTACATTTATTAAAATAGAATTAATGGCCAAAAACAATGTTTTCATCTTAATATTTTTTAACTCAGTATTCTTTTCACTTAATTGAAAATTTGGTTTTCCTATAGAATAATAGTTTTTCACCTCAAAATATAAATTAACCTTTCAAAAATTAATGTTTTCGCCTCAAACATAGTCAGGTATGTGATGGAAATCGATCGATTTCAAAAGTGAAAACGATTTTAAAATCGACAACGGTGTGATGAATTTCCATCGATTTCATTTTCCAATTTTGTTTCATTCCGTACCATTTCTTTTGAAAAATACAACAAGTTGTAGTGCAAATTGTGAAATAACAATTAAACATTTATGAAATTTATAAGTAAATATTTACAAAATCATAAAATGTCGATTATTTTGGCAGCATCGTATTTGTTATTAGAAGAGTAGAATATAAAAGAAAACATAAAGAGGAAACATTTACGTGACAACTTGGATCCACAGAACAAAATGGAATTTGAAATCGACACTATAAAATGAAATATATAAACGCATCACAACTTTAATTGAATTTATATCGTTTTAGTGTCTAAATCGATTTCCACCACATACCTGAGTATTTTCTTCAAGAATAATTTAATAAATTATAATATTACCCATATAATAGTTCTGTTCCCCCACGATGTTGAAGCATGTTCAAGTATGTTGAACATTAGTCGGGTGCGTTCCACCAGAAAAATGTCAAGCTAAAGAGAGAGACATTTGCAGTTTCTCACCACCACTCGCCATGCTTGAACAGCTAGAACTTTGCTATAACAAATTTGTGTGAGTAAGTTTCAACCATTTACGAAAAGTGACAGAAGCAGTTGTTTTCATTTGTTTTTTGGTTTTTTGATTTTTGTCAAAAAGAATAAAATTTTGGTAAAAATAAATAAAATGGGAAAAAATTAGTTTTATCTGAAAATTTATTAGAATCAAGCAGTGATTCAGAAGAAGAATTAATTATGAATCATGGTTTTTGCTTCAAGTCGTTCCACCAGAAAAATAGAAAATGAGAGCGAAGAGCGTAAATATGAAATTACTCAATGCTGGCGGAACAGATCTAATATTTCAACCTCAAAGTTTGTTTCAACAAAATATATTTTTCACCATAACAATTTTTTTTCACCTCAAGATTTAGTTTATGATATTTTTCACCTTAGAATATATGATTCTCCTCAAAAATAATTTAAATAATTAAAAAATTTAATGCCAAAAAAAATAAAATTTTTTTAACTCAAACATATTTTGTTTTATTACCTCTAATAATATTTATTTATATTTCTCACCTTTTATTATAGTTTACTTTAAAAGTATATTTTTTTAACTCAAAAATTAATATTCTCACTAAAAAAATTTGGTTTACCTCACTTGAAAATATAATTTCGCCTTTCAAAATAATAATTTTTTCATTTCAAACATATTGTTCTCTTAAAAAGCAGTTTAATAAAAAACTAGCAGAGCCCAGCCCTCGAAATTTGAGTGCAAATTCAAGGAAATTTTATTTTTCATTCATGTCTTTCAATGTTTTAAGCCACCTAAAGGTATGCTATTCAATGCAGGGCGTGTGATAATGAAATTCGATTGCGTTTTGTCGTTATTGTCGTTATTCGTTTATGTCCAAAATTATTTTTCAATTCAATACAGGGATTTTCATATATAATTTTATTCAACGTTATTCAAATTTATATATACTAGCAGATTCCAGCGCTCGAAATTCAAGTGCAATTTCTAGGCAACTTTAAACTTAGTCAATTCACAAACCAACACTTATTTGGTTTATTATTATTGTGAATGAAGATGACAAACACATTAACAAATTTAATAAACACGCGCACAGCATTGTATAATTTCATGTATGTGTTAGTAACAACTTTTAATGCATTTTACTCTAAAAAAAAAACTGTAACCATGTAAAAATCTGTAAATCTGGTGGACAGCTAAAAAGAAATACCTAATGGGGTATGTTTGATCAAAGTCTGGGTAGAACTGATACAGTTACATCGGCCACAAGAAATCACCTTGCCTATAAATATTATAGATAGATTTAATTGTGGAAAATAATATTTTGTCTTTCAAATTGGTTTCCACTCAAAAATTAGTTTTAAACTTCAAAAATTTTTTAGTTTACCTCAAGTAAACTAATTGTTCGCTTCAGAAATAATTTAAATTAATTGCCAACAGCAATGAAATTTGTTTTACCTCAAAAGTATTTTTTTTACCTCTAACATTTTTTAACCTCAAAATTTGATTTACCTTAAAAATATATTTTTACTTTTGTATTTGGTTACTTCAAAAATACATTTTTTTTTCAACACAAAAATTAATTTCCCTACTATAAAAACTTGGTTTACCTTAACAATAATAATTTTTCACCTGCTAATATAATTTCACCTTTCAAAATAATAATTTTTCACCTCAAACATATTGTTCTGTCCAAAAGCAGTTTAATAGAAATTAAATTGCGGAAAATAATAGTTTACCCTTCAAATTAGTTTCAACTCAAAAATATGTTTTTAACCTCAACAATTTTTATCACCTCAAAATTTAGTTTACCTCAAGTATTATATATCTGTGCTCACAAGCATGTTTTCAGTATGTTTTCATTAATAACTTTTTAATAAACTGTGTTAGAGAAATGGGAATTTCACATGAATATAAAGCGTTTTTAGTAGAACGTGATAGGGAAGATAACTTAAATCGCCGAACACCGTGCTTTCGAGAAAAACAACTTTTTATATAAATGTAATGGGGCTTCATTACGGCTTAGGTCAGTATGTTTTCATTAATAACTTTTTATTAAACAGTGCTAGAGGGATTTCACGTAAATATAAAGCGTTTCTAGTAGAATACGATAGCATACATAACTCGAATCAGTCTTAAGTCGACTTAGGCGGTTATCGCTTGTGACCACAGATATATGCTCCTTAATATATGTATATTCTTCTACTCAGAAATAATTTAAATTAATTGCCAAAAGCAATAACTCAAAAATATTTTTTTTCACTCCAAAATTTGATTTACCTTAAAGCTATATGGTTTTTCACTTTTTTATTTGGTTACTTCAAAAATATATTTTATTTTTTTCAACACAAAAATTCGTTTTCTCACTATAAAAATTTATTTTACCTCAAGAAAAATTATTTTTCATCTGAAAATTTCACCTTTCAAAAAAACAATTTTTTCACCTCAAACATATTGTTCCCTTCAAAAGGAGTTTAAGAAACATTTAATTGTTGAAATATATGTTTTCACCTTAAGTTTTCTTCTTAACTCAAAAATATAGTTTTTACCCCAACAATTTTTTTCATCTCAAAATTTATTTTACCTCATGTATTTTTTTTATTCAACATAAAATATATTGTTCTCCTCAGAAATAATTAAAAAAATTTAATTGTCAAAATTTTAATTGCAATAAAATTAGTTTTCACTCTAAAATATTTTTTTACTTCTCTTATTTGTTTTCCCCAAAGAATTTTATATAGTTTAATCATATATAGATTTTTTTCACCACTTAAAAAGTTAATTTTTGCACCTCCAAATTTATTTATTTTTCTACCTCAAACTTGGTTAATCTCAAGAATAATATTTTTTCACCTCAAAATCTTCCTTCATCTCAAACATATTTTCAACTATCAAAAAATATTTTTTTCATCTCAATCATATGGTCATCAAAAATCGTCATCAAAAATGACTTACAAAATAATTTAATAAAAATAAAATTGCCCAAAACAACGTTTTCACCTTAAAATTTGTTTTAACTCGAAAATATATTTTTAACCCCAAAATTTTTTTAAGTTATTTGTTTTGAAATAATATTTCCAATAATATGTTCTGAAAACATGACATCTATTTAATTATTTTTAATTTCTTTTTGTTACCTGAATTGTTTTTATCTGTTTCTAATTATAGTAAAAAAATGAAATATTTATTGTTCAGTCGATTATTCTAAACCTGATCTGTAAATTTATTAGAAATTCATTGACATATGGATGGAGTTATTTGAATTAATGTTTAGAAATTTTTATATCCCTAAAATTTGGAGTCCTTTGAAAAGGAGATAATATCAGAAAATTAAAAACACTGAATGCAGTTTTACTATATATGATTTCTACTGTCATGTGTATATCGGCTTGTTCAAGTTCAATAAAAACAAGTAAGTCCGACTATACGATAGCTTATAACATGCGTTTAGAAAATATAACCTAAGAGAGCATAATTTAAATCTGATTCGATTTTTTTTCTTCGAATAAGAAAAAGCTCATTACCGAATGCTAGGTCAAAAAATGAACCGATCCTGACCATGTTTTGTAAAGTCGCTTCTTTTTTGCAAAACCATATACAAACCAAGTAGGAAAAAAATCTGTGCAATATTTTTGTTTTTGATAGGTTTAAGTGAAGATCGGGAAGCAGTTTTATAGGAGGCCTATGACTAAGAATTGTCCAACAGGGTTTATTTTTGAACTACTGATTAATGGATGTGACAAACACACACAAACTCAATTTGACTGAGATCTATATTATAATTTGGTTCTTATGGCAATTTAAGCCAATCTCATAGGGGTCATTGATATGCGGACTAGGGTTGAACATGCATCGATTTTTACCATAGGGTTCATCTTATGGCCGATAGAAGCTTATATACAAAATGTCATCAAAATATATTTATATTAGGGAACTGTAGTTTGATTACGTGGGCATGAGAGTGGTCCTTATAAAATGAAATTCGATTGTGGCGATAGGCGGGGTCCAGTTTGTTACCTTTCCATATAAATCTAATAAATGTGAAGTTTGGGGATAATCAAATAAAGAAAAGTCGCGCCGCAAATCGATTGAAAATTTCAAGTGTGTTTATATGGAGAATATATGACTTTTTTTGAGATTTTATGAAAATTTCGTTCTATAGCTTAATTTTTCCGACAAGTTGTTGTGAGAATCGGGATCAGTATTAAATTATCTATTCAAAAAGCTCTAAAAATTCAAAATCGAATAAAAATTCGCCAAGAAATAACAAATGCCCCAGACCACTTTTGTGCTAAAAAAAAATCTAGGTCATGAAATTTGATAGAATTTTTTTCAACATTGAGAAATTGATTAAAGCCATAATTTTTTTTGTCTCTATACTTTATAAGTAATCAGATATGAAGTATTGCTTTATTACCACCTTGTTAGCCTCTTAAGCATTGACACCGAAAATGGGAAATTGTTTTGATAAAATTTTGAAAACTCCTTTTTCAAGTTTTAAAAAATTTTCTTAAACAAAATTTAAAAATTTTTTATTAAATACATGTCAAAGATTAACTGTGTGAATTTTTAGGTAAATCCCTATGTCAGAATTTTTTTGACAAGGATTTTATTTTTGCGGAATTCGAGAAAAATGGGATTTTTGAAAAAATATTCTGTAAATGTACTCTTTCTAAATACTTTGTATCAAAAATTCATCAGTTTTCTACTTCTAAATGTTATATTTTATCTTAATAGCCTAGGATTTCGGAAAAAAATAATATGACCCCATTAACCCTTTCGGAATTAGGGTCGCATATGACCCCAAGCTAATAAAAGACAATTTATTCAAAAAATTCAAATATTTTGTAAGTGATGTTGAATTTTTAGATCCGACGCTTAAAATATAATAAACAAATGTATAGAACTTCCGTTCCTTAAATTTGAGATAAATCCGAGAACGTTAACCCAAGGCCACCTTTGGATCTTAAGATATTTTTAAATAAAAATTATCGAAGACGAGTTTTTCTATTAAACTCGATGAAACCACTATTTAGAATTAAAGATAAATAATTCGGTTAATTTTTATTTATTTAACCCTTCAGTGCTCCTGGGATCAAAATATTCCATTGTGATATATCTTTGGTGCAATTATCTACTTATTGCTTCGCGAATATAAATTAAAACAACTTTTAACCAATTTTCTTTTAAATAAAATAAGAAGATCCACAAATGACCCAAAAGACAAAAACAATTTATTCAAAAGAATATGAAATATAAAATTAATTCTATTTATTTTGGTGTATTTAAGAATGATTTAGGGCCATTATTACAACTTGCCGTTAGTTAAAGGCAGGATTTTGTAGGACCGATAAATGGCTTTACATTATAAAACCTTTATTTATTACTTTTTATCCATTAAGTATTTTTATTATTAATAGTAATAACAATAAAAAATTAAAGTTGTAATAATACAAAGCTATATATCGGGCAGACAAAATCCTGCCTTTAACTAACGGCAAGTTGTAATAATGGCACTTAGTGCGCGATTCAAATTGTTTTCTGTAATCACTTACGACTTGCAATAAGTATTGCATTTCTTTAATTTTATATTTTATATTCTTTTGAATAAAATGCCTTTTATTAGCTTTGCGTCATTGTCTTTTATTAGCTTGTGGACATATGTGACCCCAATACCAAAAAGGTTAATGCGGTCACATTATTTTTTTCAGAAACCCTAGGCTATTAAGATAAAGTATAACATTTAAAAGTAGAAAAGTGATGAATTTTTGATACAAAGTATTTAGAAAGAGTACATTTACATAATATTTTTTTCAAAAATCCCATTTTTCTCGAAATCCGCAAAAAATACAATCCTTGTCAAAAAATTCTGACATAGGGATTTGCTTAAACATTCACACAGTTAATCTGTAACATGTACTTAACAAAACCTGAAAGTGCCAGATCCATTTTTTAAAATTTTGCTTAAGAAAATTTTTCAAAACTTGAAAAAGGAGTTTTCAAAATTTGATCAAAAAAATTTTCCATATTCGGTCTTAATGCTTAAGAGGTTAACATGGTGGTAATAAAACAATACTTCATATCTGAGTACTTACAGGTATAGAGACTAAAACAAAATGTTGGATTTAATTAATTTCTTAAAGTTGAAAAAATTTCCGTCAAATTTCACGGCCTAGTTTTTTTTTTGAACAAAAGTGGTCTGTGGCATTTGCTATTTCTTGGCGAATTTTTATTCGATTTTGAATTTTTAGAGCTTTTAGATAATTTAATACTGATCCCGATTCTTACAACAACTTGTCGGAAAAATTAAGCTATAGAATGAAATTTTCGTAAAATCTCAAAAAAGTCATATTTTTCCCCATATAAACACACTTGAAATTTTCAATCGATTTCCGGCGCGACTTTTCTTTATCCGTTTGTCCCCAAACTTCACATTTATTAGTTTTATATGGAAAGGTAACAAACTGGACCCCGCCTATCCCCAAAATCGCATTATAATTTTTTAATGACCACTCTAGTGGACGCAGACGGACAGACAGACAAACGGACGGACGGACGGACATCGCTAAATCGACTCAGAAAGTGAGTCGATCGGTATAATAAAAGATGGGTATAGGTTAAACATTTTTGGTAGTTACAAAGTCGTTATATCCTGACCATAGTGGTATACGGTACCAAAATGTAAAATGTTTGATGTTATCAAATTATTTTTAAAATAATTTTTTCTAAACTATTTTCAAACTCGATCGATCAAAATTATTTCAATGGCTGCGAAAGGAAGCGGTTTTAAAATGCTTAAATTTTTCCGTCTTAGTTAAGAAGAAATAAGAATTTTTCGCTGTGTCTAGATTTCGGTGTGTCTAGATTTAGTTTATAAATAATATTGACCAAAATTTACATTTGACACCAACAAATCCTTTAAATTTCGCTAAACTATTTTCTTATTGCTCTCTTTTCTTTTTACTATTCAACTTACCTTTGAGAATTTCATGCACTTCAGCTCCCAAAGCCAATGGCATTAAAGCCAACAAAACTAATAAATACTTCATGATTGGCAAAAACAAAATATCAATAATATTTCTTGTGTTTACTAAACGAATTAAGCAATTAAACTAAATTATTAGAATGATTAGTACGACAATTTTATAAGAAATCAACAAAGATTATCTATCTAGTGCCTGCTATAAACATGCGAAATTCGATAGCATTAATCGGGAAACAAGATAATGGTAATAATGATTAGAATTAAATTATAACAAAAAAAAAGTTTATGAATAAAATTATTGGCGAATTGTAAGAAATTAAACAAATGGTTTGGCCAAAGATAAGAAATGGAGCTACCAAAGAGAGCAGAATAACAATTGAAGAGATTGGAGAAATTAAGAGTAAAAAAGGAGATTTAAGAGTACTAAAGAAAATTAAAGAGAACAACGATAATTAACAGAAAAAAAATTTAACTTAAAGAAACTACAATTGACCAAATAATTATAATAATAACAGAACACAACTTTAGAGTTGCTTGGCTTTTTTTAAAAACCAAAAAATAAAAATCACAAATATTTTTAAATTTCAGATTATTGAAAATTCCAGTTTTTGCTTAAAATATTTTATTTTAAGTCTAAAATTAAGACTTTTTAAAGAAACTTTTTAAGAAATTCTTCAAACTCTCATCTAATTATTTTGTTTTTATTTTTAAATTTATTTTATATTTATTACATATTATTAATATAATAAATCTTAAAGTCAAGGCTCAAGCGACATAGGCTATGGGCTTAATTTTTAAATATAGTACTTCCTTATCTAAATTTCTTACTTTAATAAGACGTATTTTTAAAAATTAGTCTCCTCTTCCCCCTTTCCGTTCTTTAGTAATAAAATAATTAAATATTTATTTTTAATTTTTCGTTTTATTATTTTAAAAGTTTCAATTTTTATAATAACCAATTTGTTTCGACCAAACAAAATAACCAATTATTCTTCGGGCAATGGAATGCAAGCTTCCTTTTCAGTACCATCACCGCCACCGGTGCTGCTGCCAACCAAATCGGCCAATGACACATCATCCAAAATGGAGTTGACCATGGGCACAGCCATATTTTCAATTGTTTCAGCGATCATATTTTCATTTTCGTTAACGGCCAATTCCACGGCTTCGGCCAAGACATCGTTCATCCTGTGATTGACGATACCTTCACCCAATATACCTTCGATGTTGGACTCAACTTCACCGATGTGAGTACGGACTTCCAAGCTCTTCACCTTCAATTTGCCGGACAAAACACCCAAAGAGTATTTCATCGTACCCCAGATCTGCATATCCTTGATGGCGTATTTAGCGGCACCAGCACCGACCATGTTAATGGTGAAACCAGCCTTCTTTAAAAATAATTTCAAATCATACGAAGTATCAACATTGACGTTGTTGAAGATAAATCGGAAAGTGACCTTGCTGAGAATGGCATTGACTTTCATTTCAGCTACCTCGAAATCGTTCAAGCCATTGAGCCGGAAGTTGTCAACGGAGCCGGTGAGACGTATGGCTGGGTAATCAATGTCGATTTCTTTGTGGGCTATTTTCAATGGAGCCAATGGAGGAAGACCCAAACCGGGGAAACCGCAAGCCATTTGGTCACGCATTCCCTCAATGACCTCGACAACAGTGCTGGAGATGGACCGGTCAGCTGGAAATATAAAAAAACAATAGAAATTAAAATAGAATAATTTTCAAACAAAAAATTTCTTAATAAATAATCGAACTTAATGGCCTAATGGTAAAAAGCCTTTTTCAAAAGTTACACCTAAAAACACCTCTAATAGATTTAGTACAAATTAAAACCGTAAATTTAAACCACTAAATTATCAGCTTTTCTTCCCTAAATATATAAAGAAGTAATTAGGTTTTACTACAAAAATTAAAAAATATATAATAAATGACAGGCAGATTAACAAAAAAAAATTTTTTACAAATTTTATCGTCATAAAGATATAAAACATTTTTATTAATCACGTAGTTAAAATTTATAAATTAGCAGATTAATCTGTAATCTTATTAAATTCATCAACAGAAATAGATAAAAAAAAAAACATCTTAATATTAATAGGCAAGGCGATTTCTTGTGACCTATGTAAGTTTCACAGTTTTACCCCGATTTTGACAAAAAATTTATCATTTGAAAGGTATATCATTTTAGCTGTTTTCCAGATTTACAAATTTTCATCGTCTGGAACATTTTTTTGGAGTTATGATTGTTTAAAATTGTTACTAACACATACATAAAATTATACAATGCTATGTATGTGTTTATTAAATTTGCTAATGTGTTTGTGTTAATGTGTTGTGTTTGTTTTCTTCATTTAAAATGAGTTAAATTGTAAAGCATACCTATAGGGTCTTTATTAAATGCAAAAATAAAATTTACTAGAATTTTCACTCGAATTTCGAGCGCTGGAATATTTTAATAAATTTTAATAAATCACAACTAGTTATATTAACAGAATGATATGCAAATTTGTCAATTTGATTTGATTGGATTAGATTAAGAGCTCTCTCAGCGCTTCGACCAGATTGATATTTTATACGGACTCTAGTTTCCATATGTCCCAAGGGGAAACAGTGTATCATCCGCCAAGGACAACGATTCTTTTGCCATCTACCTAGTCTATGAGCCAGATTTTAAATCTAGGTTTACAAATTCCCTTGTCAAGGGAAAATAATCGGTTGACCAAGACTGTTGTGCCAATAGTCACCAAATTCTGACTCCCTCCACGCTCTAAGTTTTTTTTTTTTCTTATTTAGCCAGCAAGTACACACAGACGAGTTCTGGGCCAATGAACGATCGGCTGGACCTTCGATTGGCTCTCGTTGCCCTCATGCCTCTTGTGCTCTAGAAGCCAACCCATGGTTAATTTGTTGCAACTGTCTTGTAGATTGGGCTTTCCCAACTCACATCGTAGGGCTGCCTGACAGTCACATAATATATAAGCGAGTGTCACCTTTGTTCTTCCCTAAACATTCAAACATACGTACATACATAAATGGCATAAACTTCCGCCTAAAATATGCATACGAATTTACCCATGGGTAAGGCACGTTGGAGTTGAAACCGAAGACACAGCGATTCTTGTTAGTTTTTTTTTAACCTTTTATAGACCACACTTGGAAACACTGTTCGAGTTACAAATTTTACTGGTCCATATGATTTGGCCTAATATTACATTCTTAAGTTATCTACCAAATACGTCTGCTCCGTCTAAGTCCCGGTAGTTTTAACAAAAATAAAAAATAAATCAATAAATCAATTAGAAACTTTTAGTTTAATTAATCTGTACTATTTCTATTAAGTCCCGCTAATTTTAGTAACAAAAACAAATATTTCAAAAAAAAAAAAAAAAAAAAACAATTAAAAAATTTCAGTTTAATCAACAGAACTATCGGTAATTTTACTTATTTTCAGTACACAAAGTTAGTAAAAATAAATATTAGAATTTAAAATTTTTGAGTTTTTTGAGCCTGTATGAGTTTCGTTTTAAAGAATTAAAGTTGTTTAAAATTTTTGTTAAGACCGGTATACTATTTTTTAGTTGAAACAACTAAAAACAGTAAATAAACAATTTATCAATTTTTCTATATAGAGCAAGAAGAAAATTATAGTCTGAATAAAGTTTTCAAAAAATAAAAAATTGCTTAAAATTGTCAAGATTCTCGTCATTAATTGGACAACAATGGCGTCATCGCAAAGTAATTATAAGTTTATAAAGATAATTTTTTAAAAATGTGTATTTTTTTAAAAGGAAACAAGATCGCGGAATAAAAATTATAATCGCAGAGTTACTACATCTGGTCTCTAGTTTCGATGGAATTTCATCTGGTTTGTGTGTCACGACTTTTTTGTTTTGTATTTACACTACAAAATGTTAGTAATATCATGCATGTACAATAAATTAGTGTAAACTTGTCAACAAAATGTTCGTAAAAATTTTCTAACTACAAAATCTTAGTTGAACTTTAAAATTACAAATCTACAAAATGTTAGTTAAAATTAAAAAATATTTCAGTTTAAAGTGTACATCTACTAAATGTTAGTTAAAGTTTTGAATTTGCATAAGGTTAGTTAAAACTTCGCATCTAATAAATGTTAGTTAAAGGTTTGAAATTACAAAATGTTAATTAAAACTTTGCATCTACTAAATTTTAAATTATACAATATAAGTTTAAAATTTTCATTTACAAAATGTTAGTTAAAATATTTAAATTACAAAATATTAGTTAAAACTTTACATCAACAAGGTCTTAGTTAAAGTTTTGAAATTACAAAATGTTAGTTTAAATTATACATGAAAGTTTAGAAATTACAACATGTTCATTAAATCTTTGCATCTACTAAATGTTAGTTAAAGTTTTGAAATCGGAAAATGTGAGTTAAAACTTTGCGACTACTAAATATTTGTTAAAGTTTTGAAATTACAAAATGTCTGTTAAAACTTTCTATTTATTAAATGTGAATTAAAGTTTTGAAATTACAAAATGTTTGTTAAAACTTTGTATCTATTAAATGCTAGTTAAAATTTTGAATTTGAAAATATTAGTTAAAACTTTGCATTTACTTAATATTAGTTAAAGTTTTGAAATAACAAAATGTAAGAATGTTAGTTTAAACTTTGCATCTACAAAATGTTAGTTATAGTTTGGATACAACAAAATGTTAGTTAAAATACTTCAACCACAAAATGTTTCTTGAGACATTGAAACTATAATGTTAGTTGGAATACTGTTTAACTATAAAATTTAAATTAAAATTATTTCAGTGTATCTTAAGATTGTCTTGTAGAAAAAAAAATTTTAACAATTTAGGGATTCTCTGCAGAAATTTTGGTTAAATTTATTTAATGAAAAATGTTTAAATCAATTCATTTAGCCAAAAAATTTTCAAAATATCCGAAAGAAAAATCTCTATAAGAATATTCGCAAACTTTATTGTTCAGAAATTAGGAAATATTCACAAAACACTTACCAAAGGGATCGACCATACGGGTGGCCGTAGCAAAGGCAACAATTGCCAAAAAAGCAAGAGCGGTTTTCATTTTGTTTAAAATCTTTTTCTTTTTTCAATGTTTTGACAACTGCTCGTTAAACTTACAGTTACTACACTACTTTATTGTCTGCTATGGCTATGAGCTTTTATACAATGCCTTAGAAAATCAATTAGAAATCCATATAATGATAAGCTAGATTAGTAGAGTTCTTGCTACTGCAATTTAACGTTTCAATGTCTTTATTTCGATTTATTTGGTTTTCTAATGTCTTATCTGTTATTTTTTATTATTTGATATTTAATGGGTTTATATTTTAATACACCTTGTTTTTTTTGCGATTTGAATAAAATTTATAGAAATATTTAATTGTTTTATAATTTACCGTACTTCATAAAACAGTGGATCACTTGAAAATAACAAATTCATACGATTATGACTTCAAAGGGGGTCTTAAAATCACTTAATTTTATTCAAAAATTTTCGGGGTTGATTACACTTCACATTTTTACTACGATAAATAATTTTAATAATCATTTCAATTAAACTAGGTAATGATTGACGTAATACTGTTATATATTTAATTATTTATTTTTTGGAGTTTAAAGATAGTCAGTCCGTTGATTAATTGCCGATTTCTCGTAAAATTTAATTATTATTAAATTATCTGTAAAGCCGCTACAGAGAAGGTTTACTTTATAATGGATTTACAAATTTGTAAAAGATTAAAAAGTTTTATTTTAATCTTATCTTATAAACATATGGTTATTTTTTAAGGTTTCCCTAACACCTGTTTTTTTTTCTGCAAGATATTAACGCTGAGATACGAGTGTTTAATAGAAATCTTATCATTTAAAGAGTTTACAATTTATGGATTTGCAAATAAATCTTTACCCACTAATATTATCAACAATAAATATTAATAAAAACATAAAATTTTCGGTTAAAAACAGATTTTTGTGATAACAGTTTTTGTTTTTTTTAAATTTGCAGAAGCATTCTATTATTGAAATTATGAAAAACTTGGTAAGGAAAAAGAAATATATATTTTTTTTTAATTTATACGCATTTTAAAAAATTTTGAATATGCGTCAGAAACTAGAGACCAAATGGTGTAAATTAGCAGCTTAATCTGTAGACTAATTTTATAATTGAAAAAAAAAAAAAAAAATACAATAAACAACTTACAGATCATTAGTTAACATTTTTAAATTCCCAAGGTAATCTGTGATTTTACTAGCATACACTGCAAACAGTTAGTAATCATAAATTAGTAAAAGTAACAGAATTATCTGTAGTTTCACTAATTTTATCAACAAACAAACAGAAAAAAATTAAAAAATCAACAGGGTAACTGTAACTTTACTAATAGTTACTGTAAAATGTTAACAAAATGAAATTAGTTAAATAAATAATATTGATCCACAAAAAGGAAAAAAAATCAGCATAATCTGTAACTTTACTAATATATACTGCAAAAAATTATTAAAAATAAAATAGTGAAATAAACAGAATAACCTGTTAAATATACCTATGAAAAATATTCTACCAAAACTCTATATTTCAATATCCTTGGAAGTTTCCAATAAAATCTTTCGATTAAAAGTTATGTTGGAGACTTAAATTAGTCGCATCAAAATTTCGCCCGTCTAGCTTTATGAGTTATAAGTGTAAGAGAAATTTTAAGTCTGTTTGGTTTGACGTAATTTCTTCAGACACATTGCAATTAATACTGTAATTCTACCTATTGCGGCCGTGAGGTTTGATCCTGCGTCTATCTCACATACACTCGTATTTGCACTCTTTGGTCATACGCTTTAACACACTCACCTAAAGTCAGGTAGTGTGGTTAAATATGAGTTTTCATACGATGCATCTTTTACTTCGTATTATTGATGTGTAAACATCTATACGGGCAGGGGGGTAAATTTCTATTTCACAATACAATCACAAAAACAGCGTAACATGTGAGCCGTAAGACAAAATCGGTGTGACGGTGATATGTAATAACCTGTTTGAAAATTAAAAATTAAAAATTAAAACTTAAAAATTAAAAATTAAAAATTAAAAATTAAAAATTAAAAATTAAAAATTAAAAATTAAAAATTAAAAATTAAAAATTAAAAATTAAAAATTAAAAATTAAAAATTAAAAATTAAAAATTAAAAATTAAAAATTAAAAATTAAAAATTAAAAATTAAAAATTAAAAATTAAAAATTAAAAATTAAAAATTAAAAATTAAAAATTAAAAATTAAAAATTAAAAATGAAAAATGAAAAATGGAAAATTTAAAATAAAAAATGAAAAATCAAAAAAATCAAATAAACAAGTAAGAAAATTATAGTCGGTCTAGACCGACTATACGATTCCCTATACCATGCGTTTAGAGACCCTATCTGTAAGGCCAAACTAACTGGACATAGAAAATAAGATAAACCAAATTTGAGGGGGATTTTTATTATTTTTTTTGGCTGCAGATATGAAAAAGTTCATATCGGATGCTATATCTATATGGGCACTAGGCCTAAAATTGGACCGATCCTGATCATGTTTGGTAAGGTCTCTTGTATTTTGCAAAAATATATGGAAACAAAATTTGAAAAGAATCAGTGCAATATTTTTGTTTTTTGATAGATTTAAGTGCAGATCGGGAAGCAGCTCCACATGGGGCCTATGAGTAATGGTTGTCTCATAGGGATAACTTTTGAACTACTCATTATTGGATGTAATAAACGTATGCAAACCCAATTTGAGTAAGATCTATATGATAATTTGGATCTTATGGCAATTTATGTCGATTTCATAGGGGTCATTTGTATGGGGGCTAGGTCTGACCATGGACCGATTTTCACCAATTTCAATAGCGTTCATCCTATGGCAGATAAAAGCTTATATACAATTTTCATCAAAATATACTCATATTTGCGACCTGCAGCTTGATTACAAGGTTTACATGTACACACAGATGGACGGACGGACATACGGACGGACATCGTTAAATCGAATCAGATAGTGATTCTGATTTGATCGGTGTAATAAAAGATGGGTCTAGGTCAAATATTTTTGATAGTTACAAACAGCAGCACAAAGTCATTATACCCAAACCACATAGTGGTATAGGGTATAAAAATGAGAAAATATAAATGAAAAATCAAAAAATATAAATAAAAAATTAGAAATGAAAAAAAAATGAACAAATAAAAATGAAAAATTAAAAACAAAAAAATGAAAAATTAAAAATGAAAAAATAAAAATGAAAAATGAAAAATTAAAAACAAAAAATGAAAAATTAAAATGAAAAATAAAAAATGAAAAATGAAAAACAAAAAATGAAAAATGAAAAATAAAAAAATTAAAAATTAAAAATAAAAAACTAAAAATGAGAAATGAGAAATGAAAAAAATTAAAATAAAAAATTAAAAATAAAAAATTAAAAAAGAAAAATAAAAAATAAAAAATGAAAATAAAAAATTAAAAATAAAAAATTAAAAAAGAAAAATAAAAAATAAAAAATTAAAATGAAAAATTTAAAATAAAAAATTAAAAATGAGAAACGAAAAACGAAAAATGAAAAATGAAAAAATGAAAAATAAAAAATTAAAAATAAAAAACGAAAATTGAAAAATGAAAAATAAAAAACGAAAATTTAAAAATTAACCGGTTGAAATTAAAAATAATAAATATTTTTATATTAGCAGATCCACTGCAGTTGTTTGCTGACGCTTTCTGTTTGATATTAAAAAAGGGCCATAAAAAAATCTTTAATTACAATATGTTTACACATCTCCCCTGTGATCGGACTCACATGATTTCTTTTTTCAGAAAGTACAACTCTGTCCAAACTAAAAATCGTTATTTTTGAAGTTTTGAATATTTGTGGATTTATACTTATAATTTCCATTATTCTCACTTTCGTAAGAGTTGCCATATGTGATGTATGGTTTGAACATTCTACATATTGTACATATATTAGAGAAGTTGCTCTGAAGCAAAACAAACAAAAATTCAATAAAATGCCAATTTTAAATAAAAATCTAAAAAATTCTAATTCATTGACATCCATTAATTGTGACTAGCAGATTCCAGCACTCGAAATTCGAGTGCAAATTCTAGGAAATTTTTTTTTTTCATTTAATAAAGACCCTAAGGGTGTGCTTCACAATTTAACTCATTTTAAATGAAGAAAACAAACTCAACACATTAACACAAACACATTAACAAATTTAATAAACACATACATAGCATTGTATAATTTTATGTATGTATGTGTTAGTAGCAACTTTTAACGATCATAACTCCAAAAAAATTTTCCAGACGATGAAAATCTGTAAATCTGGGTAACAGCAAAAAATAAATACCTTTCAAATGATAAATTTTTTGTCCAAATCCGGGTAGCACTGTGAAACTTACATCTGTCACAAGAAATCGCCTTGCCTATTATTATTATAGATATAACAAAATATAAATAGTCGAACTTCATTCGACACCAAATGATTTTTTTTTTATTTTTTTTTTTTATTTATATATTTTTTTTCTTAATTCGGTGATTGTATGGTTTCATATATTATCCGAATAAAAGAAAAAGTCATTTAGAATTTCATCTTAAAAATAATACTTTATTGCTTTACTTTAATCTTAAAGAATGCTCATTAGGACCGTTAAATTTAAATGTTATTTTGAAATAATAAACAGAAATAAAAAATAAATAATAAAATAAATCATAAAATAATAGACTGCTTCAAGTTCTTATGTATTTGATTCACCTTAAAAAAGTTGTTTAAGTATTTTTTCCCTTCAAAAAATTTTTAATCAGATTTTTCTCGTAATTTTTTTTAACCACTTTTTCACCAAAATATTTTTTCTTTCGTTTAAATTTTTATATTCAGCTCAAAAAAATTGTTTCATCTCAATATTGTATATTTCAAAAAAAAAAAAAAAAAAAAAAAAAAAAAAAAAAAGCATATCATTAATGTATTATCGCCTGAAACTTGTTTTTCCCCCAAAAAAATTTCTTCCCAATTTTTTTTCACTTCCTAAATTTATTTGCACCTAAAAACTATTGTGCTTATTTTATAAAGCGAAATGTAACTTTATTGGAATTTATTTAGAAAATGAATAAGATATAATATTTTATTATTAATTAAGAAATTACTAGCAGATTCCAGCCTCCAAATTCGAGTGCAAATTCTACGAAATTATATTTTTTCAATCAACACTTTTCAATTCAACACTTTTTAAATGTTATTATTTATTGGTTTATGTCCAAGACTATTTTTCAATTCAACACAATTATTATTGTGAATGAAGAAATCAAACTAATTTTGTACGTGATTTTAGGTGGCAACTTCAACTACTTTTTTCACATCATAAATCATTCTTTTTGTCTAAAAACTATTTCTGCTATTTGCTTTTTTAATTTTTCATCTCATTATTTTATTTCACTTTCCAACTTTACAACTTAATTTAATTTTTAATTTTTAAATTTAATTTTGTAAATTTATTTCCTCATAAAAACAATATTATTTCCTCATAATATGCTTAAGTAGATATTTCATCTTTATTTTTATATATATACATATCTATAATATTAATAGGTAAGGCGATTTCTTGTGACCGATGATTTGTTAAACAGTTTTCTCCCGATTTTGACCAAACGTATCTTATTTGAAATGTATTTCTTTTTAGCTGTTCATCAGACTTGCCGATTTTTAAATTTTTAAATATTTTTGGACTTATGCTCATTTAAAGTTGATCCTAACACATACATAAAAGTGTACAATGCTATGTGTTAATGTGTTTGCAACAACAAAATTAGTTTGTTTTCTTCATTCACAACAATAATTGTGTTGAATTGTGAATTGTCTAAAATTGATTAGCATACCTTTAGGGCAATAATTTATTAAATGAAAAAATAAAATTTCCTAGAATTTCCACTCGAATTTCGTGGGCTGGAATTTACTAGTATATATTTATACCCTATACCACTATGTGGTATAGGTATAATGACTTTTGTTTTGTAACTACCAAAAATATTTGAACTAGACCCATCTTTTATTATACCTATCGACTTAGGATCACTTTTTGAGTCGATTCAGCGATGTCGGTCCGCCCCGTCTGTCCATCTGTGTGTCCACATAGACCTTGTAATCAAACTAAAGGTAGCAAATGTGAACATATTTTGATGAAATCTAGTATATAAGGTTCTATCGGCCATTGAAATTGGTGACAATTCTTAATCATAGCCTTCATATAAAGCTGAATCCCGAACTTCACTTAAATCTATTTTCTCAAATTTGGTTTTTATATGTTTTTGCAAAAGAAAATGACTTTACCAAATATCGTAAAGATCGGTCCATTTTTCGACTATTCCCCATATAAATATAGAATCCGATATGAACTTTTTCATATCCACAGGCAAAAAAATAATAATGCCACTAAAATTTGGTTAATTCTTATTTTCTTTATTCAATTAGTTGGACCTAAGAGATATGGTCTCTAAACGCATGGTATGGAGTATGGTATAGCCGGTCTAAATTATTTGACACTGATTTTTAATGATCTCATAAAAAATCTGTAAATTTCTATATATTGAGTGCCCATTTGAATGTAAATTTAGTAAAAATATACGAAGGTAACACGCAGAGTTTAGTAGAATTCTTTTATTCTTACTTTAGACCTTAGTATGAGTTTTCATATTTTTTTCGGAAATTTAAGTCAAAGATTGTGAGTAAAATTAATTCATACATTTATTGGTCTAGAATTCTTAATAGAACAGTTTTAGGCAAATGCGTTATTTATTTAGAAAGATATGTATTTAGAAAGACTAGAGGAACAATTCTTTCACTATCACTTTTGACCTTAATTTCACTTCGGGACTTCAAGTTTCAGAGGATTACATTTTTCGAAAAATATATTTACATACTTTAACTCGCCTTACGATGCTGTGATCGATTTAAAATGAAAGTGCAAACTACAATTTTATGGAATTTTTTATATTATCTCATCTCGACAACTGGAAGTCAATACATTTTACAAAAAAAAAATTTTTACTTGAAAAAAGATAAAATTACGGTCGTAAATAACCACGAGTCGCTAATAGCAGACTAAAACAATGTACTGGATCCCGCTTTTAAAATTCATTAAAATGTGAACGCACGTTTCACAAGAAATTTGGATAATCGCATAACTTTATCAGACCTAAATCTTGCATGGGCAAACTAATTAGTTTTTACTTATTTTCACAAATTTTTAATTAAAAATATCGTTTTATTAAAGTGATTACTAAGTCGTAAGTTTCAGTAAATAATAAAACAATAACAACTAAAATCGGTTGACGACAGTCAAGTTATTAGAAATTCTCCAGGCAACTAATACACCGCTGACCACTTCATTAAGAAACTTGAGCTTACACGTTGGATTTTACAACAATTGGATTTTAAGATATTATTAAGATTATTTGGGGGATTAAATGTAATATTGTGGATATCCCTTTCTTCATTTGGCAAGGGCAACGTTTTTATTTCAGTACATTTCGAGAAAAAAAATTTCCTTTTGTCATGTATTTTGCAGATATTTTTGAAGCAGAATATCACACTAAATTATACAAATGTCTAATTCTGTAAATTAAGGAAAAATAAAGATACTCTAAACTGACCCTCTTTAAGGTCAAAATTAAAATTTTAGGAGATTTGGATTTTTGTACCCTCCACACCAGACACAGATGGTAATAAATTTGTCATTCTGTTTATTGTAATATTAATAGGTTAGGCTATTTCTTGTGACCGATGTTTTGTTCTATCGTTTTATCCCGATTTTGACCAAGCCTATATTATTTGAAAGGCATTTTTTTTTTAGCCGCTTTGCAGATTTACAGATTTTTACATTTTTTTCTTTATTTTGAGTAAATTGTATTTAAAGTTGCTACTAACACATACATAAAATTATACACATGCTATGTGTGTGTTTATTAAATTTGTTAATGTGTTTGTAATAAATAAGCATAATTTGAAATTTTTTGGAGTAATTTTATTAAAATGAAAAAAGTGTTCTACCCACGGGTCCTGAGGTTAACATATTCTGGGTATTACAGTATCGAGGGTATGCAATTTTAGTTAGGTATATTACATACCGTCGGAAAGGTTAATTTATCTAGTTTCTCAGTATACGTTTTATTTTTAAGGTTTTAGAACACTTAACCACTAAGAGGAAAAACTTCAAATTAGTGCATATGGTAAAAATTGAAAAACCGTTGTCTTGAGTTACAAAACATTGTTTTTGATAGATATCCCATTCGCATCCCACTAAGCGACCAAAAAGCTCTTCAAGGAAAAGACCTAAGCTTTCTTTTGAGCAAAAAAAAATTTTTGAATTTGAAAAAAAGCCAAAAAATTTTTAATTTTGCAAAAAAAAATTCAAACAGTTTTTTTTTATTTAAATTTTTTTTTTCCGAAAGACTGAAGAAATAGTTATCTAAACAATTTGGAACAAACTTTGCTAAGAATAATAGGTAAAAAGTTATATGGATGAGAAAAAACACCTGTTTGGTCAAAATGTACAATTTTGACGCCCTCTAACTCATAGAGTTCTGGAGCGATATTGTTGAAAAGTTGTGTCTAAACTACTATCCAATAGGACTAAGTGTCATCCCGATCGAAAGACATCGGTTTCAAAACTTGGATCACTTGACATGAAACGCCCCATATACATTATTCTATTTATTTTTGTTAAAATTTGAAAATTTCAAGTAAGTTAAAAATTTTTTAAATTATTTTCTTATAAAGTTTTACTGCCACCCGATATAGCTTTAAAGGCATGATTGCCTTCTTGTTTTTTTTTTCATTAAAAACTGTTTGCAATTTAATTTTATGATAATCTTTGATTTATTATTGTCTATAAGTTGCTTGTACAATAAAATATCAATCACCCATATTAACCACACAGCTGATCCTTTTTTTTTTAACCACAACCATGTAATATCAAATAAAGGTTTTAATTATTTGTTAAACAAAAACTTTTGATTAGATTATTTAAAACCAAAAATAACTAATGTAATCTGATGGCATTAATATTTTTATGATTTTTAAAACAGTTAAAGTTTAGTAATAAAAACATATTCAACAAAATATGGCACATCATATGGAACAGGGGTTGGAGTAGTTTGGGGTATATGAAGATAAGTGATCAAAACACAAAGTTTTTGGAGTATAAATACGCGAGCAATGGAAATATTGAATAGCTATCAAAATATATATTTTTTTGGAGCACATTCAAAAAGTTGACTGAATTACAAAAAAAAAAAAAAAAAATAATAAGAATGAAATTCTTTGTTGTTTTCTTGGCCTTGCTGGCCTGCGTTGCTGCCTACGAAGTCGAACTATTGACTGAAGATCAATGGCAAGATTTTTTAGAAGATAACAGTAAGTTAATGTTCTTAAAAAAACAATAAAAAATATTTGACAATTTCAAACTTTTACAAACATTCATAATGAATTTATCACAAAAATCTTTACATTTTAACAATGCTGAGTACTAATTATTGGAAATTTTATAATTAAAATCTTTTGTTGCATTTAAATATAAAGTTAAAATTTTGCTGTAAATTTTCTCTATTTTAATTCAAAAAGCTGAATTTGAATTTTTTGTATAATGACATACATCGATCGTTGTATAACATTCTAAATGTGAATTTCCTTATTACATAAAACTAGCGTAATTTTAAATATTTTAGTAAATCAAAAAGTATTTGTTTTTGATAGCTTTAAAGACAAAAATTTAGTTTTTTTAACCAAATATTATCTTTTAATCTTACACAAAAATTGTGTAATTTTAAATAATTTGAAAATATTAACAAAATCTATAAACTATTTATTAGTTGAGATCAATTCTTACACAATTTTTTATTCAAAATTAAACAAAAGTTATGTAATTTTAAACAATTTGTTTATAATAGTTTGTTTTAGAAATATTTTCTATCTATGATAAAAAATGAACTATAATTTTGCAGAATTGCGAAGTTTGTTAAATTACCCAAGAATTGTGTAATTTTGTTTTTGTATTTTTCATTAGTTTGAATCAATTCTTGTGTTTATTCGTATTCATAATTTCTTTCATAATTTGGAAAGTTTTTATAATTTTTTCTTTTATATAAATTTCCAAAAAAATGACTCATGATAATAAAAAATTACTTCTAAGTTATCAGAATTCCGAAATGTTTACTATTACACAATAGTTGTGTAATTTAAAAATATTTTAAGATATAAAAAATCTATTAAACTATATAATTTGCAATTAGTTGAGATCGATGCTTATATAATTTCGTATTCTAACTTAAATAAAAGCTGTGTAATTTTAAACAATTTAGAATGTTTTTATAATTATTTTTTTATAAAAAATACTAAATTAAAAATACTTAGAATTTTTCACAATTCTGAAGCTTTTTATGTTACACAAAAATTGCGTAATTTCAAACAATTGGAAAATATGTGAAAAATATAACTTTACATCAGCTAAGATCGATTCTTACACAATGTCAAATTCAAAATTACACAAAAGTTGTTTAAATTTAAACAATTTAGGATTTTTATAATTTTCAAAAAAGTGATTTATGTATTAAAAAAATACCTCTAATTTGCTACAATTCTGAAAATTTGTGGCATTTTAAACAATTTGAAATAAAACTCATAATAAATACAAAGCTACTCAGATGTTGTGTAATTTTAAACAATTTAGAATGATTGTATAACAAATAGTAATCTGTATCCTGCCATGTCGTTAATTTCCAGAAAGAAATGATTTGTTGTAAAAAAAAAATTACCTAAAATTTTAACTATTAAAATGATTTTATAACTTCAATTAGCCATTACCCCTGAAACCAAGGGTTTGATTTTGAACTCTCAAGCCAGGAAAGCTGTTAGGAACGTGTTGATACAAATGCCCTGTGGTTGGCCCGAATACGGTATTCCTCCAGTAGCTCCTTATACAAATCCCGATTTGGAAGTTCATTTGGCTAAATCCGTTGTTGAGTAAGTAAAACAGAAATTTAGATAATTTTTTTTTTTTAATCATATTCATAATAAATGTTTTTAGTTCCTTTATCGAAATGATCCGTTTCCGTTTGGATGGTTTGGAGGATATGGAAATCAAGAAATTGAAGGTCTCCTACACCTTCAACAAGAAAGTCAAGTTCCACTTTAATTTCAAAAAATTGAAGGCGCAAGCTTCCCTCTTGAACACAGACACATTGATGGATATGATGAGCGAATTAGGTTTGTCTGTCCGCTATGAAGGTAGTGGTCCCATGGAATTCTCTTTGGAAAATTTGTCCATCCAAGGTCAATTCAAATACAAGATGCCTTTCATTTTTGGTTCCATTAAGATCTACAAATTCGAAGCTACCGTTGCTTTGGGTGGTGTTCGCTCCAACATTGGTGGCATTCTCGGGAATGGCAAAATCAATGAATTGATCAATGACGAAATTGAATACTTAATACCCGCCATGATTAACGGTAACCAAGCTCAGATCAGTGCCAAGATTGAGGAAAATTTTGTACCCCGTGTCAATGCTATGATGAAGGGTAAGAAAATCTGGTCTTTATTGAGTATGATTGTTAGCTCCACCCCTAAATGCAATCCAACTCCTGCTCCCTGGTTGGCTGAAAATTAAACAGAAAATTAAAAAAAAAAAATTCGCAATGTTATCAAATAATAAAAGAAATTAACACAATAAAAAATATTTTTTGAGTTATTTAAAATTAAGATTCTAATAAAAAAAAATTCTTCACAGCTTAAAGCAAAATCAAGAGAGAAATAAAAAGATTGTTAAATTTGGCTATACCAAATCTTTAATACCCTCCAGCTGGGTTGTACACATAAATAAATATCTAAAAATTTTATTTTTTCATAAAATTTTTTTCCTTCAATTTTTTTTTTTTTAATTAAGTACAAATTTATGAATATTTATATAAAATTCATTAAAATGTGAATTTTTAAATAAAATTCATTAAATTGTGAATTTTTTAATAAAATTTATTCAATTTCACTATAAATATTTGTTGAGGATATATAAATGGGTGTGTTAATAAATATTTTTATAACACCCTATGCTAATCAATTTTAGTCAATTCATAATTCAACACAGGGCTTTTGATATACAATTTTTACAAACACATTAACATATTTAATAAACACACACACAACATTATATAGTTTTATGAGTTGTATGTATGTGTTAGCAGCAACTTTAAATGGTTATTACTCTAAAAAAAATATACCAGATGGTGCACGCTGTAAATATGGTGCACACCTGCAAAGAAAATGGTATATTTTTTTGTCAAAATCGGTTGATAACTAAAAGCGTAGAAGAGGTCACAAGAAATCGCCTTGGCTATTAATATTATAGATGCAAGCAAAATATTTGAAAAAGTAAACAATTTACTTCACTTCATACTAATTGTTACAACAAACGCACTGGATTTTTAGCTTTTTTTAGAGGTGTCGCCATATCTTGGCGCAATGATGCCTGATTTATCCCATATGACAAACGGTACTATCATAAGTTTACCCAGGTATTTTGTGATTGAGCTTGATTTCGACAGACGGACAGATGGACACAGCTTTACCGACTCGAGTTGTTATTAGGATCAAGAATATATACTTTATGGGATGGCAAATGAGTTTTTGATGCGTTACAAACGCAATGACAAACTGCTATGTACCCCCTGCATAGTGGTGTGGAGGTTACCAAAATATTTTAAAAGTTTGCAAATAATCATTTTTCACAAACAATTGTTGATATTTGTTATTGGATTAGCTAACGAAATTTGTTTGATTTTATCAAATAATAAAATAAATTTAGACGATAAAAATTATTTTGTAAGTTAATTCAAGGAGAGCAATAAAAATGTTTTTAAAAATATATCTTGAAGTGATCTCTAAAGTTTGCAAATAATAATTTTTCATAAAGAAATTTTGAAATTTTTGCTACTACATGGAATAAAAACTCCTTGGCGTAACAATGAAAACCCGGTATTTTGGATTTGCAATCAATTTTATTCTTCAATGACATGCACTTTTTCCAACGATCCTCTAACTTATTGATATCCATGAAAAAGTACGATTGTCAAATGTCTTCAAAATAGGCTTCCTTCTCTGATATGACTTCTTCATTTGTGGAAAATCTCTTCCCCTGGAGCCAACTTTTCAAGTTTGGAAACAACTGATAATCGCTGGAGAGTCGAGAATACGCGGGGTGGGGAAGCAGTTCGTAATATAAAGACTTAATTTTTTCTGAAGCCAAAGCAGATGAATGCGCCGGTGCATTGTCATTATTGTAAAAGATTTGTTTCTTATATAAGTGAAGTCGTTTTTTCCCTTAATGTCTTCATCCACTCTGTCCAATAACTCAACAGAGTACTTGGCAGTTATTTTTTTCCTTTCTCGAAGTAATAGAGAAATATTATACCAAGTGCATGCCAAAAAACACTGGCCATGACCTTTCTAGCAGATTGTTGAGTCTTTGGCCGCTTTACTCGACTTTCACACGATTGTAACCCTCTGCAGACTGTCTATTGGACTACAGTATACAAATATGAATCCACGTCTCATCCTTTGTTATAAATTGACGTAAAATTTAAACCATTAACCGCCAAAATGAAACTAGCAGTGATAATTAACAAAAAAGTTTATTTTTTATTCATTGTATACAAAATTAATATAAAAGTATGAAAAAATTAAAAAAAAAATAATAAATGGGCGGAGTAGGGTGGGTGTACTCAACTGAGTACAGTGGCGGGTTACAGGTGAAAATTTTCAAAACATTTTTTTTTCAATGCATAATGTTTTTAAACACTTCTTGCATTGCCAACGAACTCTTGCATGACATAAAACACATCTTAATTGGTTTTCTAACTTTTCGGGGTAATGACCTATACCATTTTGGGGTAGTCCTAGGACCAATGAAGAGGAAAGTCGAGATTTATTTTGCTCGTTTTGGCGTAAATAGTACCTTGCAATGGAGCGTCGGAATAAAAGTTGATCCATGCTATCGTTATGACTCATTACATATAACAGCCAAGCGTTTGCAATTGCCATATCTATTATATAGGTAAACAATGCCCACCTCCATTTCTTACCGCGAATGGCAATTCTGTAGAGTGAAATGGATTGGTCCAGTTCATCTACTCCTCCCATATGTTTATTATAAGACTGAAACACCTTTGGTATGTTGACATCAATTTTTTTTCGTTGTGTAGAAGACCAACGTTTTATAGCTCCTAATGGCTCAACTGTGTCATTGTTTCTTGCCATTGTACAGACGCTATTGTCTTTCCATTTTACCAAAAGAATTTCATTTTGCTTGTTGAACCTATAGTCATATGACGCTCGCTCTTCTTTTTTCATTTCATTCTTACTTCTCAATGGACACTTTTTTGTTCTGTTCTCTCTAATGGTTCCAGTCGCACGAAATCCTTTTTCCTTGAGATCTACCATGAGATTATAACTAGTAAAAAAGTTATCAAAAAATACTTCATGCGATGCTGAGTCAGTCTCCATTTTCTCAAGCAAGTTTTTTACTACTCTTGACCTTAAGGGATCAGTATAATTTTCCTCCGATTTTCCACAATAAAAATCAAAAGTGTAGCAATATCCGGTAGAACTAGCAGCCACCCAGTTCTTAAAGCCAAATCGTACTGGTTTTCCACCTATAAACTGCTTAGTAGGATGATGACCAAAATATTTTACCATCGACTCATCAATGGAAATATGCTCGTGGAATACTCCCCGCTGAAGAAATTTCTTCATTATAACATCAGCTAATGGCCGAACTTTAAACATTTTGTCCCTAGTAGTGTTAGCTTCGTCATTGTTTACAAGATGAAGATTCTTTTTGATATCTCGATATCTTTGCCTAGACATTGATTTTGATACCATTTCTATGCCAACATCCTCATCGTAAGACCAGTATAAATCCTCTCTGGGTAATTTGTGATACCCAGAGAATATCAGTACACCCATAAATTTTTTTAAGTCGACGGGGTCAAGTTGAAAGTGCTGTCTATTATTTTGATTGGCATATAAAATTGTATTGCTGATAATCAAACTAGTCACTTCTTCATCAAATATTTTTTCGAATAGTTGTACTGGGTTGAGATTACTAAACAACTTCTTTGCATCTTCTTGTCTTTCGGGCACATCAGTCGATACCCGAGATGTTAAATAATATGTTGGTAAGCACTTACGCTACGCTGGTAGTTGACTGCGGCTTCTCTTTACCTTTCCGGTCAATGGTTCATCATCGCTACTGTCATTGTCATCACTTAAAATTATGTTATTGTTGCGTCTAAACACCTCAATGTTACCTGGCACATCTCTTGGCAAGTTGTCAACTACCATGATCTCATCACGACCTTCTTCTTCATCTGATAAAACACTCGGCTCCGGCGGAATGATTGCGAAATCATATAAAGAATCACTGTCACTATCTTCCAATATTGCGTTAACAGCTTCTTCTAATCCTTTGAAACCATTACAAACTTTAAAGCGTTTAGAACTCATCGTAAATAACTTTTGTGCCCTAACCTTATAGTCTCAACACAATTTATAAATGTTTAATCTAACACTAAACAGCTTTTTTCAAATCAGTCACTACCAGTAGAATTGATATTTTGGGAATCCCCTTGTTACATAGTTAAACACGTAAGTATGTATTGCAGAAACACGCAAGTATGCATTTCTGTAAACATAACAGTGATGCCACAATTTTTATATGGATTCCGCCGTTGTACTCAATTGAGTACAGTTGTATTTAAAATACGATAACTTTGTAAAAGGAAATGGCAGACCATTTTTTTTTTTTTACATATTTTATAAATAGAAATACTTTCCTTTAGAAAACTAAAAAAAAGAAAATTGAAATACAGTAAAAGCAAAAAAATAATGGAAAATCTGAGTTTATGTCGCCACACCAATTTTGTATAAGTTTAAGAGTCCATTTGTGACAGTTGATATGTATATACCAAACTTTTTTTTGTTATTTTAACGAGGTGCGGGATTCTCTTAAGCTTAAAACGCAAAAAAAACAATTTTAAAACAATTTTAAAAGTTTCACTTAATGTTTAGGTGTACTCAATTGAGTACAGTGGCGCCAAATGGGTTAAGTTGAATTTACTTCAAACATCTCCAAAGCATACTTTGGATCATGAACATGGTTCAGTTTTTGTTCAGTAGTAAAAAATCGCCGCACCCATTGAGCAGAAAGCTTATTCATATTTAAATGATCATGTAATATATGCCGAACTCGCTCTGTTGACATCTTTATGATGCCAGCAATCTCACTTACTTCAATCTTTCGAACAGATCGACCAGCACGATCTGCACCATTTATGGTCGCACAGCCACGTTTAAATTCGGAGTACAAGTTTTTAACGATGGATTTTACGGCGAAGATTCGCTATAATGTTTATCAATCCATTTGTTGGCTTGGACAGTATTTTACCCACCAAAAAACAATGTTGAATCAAAACGCAAAACTGCAACCCATTTTTTCTCAAATTTTAAAAGCATCATCATTTTTATAACGGTACTTTTTTTTCTAATTAATGAAATGTCATGAAATTTTGACATAATATTTCTAATAAATAAAAAAGAATTGCACTGTCATGTCATCTCTTTGTTAGGCCACGGAGTTTTGTGTTTGATTTTAAGATAATTGCTACTTTAAAGCTCTTTTGTTTTCTCTGAAACGCTTCTGAGGCCATATGCTCATTGTAGGAGTATAAGGAACACATCTATAAAAGCTTTTTAATATCTTTATTTAAAAGTTTTCTCTAAAATCGTTTGGATCAATGAAAATAATCCCATCTAACTTAACAGCTTATATTTTCATTAAAAAGCTTCTAATTTTCAAGAGAGCTTTAATCGTAAAAAGGAAATTTTTCAACTTAAAATTTATATATTCTGTTCATATGGATATTTTTACGTAAAAAAACTATATAAACTTCAACTGTTAAGCATAATTCTTTATTGTATATACAAATCAGTATATCGCGCCATAAATGGTTTTCATTCAAAATTTATATTCTTCACCTTTGGTTTTGTGTATTGTTTGACTGATAAGCAAGCACCTGTCAAAAAACGCATAATTTATGTATCTTTTAAGTAGTAAGTAATTTTTTGCCAAAAAAGAAAGGTAGATAATCACTTTTTCTTCATGCCATGATAACGCAGCTGAAAACATAATAGCTACCGAGCACTGATAGCACTTTGAAATCTATATCCATTTTTCTGGGCGATTTTTTGTTTTCCTATATAAGCCTTTTCTTTACCAATAAAAGTAGCAGTTTATAGGTAGAACTTCTTAAGAAAAGTAACTTAGTTTTGAGGAGAATCTAGAAAAAAATGCGTTTCTTCTTAGTTTTGGCTTTTGCCACCGTTGCCTTAGGCGGCACTGTTTTACACAAGGAAGGCCGTATTGGGCATCCTAGGACCGATAAGATAGATGCCTATGTTTTGGATCGTATTGAAAGTGATGGTGAATTAGAAGTAGTGGCTGACCTTAAAGATGGCACCGTAGAGGGTAAGTCTACGGGTAAATAACTGAGGGTAAATAATTATTTATGATTGCTTTCTTCGTCTTAGTTGCTCCTTTTTTCATTGTGTCTTGGCAAGTACGTCGCTTTATCCGTAAACTTCAAAAGAAAATGCCCTGCGGCTGGCCTGAATATGGTATTCCCCCACTAGCTCCCTTGAAGGTTCGCGAAGCTGAATTCACCTTAAAAAGAAGTATTTTGGAGTAAGTACACGTTATTTTTCATTTCAAAATTAAAGAATTTGTAAAAGCTCTATCTAAAAGCATTCATTTAAAGTCTAAGCTTTTTTAAGTTTTATTTAAAGAGTTTAAGCTTTTTGTCATAAGTTTTCTCTCTATCGCGTTTTTTGACAAGTCACATTTAAAAACTAAATAAATATTTATAATTTAAAAAAGTTTAAGTTAAATTACTTAAATGCATTTTATGAACCCGCAAAAAAAATATATGTTAGACAAAAATTTTTAATTTATCTGCAGAAGCTTTATTTAATTTATAATTATTTTGGTTCACTATAAAGCTTCATATAAAAGCTTTTTCAAAATGAGTGGGTACTCAAAGTTTTAATGTGGCTACATAAAAAAGCTTTTTAATAATTTATTTCATTTAAAAAGCTTTAACTAAATGTTCTCTTAAATGCTTTAAAATCATCCCCAAAAGCTTTTGTTAAAATTAATTTGTCGTTCGGATCTTTCGTACTTCCGTAAACCCAAAATGTTTTTTAAAATTCTTAAGTTTTGGAAAGTTTTAATAATTTGTAACTAAGCTTTAAAGCTTTTGAAGAAATAATTGTATAACAAGTTCATTACTACCTTAATTTAATTGGTTACTTAACAAAGATCTTTTGCTAAAATTTCATAATTTATAAAAAGTTATAATTTAATATGTCTTAAAAGCTTTCAACGAACCCTCAAAAGATTTATTTAATAGACACAATTTTTAAATAAAAACTTTTTTAAAAATATTGGATAGTTAATGCTTTAAATATTTTTTTTTTTTTAATTTTACAAAGTTTAAATTTAAGCTCTATGAACAGTTTTGAAATGCTGTAACCTCCACACTGTATTTAATTGATAATTATGTAGTTTTAACATAAAGTTTTTTTTAATTTTTTTGATGTTTGGCTATTCAAAGTTTGCATGTAGCCACATAAAAGAGCTGTGTTTAATATTTTTTGTTTAAAGAGTTTCATTCTAAATTCCTTAGAAGCACCTGAAAAGTTTTGTTTAAATATTTCGATATTTTAAGATTTCATGGTTCACAAAAATAAAGGTTTTGAAAAGTTTAATTTTAATTTCTTTTAAATTATTTGAGTTAGAATCTTTCTAAAAATCAATGGCTGCTTAAAGCTTTTGTGGAATAGCTGTTGTTTAAATTTTTCGATATTTTAAGCTTTCATGTTTCACAAAAATAAAGCTTTTTTTTAAAATGTTAAAATGTTATGATTCTAGAATGTTTAATTTGAATTTCTTTTAAATGATTCAAGTTAAAATCTTTTTAAAACTCAATGATTTTAAAGCTTTTGTGTTTCTACGTAAAAAAAACTTTTGTTAAAATTTTATTATTTTGAACAGATTTTATTAAATTTTATTTTAAAGTTTAAAGTTTTTTTTTCAAGTTATTTTGTAGAGTTTGCGCAGAGCTTTTTGTCAAAAGTATTTCATACGCTTTTAAATGACACGATTTATTTACTTGTTACTAGCTTTTAAATATTTTATTTTAACCAACTTTAAAATCTCTGAAATTTTAATTATAAAAACATATAAAGTATACAAAAAAAAAACTTTAACAATTTATTTTTTTTAAATATGTATGCATGTTTCAAGTGCTGTTGGAGCTTTTTAGTTTTATAATTATGTTATTTTTATAGATAATTTATTTTTTCTCCCTTCAATTTCTTAGAACTTTCGATAGTGTATTTCATTTACGTGTCGATGGTTTGGATGATTTCAAAATCAAGAAATTAAAGTTGAACCTGATCACCTCCAAAATCACATTCGATTTCTTGTTTAACAACATCAAGACCTCCGCTGATAAATACGAAACCGATACCATTTTGGATGCCATGCGCCACTTGGGTCTCTCTGTTCAATATGAAGGTAACGGTGACTTGGAATTCGATATAAAAAATTTGCGTATTGCTGGTGTTTTGAAATACAAAATTCCCATTTTGTGGGGATCTGCCAAGATCACTTCCTTGAAGACTGAAATCTCTTTGGAAAAATGCTCCTCTAATATTAACGGTTTCATGGGTGATGGTTCGATCAATCGCATGATCAATCGTCAAATCGAAAATTTCGTGGAAACGGGCATAAACAATAACTCTGAAGAAATTTCCGATATGATTGAAGACACTTTGGTACCGAAGGTCAATCAATTATTAAAGGGCAATGATATATGGACTATTATCGATTATATCTTCTCCAGCAGCGAAGGTGAAAATGAAGATGATCCCATTGTCACCGACTGCGTGGCACCCGCTGATCCTTGGGCTTAAGTTTTGAAATTTCTATATAATTGAGTACAAAAATTTAAAAAAAACTTTAAAGATTAATAAATTTATTTGAGAGAAAAATTTGTTTTTGAATTTTCTGAGTGGTGCTAAAACCAAATTAATGTGCTGGTATACCATTACTTTGATCTACGGCGATTTTTGGCATCATTTTCGCGATATAAGTATTTAATTTGGCGATTTTTGGCATGGAATGATGACCAAAAATAATTTGAGAACTCTGGCCCTAATTTGATTTTACCTATGAGAATCTTATAAGAATATCTAACTCTGATTGACAAATTCTTACCAGAGAATTTTTATTATCTAGAAAATTGTTAGACTACTTTAGGGCTGTTTCTTTAAAAAATTTACCGTCATTGTGGGGATTTTAATAAAATTCTTATCTAAATGTTAACACCTGTTTTTCATTAATCTAATCACTTCCTTTCATCAATTAAACGATTAAACGATTTTAGCTTGAATTGTAGTAAATACAATAAAACAAAATTCCATTTGGCAGTTGTGTTTTATAAGTCATTTGATAAAGATGGCAAAAGTTTCGTTTTACCTTACCCTTGGCCTAATAATAGGAGTCTTTAGCTCAATACAAACAGCAGCTTCACAAGATGGTGTCATTAAACCTGAAGGTCGTACATTATTTGATGATATTTTAAGGGATTTTGCAGAATATATTAAATTACAAATGCAATGCGGTTATCCAGCAGCTGGTGTACCGCCTTTGGCTCCTTATCAGGCAGATTTTAAGGCATTCAATGTACAGAGCTCTACATGGAGGTGAGATATTATTTTTTTTTTTAACTTAAACATCTTCATTACGTTCTTAAGTTATTGCCTTTTCAATTTTCTAGCTTCAAAGGCAACATGTCCGATTTGGTGGTTACAGGTCTTAATGAATTTGATGTAGTGGACTTAAATTGGAATAATATCTTGCAAAAACTCACGTATGAGTTTAAATTCCCCAGCATCCAGGCCTATAGCTCATATAAACTAAATGCCATCACCAGTATATTTGGCCCTGCTGTTGGATTTTACGGCAATGGTTTATTCAATTTAGAATTGATAAACTTAAGAGCTCGTGGCAGTTTTAAATTGAGACCTTCCTTATCGGGAGGTTTGACTATGTGGGGATTTAAAGTTCAATTGGACTTGGAGTCGGCACGTTCGAAGACCACAGGCATTATGAATAGTTTAATATATACGAAACTTTTCAATTCTTGGGTAGAAGAATTTATCAATCTGACTTTTAGCGAAGACGAAGCTGTAAGTGATGCTGTGGAATATTTGGTTGTACCGCCTATGAATAAAGCTTTGAAGAACATCTCTATGATTGAATTGATGGCTCTTATTTTGGGTTTGGCTAACGATATTGTGCCTACAGAGGTTGTTTGTTAATTATTTTTTTATTTTTATATTTTTTTGATAAAATGACGTTAACCCTTTACATGAAAAGATCGGGAATTTTTATTAATTTTTTCGAATTAAAAACAAAAATAAATAAACTTGAATTTTTGTGTAATTTTGAATGCTGTATTTTTAAATTATTTTGTTGCTCCATATAGCCCAACTTCGTTTTGATGCCCAGTTTGAAGTGGCATATGCTGCGTTGATGCCCACAAAATATTTTTTCTGCTTCGACTTTTTTTGTGGAGTCTCGATCCGATTGCTTCCATTTTGCGTAGCCTCATCAACTTCGAATTGTTGGATGATTTCAAAATCAAATTTGATTTCTTGTTCGACAACATCAAGGCCTCTAGCGATAAAAACGAAACCGATGCCATTTTGGATGCCATGTAAATAGAGGATAGTTTTCAATGTCAGAATACTGGCATTCCTGACACCAACGTGGGCCTTGAATCCATTCTTTGAATCAATGAATGCCTTTATGAAAACATTACAATCTACCTTGCAGGACTTCAGTAAAACGTAGGCCAAATCCTGCCAATCCTCATGGCACAAAAATGAGTGTACTGTGTATGAGGAATACCAACGTTGTAAACAAAAAAAGTCCGAATTAACGAATTAATTGTCCGAAAAAGACATTTCTAATGCTCTTATCTGAAACTCACTTAAAGAATAAATATAATTTCTGTATACCAGGATATACTTTTTACAAAATTAACCACCAGGCTCATGGAGGAAATGGTGTTTTAATTAGGTCTCGTATACGACATTATGCCCGGAAGTATATTCGAAAAACTATTTGCTGGCAACTATAATATGCGTTGCTTTTCATAGTAGCAATATCTCCTTATCAGCAATCTCTTGTCTGCCAGTATTTTTAATAACGTCTGCTAAATTTAGCGATTTACTTAAAAAACTGGATTTAAAATATCATTTGGCTATTTTTTTTATACCCTCCACACCTCAGTGGCAGAGGGTATATATAGGTTTGTCATTCTGTTTGTAACGCATCGAAATAAATTCCTGAGACCCCAAAAAAATATATTTTCTTGATCCTTGTAACAAGGAAAGTTGATTTACCGATGACCGTCTGTCCGTCTGTCTGTGGAAATCACGATCACGCCGTCAATATCTAAGTTAGACCGTTCGTTTTTGTATAAAATCGTTTATTAACATCCCAAAGGATTTGCTATTTAAAATCGTCAAAATCGGTCAAAGGGTTCACGAGCTATGAATGAAACTTTAAAAAAACTCTTGAAAAAATAAAATTTTTCAGTGTGTTTGTTGTTTTTCTTAATATATGTATGTTGTATATGTTGTAATTCTTCGTATTGTTGAAGTCATTACAGTTGTGTGTATATTAATACTGCACGTGTCACATTGGCCTAAGCAAGTTTTACCACATATTTTTTTATCATTAAAAATAAATAGTAAAAATTAAAAATTAATAAAAATAAAAAATGGAAAATGAAAAATGAAAAATGAAAATTGAAAAATGAAAATTGAAAAATTAAAAATTAAAAATGAAAAATGAAAAATGGAAACTGAAAATGAAAAATGGAAAATGAAAAGTGGAAAATGAAAATTGGAAAATGAAAAATGGAAAACGGAAAACCGAAAATTAAAAATGGAAAATGGATAATTAACAAGTAAGAAAATTATAGTCGGTCTAGACCGACTATACGATACCCTATACCATGCGTTTAGAAACCCTATCTCTTAGGCCCAACTAACTGGACATAGAAAATAAGCAAAAACCAAATTTGAGTGGAATTTTTTTTAATTTTTTTGGCTGCAGATATGAAAAAGTTTATATCGGATGCTATATCTATATGGGGACTAGGTCCAAAAATGGACCAATCCTGATCATGTTTGGTAAAGTCTCTTGTATTTTGCAAAAATATATACAAACAAAATTTGAGAAGAATCAGTGCATTATTTTTGTTTTTAATAGATTTAAGTGAAGATCGGGAAGCAGTCTATATGGGGCCAAAGGGATCATTTTTGGACTACTCATTAACGGATGTAATGAACGCATACAAACCCAATTTGAGTAAGATCTATATGACAATTTGGATCTTATGGCAATTTATGTCGATTTCATAGGGGTAATTTGTATGGGGGCTAGGTCTGAACATGGACCGATTCTCACCAATTTCAATACCATTCATCCCATGGCCGATAGAAGCTTATCTACCAAATTTCATCAAAATATATTCATATTTGCGACCTGAAGTTTGATTACAAGGTTTACATGGACACACAGACGGACGGACGGACGGACATTGTTAAATCAACTCAAAAAGTGATTCTGATTCGATCGGTATAATTAAAGATGGGTCTAGGTCAAATATTTTTGGTTGTTACAAACAGCAGCACAAAGTCATTATACCCAAACCACATAGTGGTATAGGGTATAAAAATGAAAAATGAAAATTGGAAAATGGAAAATGATAAATGGAAAACGGAAAATGAAAAATTAAAAATGGAAAATGGAAAGTGAAAAATGGAAAATGGTAAATGGAAAATGAAAAATGAAAAATAAATAATTAAAAATGGAAAATGGATAATTAAAAATGAAAAATGAAAATTGGAAAATGGAAAATGATAAATGGAAAACGGAAAATGAAAAATTAAAAATGGAAAATGGAAAGTGAAAAATGGAAAATGAAAAATGGAAAATGAAAAATGGAAAATGAAAATGAAAAATGGAAAATGAATAATTAAAAATGGAAAATGAAAAATTAAAAATGGAAAATGAGAAATGGAAAATGGAACATGAAAAATGAAAAATGAAAATTGAAAAATGGAAAATGAAAAATTAAAATTGAAAAATGAAAAATGAAAAATGGAAAACGGAAAACGAAAAATTAAAACTGGAAAATTAAAAATGAAAATTTGAAAATGGAAAATGAAAAATGATAAATGGAAAATGTAAAATGAAAAATGAAAAATGGAAAGTGAAAAATGGAAAATGAAATATGAAAAATTAAAAATGAAAAATGAAAAATGGAAAATGAAAAATGGAAAATTAAAAATTAAAAATGGCAAATGAAAAATGAAAAATTAAAAATGGAAAATTGAAAATGAAAATTGGAAAATTAAAAATGAAAATTGGAAAATGGAAAATGAAAAATGATAAATGGAAAATGAAAAATGGAAAGTGAAAAATGCAAAATGGAAAATAAAAAATGAAAATATAAAAATGAAAAATGGAAAATGAAAAATGAAAGCAAAATGGAAAACGGACAATGAAAAATGAAAATTGAAAAATGAAAAATGGAAAATGAAAAATGAAAAGTGGAAAATGGAAAATGAAAAATTGAAAATGAGAAATTAAAAATGAAAAACGAAAGATGAAAATGAAAAGTGAAAAATGGAAAATGATAAAAAAAAAATGAAAATTGAAAATGAAAAAGGTGGAGGGTATCAAAGATTCGGCCCAGCCGAATTTAACACTCTTATTTGTTTATTTTAGCGATTTTCGATTTTAGCGATTTTTGATTTTGCCGATTTATTTGTTTTGGAAATTTTTTATTTTTTGGCGACTTTTGTTGTTCGCGAGATTCAGTTTGTGCGAATTTTGATTTTGGCGATTTTTTTGATTTGGCGATTCCGCTCATATTTTCCACGGCTCCGCACATTGGTAATAAATGTATAATAACTACTCACATCAATAACTGATGTACTCACACAAAGTATCACGGCTTTCCCTTTACAGTAATCCAGTCATATGATATATATTTCCTTTTTATGGGCGGTGCCACGCTAACTACTGCGAACACGCCCATTGTTATGGGCTCACGCAAAATCCAAGGCTTTCACTTTTACAGTTCTTCAGATATATAACATATAATGTTTACTTTGTATGGGGGCTGCCTCGCCCTTTGGTCCGATCTTGCCCATTTTTTTGTCCAAGTACTCACATTAATAATAGATAACATGGGACAAATTTGCAAAGCTGTCTCTGTCAGTACTCGAAATATGTATATAATATTAAATATTCCCTAAAGAAATTATAGCCAGATACACTCTAGGACTCTAAGGAATATCGGTCCAATTGTTTACCTCCTATAAGCTACAGACAAGCAAACATACATACTTTTGCTTTTATATATATAGAAAATATATCAAAAATTCATTAGTAAACTAATTTCTTAATTACAAATGAATTTTTACATTAAATAAATGAAAATTTTAAATAAAAGCATGAAATTTATCTTATAAAACTTCATTAAACTAAATTTCATAATTTTTATGTTAAAAAAGTTCTTAATTCGCAAAGAAATCTGGGGTCAAATCACCGCATTAGATATCGAGTAAAATCAATCGCAATTCCATATTTTGATTTATTATTTAAAGAAGACGGACAAACGCTCGACCACGATTCGCTTTTCTTCTTAACCAGAGGTCATAATTCTTTAACTGTGACAAGGAAAAATTATTCTTAGTATTTTATTTTGGAAAATAAAAAAAATGATTTCGATAGAAAAATTTCGATAACGAATGCGGTGATCTGGCCCCTGTTAATAGTCAGTCAATAAAATGTTTTCATAAAATTAATGAAAACTTGAAAGTAAATAAAATAAATTTTTTAATTACTAATCACTTTTTCCATAATTTTGCAATTTAATGAAAAATGAATTTCAGCTTATAAAACTTTCATTAAATTAATGAATAATAGTGGCCGAAATATTGGACGACAAAATAAAATTAATGAATAATTTTATTATATAGCGGAAATTTCATATTATTTATATTTTACAAATAAATTTTTAATTTATAAAGAAATTTCGTAACAATCTCCCAATAAAACTTTTAGTGAACTAAAACTATGATAACTTTAATTGAGAGAATGAAAAACAGCTGATAAAGCATTTATTGGGTAAATACATAATTTCATCATTGTTATGAAAATTTCGTATTTATATTCGTATTATATTGCCGATGCCAAACTTTGAATTTTGGCATATATAAAAAAATTAATTGTTCTAGTAAACAAGATGAAACCCTTCCTATGGGTTGGGAAATAAAATTGTACTATATTTTACGAAAACTTACCCTTATGAGCTCCTAGGGTTAAAATGATCCAAAATGCAGCAGGATTTGCAAAGTATTTGAATTTTTTGACTTAATCATGCTATACTAGCTTGGGGTCAAATGTAGCGCCAAGTCCAAATAGGTGAATGGCGTCAAATTATAAATTCATCATAATCATCAAATCACAAAAATCGGTAAAAATATAGCACTGTTTTATTTCCCAACCCATAGTATGGGTTTCATCTAGTTTACTAGAACAATTAATTTTTTTAAATATGCCAAAATTCAAAGTTTGGCCATGGCAAGGAATGGCTTAACGTTGTTTGATTTATTTCACATTTTTAGTATGGAAGACTTGCACATTTGGTTATTATATTTTAAGCGTCACATCTAAAAATTCAACAGCCCTTACAAAATATTTTAATTTCTTGAATAAATTGTCTTTTATTAGCTTGGGGTCATATGTGATCCCAATTCCAAAAAAATAATGGTGTCATTTATTTTTTTTTTCCGAAACCCTAGGCTATTAGGATAAAATATAACATTTGAAAGTAGAAAACTGATAAATTTTTGATATAAAATATTTAGAAAGAATACATTTACTGAATATTTCACAAAAAACTGATTTTTCTCGAAATCCGCAAAAAATATTCCTTGTAAAAAAAATTCTGGTAGAGGAATTTACTTAAAAATTCTCACAGTTAATCTCTAACATATTTTTAATAAAATCTTAAAGTGCCAGGGCCGTGTTTCGAAATTTTGTTGAAGGAAATTTTTTAAAACTTAAAAAAGAAGTTTTCAAAATTTTATCAAAAAATTTTTCCATGTTAGGTTAAAAACGTGGTAATAAAACAATACATCGTGCTCATAGATAGAGACAAAAAAAAAAAAAAATAATGGCTTTAATTAATTTCTTAAAGTTGAAAAAATTTCCGTCAAATTTCACGGCCTAGTTTTTTTTTGGCACAAAAGTGGTCTGGGGCATTTGCTATTTCTTGGCGAGATTTTATTTGATTTTGAAGTTATAGAGCTTTTAAAATAGATAATTTGGTACTGAAATCGATTCATATAACAACTTGTCGAAAAAATAAACTATAGAACGGAATTTTCGTAAAATCTAAAAATGTCACACTTTTCCCATTTAAAACACTTGAAATTTCCAGTTGCGTTGAGCCAACTCTAAATTTTTTTTTGTTAGACAAAACTTTGTATATCTTAGTTTTTTTGTAATTCGCATATTCCTACAGGGTCAGACTTTAAATTCGAACACTTTTTTTCTCCATATAATTTATGATTTATGATAAATAATTTTATAAGAGCATAAAGGTATGCTAATCAATTTTAGGCAATTCAAAATTCAGTACAGGGCGTGTAATATACAATTATAATGAAACTCGATGAATTTTGATTGGCTAAACAAGCATACCTTTAGGCTTTTATAAAATTATTTGTTAATATTTTATTTTATTTTATTTAATATATTTTTAACACATATTATACATAAATTTTAAAATTCTGCACTTCTCCCCCATATGAACTATACCTATGCCAATTTGCACACTCCTCCGTGCCAGCATTGTGCTTAAAAAGGGATAAAAAAATTTTCCTTCACGTATTAATACTATTATTTTTGACACGAATTATTTAATAAATTCAACAAAAATTTTATATAATGTCATGCAAAATTGCTTTCATTAAAATAATCAATATTTTAATAAATATATTGGAAAATTTAAGCGGAATAAAAAGTTGGAAAGTGGCTATGAAAATATTTATTATACATAATTAGATTTGTTAATAGAAAATCAACAAAACTTTCATTAAAGAAATGCAATTTTTTATATTAAAGTAATGCTAAGCTAGTTTCTTTGAAGCTAGTGCTAAATTTGAAACTAACTAAAAAAATTAATTAAATTAAATTAAAAAATATAATGAAATACTTAAGAATAATTTCATTATATTAATATTAAAAAAAATTCTTAATTCATTAAGATATTTGTTAATATTCAGTCAATGAAGCTTTCATTAAATTAATGAATTTTATATTTTACTAAAGAATTTTACTAAAGAAAAAGAAAAAATTATTAAAAACTTTAAATATAAAAATGTAAACAAAGCTGAAAAAAAATCTCATTAAATTAATGAATAATTTCATTATATTAATGTAATTTTCATAATATTTATATTTAAGAAATTCTTTTCAATATCTTAAAAATGATTTTAAGAAACTTTCATTAAACTAATAATTGTTTTCATAAGATTAATGAAATACTTAAATTCGGCCAAAGAAACTTTTATATAAATACAGATTTTTTCCTATCAGCAAATATTACCAAAAAGTTAGAGTGCAATTTATATGAAATTTTTATTAAAATAAATTTTTTTGTTCTATTAAATTATTTTTATGACCTTTTTAATTATTACTTTTTTAATATTCAAAATACTAGAAATGTTTATATATAAAAGGACAATAATTTTTTTTTAATTTATAAATTTTGTTCAACTTTTCTAAAGTATTCGTAATACTGGAAATGTTTTAAAAGAAAAGGACAATCAATTTTAAAATTTATAAATTTTTCTTTAAATTCTCTAAATTTCGAGTCTCGTGAATTTATATATAACCTTATTAAAACTCGTTTTTTAAATCAATTTACTTTTTTATATTTTCAGGTATGTATTTTTCAATCTTTCCTCAAGTAAGTTTTCTATTATATATTTTAATAAAACCAAATTTTTTTTATACCAAACCATAGCCATCACAATATTTCTACTTGTACTTTTTCTTCGGGTATCATTTCTCCAAATCTCTTGACGAAATAAGCAATAAATCATAATTAAAAATACTTAATCGGCTTAAAGTACACAAAACTAAATATTTTGTCTAACAAAAAAAAAAAATATTTTAAAAATCTATGGTAGACTTGAAACCATCAATACAAATCGCCAGGACCAACTCAATAACACAACACAACACAGTCATCACATGATTAACCGAGAACAACACAAATCAGTGGAAGGAGGAGCCAGCAGGATATCTTAATTTTAACACTCTTCAAAACCAAAAACATACTCATACTACCAAATACTCAATCTATGGCTTATTTCAATATGCGTTTCAGTCCAACTAAACTCTAACACGAGCCTTTTTGGTCACAGCAGGACATCTACGGGTGGTCTGTGTGTTGAACAGATTTGTGTCTGCTTTAGTTTGATGTTTCTTTCAATCTATTGGCTTTCTACCACGATTCCCATTAAAACTGAAAGCAGTTAGTTTGACTAGAGTAACAAAAAGAAAATAAAAAATATACATACAAAAAGGAACTATGCAGTTGACAATTATTGTTGGTGTTGCATTGTTATGCAGTATGCAACACTTCTGTTTTAAATATATATATACATATATATATATATACATATATCTTTTGAAAATTAAAAAAAGTTTTAATCTTGAATGATACATTTTATCCTTTTGTTTTGTCTAAATTTGTTTCCGTGCTAATTCTGCTAGCAGCTGTTTTTATATTTTAATTTAAGTCCAATAAAGAAAGTAACAGTTTAAATTTATTTATTCTCATTGAAAACGAAAAAATATATATATAAAAATATATAGATAAAAATATACAGATTTAAAAAATTATATTTTTTAAGAAATTATTTAAAATGTTACACAATTTTTGTTTTGTTTTTCTTCATAATGCTGAAGGAAATTTAGGAAATCTATATATATTTTAGATAGAAACTATGAAAACTTTTTATAAAAAAATATAATAAAAAATTTAAAAAAACTTGAAACTTTGCCATCCGAGCAGCGATAAGACCACTAAGACTAATTGGGGGTCGGTGCATTATTAAAAACTAAAACGAGGGCGGATCAATAAATCCGTGACTTTTAGAATGAAACGCAGTTTTTTTTGCAAAAAAAAAAATCTTTTTCAACATAATCTCCTTTTAGCTCAATACACTTAGTCCAACGTCTCTCCAATTTTTGTATCCCTTGCAAAAAATACGATTTTTCAAAGTCCATAAAATAGGCAGTTTTGATCAATAATTTCATAGTTGGAGCTAAATCTCTTTCCACTGAGCCATTTCTTTAGTTTTGCAAATAGGAAATAGTCACTGGGGACTAAATCCGGAGACGCGATTACGTTTATGGTCAATTAAGAGCAAACGCGACACCTGTCTTGCAGACAGCTTTCTTAAACCCAACTGATCATTTAAAATCGAAACCACACTGCCATATGAAATGCCTATAGCATCAACAATCTCACGCCAATACCATATCATAGATTTTTCGACATTTTCGGGTGTATTGGCCTCAATTGGCCGTCCAGAGCGTTCAGCGTCATTTGTATTTGTGCGACCACAACGAAAGTCAGTAAACCATTTTTTTACCGTTGAAATCGATGGTGCAGAGTCCCCATAGTATTAATCAAGCTTTTTCTTGATTTGATTGACGTCTTTTTTTTCGCAAAAAATAATGTTTAATGAGCACTCGGAGTTCACTTTTTTCCTTAAAAAAAAAAAAAACACGAGGTTGTATGTTTTGAACACCTGTTAAATGCAAAGTAAATGACGGAACTTGCTCAAAATTTTACAGTAGTCTATTAACAGGTGGTACTTGATGGGAGCAGTGTTGCATTTCATATAACTACGAGGGAAGTTCGAAAAGTTACGGACTTATTGATCCGCCCTCGTATATATATATATATATATTAAATTCATTTCGAACCCTCCAATATTTCGATTTACGTCATATATTGGTACCTCATATAAAATTATGTGGGTTACCCATATAAAATTATGTAGGTTAGCCATATAAATTTATGTGGGGTACCTATATACGACATAAATCGATTTTTTTTATCGAAATTTTGCAGGGTTCGAAAATGATTTGAGAGGTATGGTTCCTTGGGCAAATATACTTTGTATGGCCCATAGTACCAGAATCGCGATGAGCCCACGGAGTAAAAATAATTGATCCACCCTGTAGGGTATATAGATATATATATATATAGATATATAATATAAAATTTTCAAAAAAACTAAATATGTAGCTTTTATTTATTTATTTTTTGTTTTTATACCCTATACCACTATGTGGTTTGGGTATAATGACTTTGTGCTGCTGTTTGTAACAACCAAAATATTTGACCTAGACCCATCTCTTATTATACCGATCGAAGTTGAATCACTTTTTGAGTCGATTTAACAATGTCCGTCCGTCCGTCCGTCCGTCTGTGTGTCTATGTAAAGCTTGTAATCAAACTGCAGGTCGCAAATATGAATATATTTTGATGAAATTTGGTATATAAGCTTTTAGCGGTCATACGATGAACGGTGAAATTGGTGAGAATCGGTCCATGTTCAGACCTAGCCCCCATACAAATGACCCCTATAAAATCGACATAAATTGTCATAAAATCCAAATTGTCGTATAGATTTTACTCAAATTGGGTTTGTATGTGTTTATTACATCCATAATTGAATAGTCCAAAAACGATCTCTATGCGACAACTCTTAGTCATAGGCCCCATATAGAGCTGCTTCCCGATCTTCACTTAAATCTATAAAAAAAATGTTTCTTAAATAATTTATATATTATATAATATCTACAATAATATTATGCAAGGTGATATCATGTGGCATCTTCTACACGCTTAGTTACCAATTGATTTTGACAACAAATATACCATTTGAAAGGTATTTCTTAACAGATGTGCACCTTCTTAAGAGATGTGCACCATTTGGAGTAATAATCATTTAAAGTTGTTACTAACACACACATAAAATTAATAAGCATACCTTTAGGCTCTTATAAAGTTATTTATTAACAAATTTATGAAATTTAATGAATTTTGTTTAAAAATTCACAATTTAATGAATTTTATTTAAATATTCATAAATTGTTTATGTGTTTAGATTAAAGAACACTGAAAGAAAAAATTTAATGAAAAAATAAAATTTCCCAGAATTTGCACTCGATTTTCGATTTTATATGGCATAGAAAAAACTGCATGCCCCCTTTAAAATTCTTGGTCTACAGAATGTATGTTTGTTGTAGGAAAAAAATCTATACCAAATGAAATTAGTTTATGTATTATAACAAACAACTATCAAAGTATACATTATTTATTAACGGAAAAATAATAAAATAAGTCTACATACTGTTAAACATAATAAAATTATTCTCATGTTTTATATAAAAAAAAATCTTATCTAATACTTTTTGGGTTCACATCCAATTGCTAGAACGGCTTTCAATCTGTTTTTCATAGAAAAAACTAATTGTTGAGTAACATCCGTTGAAATCCGTTCCAATCCTCCGAAAGAACATTTCTGAAATCCATCTTACTTTTTATAAATCTTTTTCGGATACGGTGATCAAATTTATCCCGCAGATGCTCTATGGGTTTTAGATCTGGCGATTGGTGTGATGAATGTATTTAATGAGACACATTATATAGGAGCCATTCCTTAACGTTCCCCGAAGTGTGCTTCGGGTTGTTATCTTGCTGGAAATACCAAACTGGTTTAAGACCCGTTTTTGCAGCAAATTGTTCAATTTTATCTTTTAGAAGGTCAAGGTAGACAAAACGATCGACTGTTGGAAGTAGATATTTCGACATCAAGTCTTTTTTGCGCCACACTTTTTTTTTTGCCATCAGATCCGAATAAATTGAACTTGCTTTTATCGCTAAACATAACATTTGTCCAAAAAGTTTCTTCTTTTTCAATATGTTTCTGGGTAAAATCAATGGGTTTTTTCTTAGGCGCTGACTACTTAGGCCCCAATGAACAAATGTCCCCAAAAAAAAAAAAAAAATGAACAAATGCGCCAAAAAATTAATAAAATTATGAAGTATTAAAAAGGGCAGTCTTGAAACTTTTGACAAGAACATTACTTACCAATGCGTGTAGTCGTGGAATATATGGGTAGAATCGGCAAATTCAAAAATAACCAATGTCAGAAATCGCAAAAACAAAAATCGCTAAAGCCAAACATCCCTAAAATTAAAAATCATCAAAATCAGAAATCACCAAAATCAAAAATCGCACAAAATAATAATCGCCAAAATTAAAAATCACCAAACCGAAAATCACCAAAACCGAAAAATCACGAATAACAAAAATCACAAAAAAAAAAAACAAAATACGCCAAAATTAAAATCGACAAAACCGAAAATCACGAATAACAAAAATCGCCAAAATCAAAAAACGCCAAAATCGAAAATCGCTAAAAAAAAATCGCCAAACTCAAAAATCGCCAAAACCAAAAATCGCGAATAATAAAAATCGCCAAAACTGAAAATCGCGAATAACTAAAATCGCCAAATCCAAAATCTCGAATAACAAAAATCGCAAAAAAACAAAAATCGACAAACACAAAAATTGTCAGAACCGAAAATTGCGAATAACAAAAATCGTAAAAAACAAAATCGCCAAGATCAAAAATCGCCAAAAACGAAAATCGCCAAAATCAAAAATCGTAGAAAACAAAACCGCTGAAGTCAGAAATCGGCAAAATCAAAAATAGCGAAATCCAAAAATCAAAAATTGCAAAATACTAAAATCGGTAAAGCCAAAATCAAAAATCGCAGAAAATAAAAATCGCCAAAACCGAAAATCGCTAATAATAAAAATCGCCAAAACTGAAAATCGCGAATAACAAAAATCGCAAAAAGCAAAAACGCCAAAATCAAAATTCGACAAAATCAAAAATCGCAAATAACAAAAATTGGCAGAATCAAAAAACGTCAAAACCGGAAATCGCAAATAACAAAAATCGCAAAAAACAAAAAACGTCAAAACCGGAAATCGCAAATAACAAAAATCACAAAAAACGTCAAAACCAAAATCAACAAAACCGAAAATCGCACAGACAAAAATCCACAAAATCAAAAATCGCTAAATATAAATAAAATAGTTTTCTACAAAATGTATTCCCAGTTTTTTACCCATCGTAGGGGTGTAGCGAAGCGCATCGGGTTACTGCTAGTATATATAATATATATATATTTATTTTTATATGCAATTATATTTCATAAAACTAGACTTTTCTTTATATATATATATATATATATATTTCTTTTTCTGGTAAAATAAAATTTAAAAAAATTTTTTTTTTTAAATTTAAAAGTAGTTTTTTGTAAAAAATAAATTAATATTTATGTTGAAAATTTACAAACATATCCAAGAAGAAGAAGAATGTTAAGAAGTCATCATCTTTCGTTGCCAAATCCAATCATTTAATTGATGCAGCAATTAATATAATTTACATATTGGACTATATAAAAATTATTTTCTTCAATAAAACCACTTTTTTAAACAAAATAAAAGTATTTAAAACATAACCAAATATTGATTTAAATTAAATCAAATAATAATATTGAATATTATACATGTAGATAGTTGACCTTTATGTTAATTATTTTATTTTTAAAATAAGATAATTAAATTAAAGGAGAAAAAAGAAAAAAACCCCTTTCGTTTTTATTTTATTGAAAATTGATGACCTCAAGCCGAATCAGGAAAAAAAATTAATATAAAATATTTTTATAAATTGTTTCATATTTCTTTTAATAAAGAAAATCTTAGTATACATCTTTGACTGGATTTTAAGTGTAATAAATACAATTTTCTACTTATTCATGCTGGCCTCAGTTTTGTTCGAAAAATAATTTTTCCTTATTTTATTTATCTCTGATTGACCAACTTTCATTAAACTTGTTGAGAATTCAACAAACATGCCCATTAAAATTTTGTAAAGAAATCCATTGCGTTGAGAAATCTAATCACTTTCTTGTTAAAATACACTAAGTTAATCTCTAATTTTTTTTACTAAAAATCGTCATATTTTATTCTTAAAATTTTATAGAAAAAAAATTTCTTTTGTATAAACCCAGCTTTTCCTTACTTGGCATATATTCTTATATGTTGTATTTTTTTTCACAAATTATTTTCTTTTATATATATATTCAGCAAATTATTTCATAATTTAAGACCTCACAGACAGTTTTAAAACATTATTTCCTCATTCATTGTATCTCTGTAAATTATGATCAATAAATTTCTGTGAATTGTTCTTTAGAACATACTTCTAAATTTGACTCAAGCCATAGAAATTTACAGATTGCACAACTAATATCAATTGTTTTGAATTCTAGAAGTATATTGTAAAAGGATTCGTTTTGGCTCATTTCATTTGCAATTTATGTGCAATAATGTATTTTATTTTTTGTTCCAAAGCTATTGAATTCTGTAAAAAAAAAACACCTTGTTAGTTTTTGTTGAAAGAAATATGAAATATCTTTGAAGAACTTTGTTTTCTTTTTTAATATCCCGTGGCGATTTTTTTTTTTTTTTTTGAACTCATTGCAATTTTATGATGTGTCAAAACGACAAGTATTCAGTTGTTTTTCATTCAATTCAAATTCTCAATTGAAGTATCATTTCTTTTTTGTGTGTTTTATGCGGTGTTGTTTTTCCTTTTCAGTTTGCTTCAGCCTTTTCACCTTAATATTCTATACAATTTCCATCATGAACATACTCTTATGTTTGTTGTTACATTGTCCTTCACAAGTTATTGCATTTGAATTTTGTCATCCATTAATGTCAGTTGTGAAATTTTTATTTTCATAAATTCTTATGATTTTTCTTCATCCCAAGTAAATTTGAATTGCAGTTTCACATACACATGCAATATGTTTTGTGCTCATTCATTATCAAATTGTTTTCATAAATGGTTTTAAGTTCATTAATTCTCTATCAATTTTCCTTTATTTGAATATTTGCTAGAAAACAAATAAATTTGTGGTTTGTTTTGAAAACAAAAAGTCTTAAAAATTTAGAAATTTTCTTTGTTTTCTTATAAATTGAAAGAAAAACAATTTATTACCTCATAAATGTCTTCATAAATTTTCTTAAGTTAAACAGAAATTTGAATACACATTTTGTCTTTTTGTTAATGTTTTTATAAAATGTTTCTGTTTTTATTCAGTAAAAAAATATCCTTGCTTTATTATTTTTCTTAGCTTGTGTTCGTGTTCGTCTTATTAATGTGTATGACCTGGTTTATGCAAGCATAACCTCAATTCTTTTCAAATAAAAATATCTTTGGTTCGTAAGCAACGTTTAGAAGCTGAATGCTGCTAATTAGTTTCATTTTATTAAATGCTAATGAAGCCAGTTAAATTTCTATTAACATTAATGAAGAAGTTTCTTAAATATTATTATTATTTTTTAAATAAGATTCTAGTGAATGAAACATTTTCTTAAATAATAAATATTTTTTTTAATAAGATTCTAATTTTCAGCTAACTTTTCTTAAATATTCAAATAAATTCTACTAAAAAGTTAAGTGATCAACCCACCTGAAATACCAACACCTTTTCTACCAAAAAATTAAATACAATTTATTAAACAAAAATTAATTTCTACTAATAAGTTCGCTGAGCCATCAATTTCTTGTTCATTTAGAATCTGATTTAGTTTTAAAACATTTGAAAAATGTGTTTATTTATCACCTAGTTTTAGAGTAAACAGTTTGTTTCGTAATTTAAAACTTTTTTTTACTAAAAAGTTCGTTGAACTACTGGATTTTGTATTCAGTTAAGTTGGTCGAATTCACGTTTTAAAAATTTCTTAATCGACAATTTTGCAGTAAAAAAAATATATAAATTTATCACCTACATCTCTAAAAACAAAGAGTTCGTTAAGTTATCCACAAGATTTCTACTGAAAAGTTCATTAAGTTATTTTCTGCCATTATTATCGAATATTTTTTCTACAGAAAATTTCACTACGAGTTATTCTTCTCTTTCCCACTAAAAGTTTGTTGAATTACCATCGACTTTACTTCTAGGAACAATTTTTTTCTAAATTTTGTACGAAAAAATTTATTGAATTATCTACAAGCTTTCTACTAAAAATTATGCTATAAGAATTACATTACGGTCTATTCACTTATTTTTTACAATATCGGAAAACTATTCAGCTATTTTATTTACAAGATTGATTTCAACTAAAAAGTTCTTTAAGTTATCAACAACTTTTCTACCAAAATAGTTCTATGTTTGTCAGTTAAACCTTTCGTTGTTTTTCTAACTTCTTAAACAATTTTCCTTTTTTATTTAAAGAAAAAGTTGTTATTTTACTAACTGTTGGACAAATTAGCTGTAAGAAAAAGTTCATTCAGTTATCAACAAGCTTATTATGTCTAAAAAAAATTTCTATCTTAACAAATTTTCGACAGAGAATTATTTACAAAAAGGTTGTTGAATCATCAACTTTTCTTTGAGTCATCAACGACCTTTTTTCATCAACGACCTTTGAGTCATCAACGACCTTTTTTCTATAAACTAAGTTTTTTTCTAATTTTGTAGGAAAGAATTCGTTGATTTACCAAAAATTTTTCTACTAAAAATTATGTTATAAAAATTACGTTACGAGATATTCACATTTTTGCTACAATACTGAAAAAATGTTGAGTTACTTGATTTACCAGCAATATTTTTACTAAAAGTTTATTAAATTACTAGTAACTTGGCTACAAAAATAGTTCTCTGTATAACAGATTTTCTGTAAAGAATTACGTTACGGATCTTATCTTTCCTATTAACTTATCTCTCGGAATTTTTTTTATTTTACTAACTTCTAAACAAATTATCTTGTTTTTTTAACATTATGATATAATTTTTTTTAACCTGTCGTTCTTTCACTTCGAAGCAAATTAACTCTTGAAAAACTTTTCTATATCGAATTTCAAAAAAACTAATTTCTCGTTGTTTTTCTGACTTTTTAAAAGAACATTTTTTAACTTTTAAAAATTTCGTTCTTTTTACTAATTTTCTGCAAATTACCTGTAGGTATTTTTTTATATTTTGAATTCTAAAATATGTGACCTTCTCCGAGAAAAGGGACCTAGTGTGTCAAAAAATGGGTTGTGTGAAAAATGGTGGATTCTGCTACCTATAAGGGTGTAGAAACTTTAAATGCGTTTTTTTTCTCAAAACTTAATTTTCACACACTAGGTCCCTTTTCTCGGAGAAGGTCACAAAATTTTGGTTAACTATTTTTTTATTTATTTTATAAATTTTTTTAAGTTTTCCTGCTTTTACTAATTTCTAACAAATTGTGTCTATGAAATTTTATTAATTTCTAAATAACTTTTCTATCATAAATTTAAAGTTGCCTTGTTTTTCAAACTTAACATATTTATTTGTAAAACATTTCTCTACTAAAACTAACGTCTTAACTTGTTTTCTATTCAACTAACTTTACTAACTTTAATTTTCTTTGCTAACTTTTCAACAAATCCGTCTGTAGGTTTTTTCTAGTTATTTATTTATAAATTTTTTTTTATTTAAATTGTTTTTTTTTTAATTCTAGCTTATTTCGCTTGAGGAATTTTTGCGTTTTGCTAACTTTTAACTAAATATCTGCTTTTTTTAAAATGAATACATATTTTATTATTTTTTATTATAAAAATAAAAAATCTTATTTTCGATCTTTATAAATTTAATGATTGAGTTTAAATTGTTCAGGCTCAAGATCAAATGTTTTTACTTTAAATAAAGCAAAATCAATAGCACATTTGTTTCAAAAATTGATCTATATTCTGCATGACAGGTTATACAGCTGTTTCGGGAAGAGTCACCAACCCTCATCAGTAACAAAAAGCAGTAGATAGTTTGTTTGGTAAAAAGTTAACTTCATATATATTTGCTGAAAACAACCAAATGAGAATTCAAGCAAAAGTTATACTATATAAGCCTCTTCCAATATAACAAACTAAAATATAGAACAATGTGTACTCGTATACAAGCATATTTTTTTCAAAGTTTTTCTATATTTTAGTTGTCTTAAAAATATCGTTATTGAACTAGCTTTTCAACAAATTATCGGTAGGTTGTTTTATATTGTATGTTGAACAATAACGGTGTTTTACTGACTTTTGGACATATTTTTTTTTAATTTTTTTTTATTTATTTACGTTTTTTATTTTTTTCCCCAATTTCCTATAAATTTTTTTATTACTATTGCATATTAATAAAAATTGCTTTAGGTCAGCATTGGTTGTTAATAAAACTTTCCTTTATCTTACTTACATCTTTACGTTGTTTTATTAACTTCTTAATAAATTAGTTTGAGGCGATTTTTTAATTTTTAAACAATTTTCTGTTGCCAATTTTGTTTCTGGTTCCTTTTTTTTCTTTTGTTAAACTTTTAGCTTTTTCACTAACTACTTGGCATACTCTGTAGAGTATTTTTAGTAATTTCTAAACAATTTTTAATTGTAAATTTAAAAGAATTTCTCTTTTAAATCTAATTATTAATTATTTAAATTCAAAACAAATTGTCTGTAAACAAAAATGTTTTTTTTTATTATTTTTTTAATTCTTAATATCAAACCAGCAGATTCCAGCACTTGAAATTCAAGTGCAAATTCTAGGGAATTTTATTTTTCATTTAATAAACACCCTAAAGGTATGCTTCACAATTCAACTTTTTTTAAATGAAGAAAACAAACAACACATTAACACAAACACATTAACAAATTTAATAAACACACACATAGCATTGTATAATTTTATGTATGTGTAATGCCTGGTTTTCATTATGTCATTTTCAATGGCAATTATTGTCAATTATTGTCAGTTGTATGAAAACGGGTTTTAATGTCTTGTCATTTACAACCCCTGGCAACTTTTGACATCTGAAATGAAATTGCCAGCATGTTGGCAATTTGTTTGTGTTTGACAGCCAGATTTTTTGTTTATTTATAAGAAGTAATGAATATGTAATGAATAGAAAATTACGAGATGTCAGTTGAGGCAATTGATTGTTGTCAGCTTATATGACATAGTGAAAACCAGGCATTAGTAGCAACTTTAAACGATCATAACTCCAAAAAAATATTCCAGACGATGAAAATCTGTAAATCTGAGTAACAGCTAAAAAGAAATACCTTTCAAATGATAATTTTTTTGTCAAAATCGGGGTAAAACTGTGAAACTTACATCGGTAACAAGAATCGCTTAGCCTATTAACTAATATTATAAAATATATATCTTCTTATATATTAAAACAATTTATGAAAACTAAAGTCAGTCCGTCTGGCCGTTCTATTCGGCCGATTTCCCTTATTTTTTTTTTATGAAAATTATATAGATACAGATATGTCATCAATCATTAAAATTTACTCAACTCGTACCTTACTCAAGTTATACTCAAACGCGATTCTTCCCTGTACATTTCTCATGGGACACATTCACTCAAGCAATTTGAATTCTCATAGCTCCTCTTCTAATGAATGGATCTTGATCGTTTCACTCTCAGAACACTCAGTGGATCAAGCTCTTTCTTTTGAGCTATTAACTGCTTGAGTTTGAGGAAAGTTACGCGTGCACAATCAACTTTACATTATGCAACACGAAAGTTAACGTACAGATTGAAGAAAGTTATGCGTGCATAATCAACGTTACATTAGCGTTTTGTATTACCAAGAAGATAATAAAAAGTGTTGAGTTGGCTAAATTTGATTAGCATACCTTTAGGGTCTTATAAAATAATTTATTAAATGAAAAAAAAATTGCACTCGAATTTCGAGGGCTGGGATCTTCTAGTAGGGTTTTAAAATATTCGTTGTTTTCTAACCTTTTAAAAATGTTACTGATTTTTTAAAATATATTTATACCCTAGACCACTATGCTTGTGGTCAGGGTACATTGCCTTATACCTATCGACTCAGAATCACTTTCCGAGTCGAATTGGCGATGTCCGACCGTCCGTTCGTCCTACGTAAACCTGGTAATCAAACTACAGGTCGCAACAAGCTTCAGTCGGCCATAGGATGAACGCTACTGAAATTAGTGAATTTATGTACATTTTCAGACATAGTTTCCATAAATTTCTATAATATATAAATTATCTTAAAGATCTTGTTGAAAATGGATTTGTGTGTGTCCATTAATCAGTGGTCCAAAAATCAACTCTATAGGACAATTCTTAGTTGTAGCCCCCATATGAAGCCGATTCCCGATCTTCACTTAAATCTTTCAAAACTGATTTAAATTTGGTTTTTATATATTTTTTGGAAAAAATAAGTGACCTTACCAAATATAGTCGGATTGGTCCATTTTTCGACCTAGCATCCGAATGAACTTTTTCATATTCAATGGCAAAAAACTAATATCAATGCCACTCAAATTTGGCTTATGTTTATTTTCTATATTTAATTAGTTGGACCTAAGGGATAGTGACACTCTAAACACATGGCATAGGCTATCATATAGTCGGTATGGTCCGACTATAATTTTCTTACCTGTTTTTTTTTTTTTTTATAGCAAATCCTTTAGTTTGCAATAATTTTTTTTTTATGTACTTTCAAATTTATCTTGATATCTAAACGAGTTTGAATGAACTTTTTCATATCCAATGGCAAAAAACTAATATCAATGCCACTCAAATTTGGTTTATGTTTATTTTCTATATTTAATTAGTTGGACCTAAAGGATAGTGACACTCTTAACACATGGCATAGGCTATCATATATTCGGTATGGTCCGACTATAATTTTCTTACCTATTTTTTTTTGCAAATCCCTTAGTTTACAATAATTTTTTTTATGTACTTTAAATTTTATCTTGATATCTAAACGAGTTTGATTTCTTGTAATCATCCCAAAAATAATTTTTTTCGTTGTCTTTATTTGAACCCCATTTTTTTTTTTTTTTTCATTGTTGAACCCTACCTAACCCTAATTTTATTACGTACATATTTGTAATTTTCCCATTGTTGTTTATAAAAATGAACAACATTTTCACGAAATACGCAATTTTCTACTTCACTTAGCAATTGCATTTTAAAAAGTTTAACTACGTTTCGTTCAATAAAAACAAACAGGGCACATGTGCGTGCGTCTTTTGCAAAAAAAAAAAGGTTATGTTCGTCGATAGAAAATTACGCATTAATTTGAATCCTTTTAAAGCCTTTGCGCTCTATTTAGAATCTTTCTCAAGCATTAACAAATACGAAGATCCCAAAACTGATTGTTGTTCATTTACAGTTTTGTAAGTTTTCTTGTTTTTTGTTCTTTGTTGAACATTAGAATTAAAAATGTCAAATCTTATCAGGCAAATAAAAGCAGCAAGCTAGATTGGAAATTGTATCAATTACAATTTTTGCGAAAACAAGAAAGATACACTAACAAAAAGGCCAATGTTCATGTTCAAGAACATAGACTAGTTGCAATTAGTGAATATTTTTTACCTAAAAACCTTTAGTTTAAATTACAACCCGTTTATGGAAATCATTAGAGGCTTTCTAAAAGCTTCAGATATATTCTTCTAATATCCTGTTTTAATTACCTAATTATACATTTTGATAATTCAAGCTGTAAAATTTCTTATTTCCATTCATTCATGTGTATGATTTATGGCTTTTAATTGTTTAAAAATTCTTTAGTTCGTGTGCAAAAAATCTTGTATTTTATTATTTTTTTTTTACTTTTTTGCCATTATCCTTTGTTTGGCCTCTTAGTAATCTGTGTTAATTTTTATGTTTATCTCTTTGATTCTCTCTTCAGTTGAGTGTCTGTGTGTGAGCTTGTGAACCACAGATTTCATATTGTTGTGTCACAAATTTTGATTTATAATTTTGCGCCTATTTAGCGCAACATCAGCAGTATGAATTATTAAAGGGTTACTCTCCGTACTCTCTATGTTAATGGCGTTTCAATTTTTCGATAAAAATAATTCAAAAAACATAATAATGACTAAACACAAAATTTTACGCTAATTATAATTGTTGTGTGCAAAAATTATGGAATAATTAATTATTAACGGTTTGTTGCAAAATTTATAGCATTCTAAAGAGAATTTGAAGAAATTGCTGACTACAAGATTTTAAATTTATGATCTGGAAAATTATTACATTATTTTTATGGTGGGAATTTGAAATATAAGAAAATATTAAACAGATTTGTAGAAACATCTTTAGATATTTGTTCTTCAAGCAATTAACTATTTGTAGAAAAAACTAAGTAACTTTAACTCGGTTGATTAATTATGAAATTTAATTTTTTTTTTATTTTGAAAAACTTGTTAGTATAAGCAGTTTTGAAACAACTTAATTTAAATAAGTTAAAGAAAATGTGCAATAAACCTTTAAACAATTGCTGTTTTTAAATTTCTTCAATTAATTGTTTTATTAAAAAGTTATAAACCTTTGCATTATTGAAATAATTTATATCCCAGCAAAAAAGTCAAGTCATTCTAAAAGTCATTTTGTGATTTTAAAATTTATTTTCAAAAATAGAAGATTGATATTGGGAAAAGAATAATGGCTATTGAAGAATGAGGAACAGATTTTGACTTAATAAAATTTATTTTGGGAAATAAGAACAAAATATATAAATATAGGAAGCTAAACTTTTGGACAGATCCTCCTGAAATTTTCACTGTATATTTGAAGAAATTTTAGGCAATACATTTTTTGAATATTTTTAGTGAGCGTGGCACCGCCCATACAAAGTATGTCATATGTCATATATGTATATTGAGTACTACGACAGGAGCAGCTTTGCAACTTTGTGTGAGGTCACTTATTATTAATGTTAATAACCATGTCGAAAATGGGCGGGATCGGATAAGTGGGCGTGGCATCTCCATACGAAGTAACTATTAATGTCATATATCTGGAATAGTGAGAGCTTTGGGATTTAGCGCGAGCCCATAAGTAATTCATGTGATCAGTCGAACAAAAAATGGGCTTGTCCGCAGTAGCAGGCGTGGCACAGCCCATACAAAGTAAATATAACTGCAGTACTATAACAGGGAAAGCCTTGACACTTTATACGAGTCCATCAGATATTAATGTGAGTAGTCAGATAAAAAATGGGCTGAATAGAATTAGTGGGCGTGGCGCCTCCTATACAAAAAATATGAAGTTCTATGAAAGCAACATTCTTTAAACTTTTGACAAGTACAATAATTGCCAATGTGAGTAGTCGTAGTAAATATGGGCGGAATTTGAAAATTCAAAAATCGCCAAAAACGAAAATCGCGAAAAATCAAAATCTCCAAAATCAAAAATCTTCAAAACCAAAAATCGGCAAAATCAAAAATAGCCAAATCAAAATCGCTAAAATATAAAAAATCGCTAAAAATAAAAAATTGTCAAATGATATTCAAAATTCAACGCCAATCGTTAAGTGTTGCCTGGTTTAATTTGGAAAACCTATGTTTTTCTCACAAGCATCTATATGTTCACCGAAAAATTTAATAATTTTTGCACCGAATGAAAAAATAAAAAATACAGTATTGAAATAAGAAAAATATAAAATATATAAAAATAATTTTTCAATTGTACAATGCAAACTTGGTAGGAAAACTTAATTATGAAAACAAACATGCCAATAAGTCTCCGTAAGTCGTAACGAAGTACGACTAGTGTTCTGATAAAAATGAGCTAAAAAAAAACAAATAAGAAAATTATAGTCGGTCTAGACCGACTATACGCTATCCTATACTATAGTTTAGAGACCCTATCTCTTCGGTCCAACTAATTCAATATAGAAAATAAGCATAAACCAAATTTTTGTGGCATTGTTATAAATTTTTTTGGCTGCAGATATGAAAAAGTTCGTATCGGATGCTATATTTATATGGGGACTAGGTCGAAAAATGGACCGATCCTGACCACATTTGGTAAAGTCACTTCTATTTTGAAAAAATATATACAAACCAAATTTGAGAAAAATCTGTGCAATATTTTTGTTTTTTGAAAGATTTAAGTGAAGATCGGGAAGCAGCTCTATATTGGGCCTATGACTAAGAATTGTCCTATAGGGATTTTATTTGGGCTTCTGATTAATGGATATAATAAACACACACAAACCCAATTGACTAAGATCTATATGATAATTTGGATCTTATGGCAATTTATGTCGATTTAATAGGGGTCATTTGCATGGGGACTACGTCGACCGAATTTCACCAATTTCAATAGGGTTCATCCTATGGCAGATAAAAGGTTATATACCAAATTTCAAGGGTGTGAAGTTAGCGACGAAAGTTAACTACGTTTTTCAAAATGTTAAATACTTAACAGAAACTGATAAATTAACAGAATTTTTGTGAAGATAACTACGAAAGTTAAATACGTTCTACAAAATGTTGAGGGGTTTAGATATATAGTGGCATCAGTAGATTAGGACTAGTAAATTATAAAATAAAATAAAAATAAATTGAATTTTACAAAAAGATCAAAGATCAAATTTTTTACTACTAGTTTACAAAAAGATCAAAAATATAAAAATCGTTATTAACGTTTTTAAGAAATATCGTTTAAAAAAAAAAACATATGAAATTTTTATCTACTACTATATGAGAAAATTAAATGACAAAATTGGACAAAATAGTTCGAGGAGGGGCTTAGCACTATATGGGAGTTTTGAAGATTATAACTACTAGTTTACAAAAAGATAAAAAATTTGAAAATCGTTGGTAACGTTTTTAAGAAATATCTTTTTAAAAAAATAACATATGATATTTTTATCTACTACTATATGAGAAAATTAAATGACAAAATTGGACGAAATGGTTCGAGGAGGGGCTTAACCCTATATGGGAGTTTGAAGATTAGGACTACTAGTTTACAAAAGAAATATCGTTTTAAAAAAAATTCAATTTATTTTTATTTTATTTTATAATTTACTAGTCCTAATCTACTGATGTCACTATATATCTATACCTCAATTTATTTGTAAAACGTATTTTATTTTCGTAGTTATCTTCAAAAAAACCTACAAACATGTTAGTTCAACTTTCTCTATGTAATGCATAACATTTTGTTGAACGTATTTAACTTTCGTAGTTATCTTCACAAAAATTCTGTTAATTTAACAGTTTCTGTTAAGTATTTAACATTTTGAAAAACGTAGTTAACTTTCGTCGCTAACTTCACACCCTTCCAAATTTCATCAAAATATATTCATATTTGCGACCTGTAGTTTGATTACAAGGTTTACATAGACACACATACGGACGGACGGACGGACTCGTTAAATCGAATCAGATAGTGATTCTGATTCGATCGGTATAATTAAAGATGGGTATAGGTCAAGTATTTTTGGTAGTTACAAACAGTAGTACAAAGTCAGTATACCCAAACCACATAGTGGTATAGGATATAAATATCTATTCGAAAGAAGCGATTTATCATGACTTCCGAAACAATAGTTACAATGCATTTCATAGGATCTGTTAAAGAAAACTTTCAGCCTATGACATTGGATCTGCTCCAAAATATCTGATATAATTATGACATATATATCAATTCTTTAAATAATCTTTTTCTGCTGGGTTTCTCGTGACAAAAAAAAAATCTATTCGAATTTTGATTAGTTTTTAAAAAAGGAAGAAGGAAAATAAAATTTGAAGAAATTTTGTTTGCGTGAATATTTAGTTAAAAGTGGAAATTTCATCTGCTTTTGGGTCCTAAACTTATCTTCAACATTTCTACGAGCTCTAGTAACATTCAAATTTTGACCCGCAAGTTGTGAAAAATCTGCCACTACATACTTTTCATCCTCCATTAAGCAACAGGAGTATTTTTTATGAAACATGACGTCAATTTCTGTCAGGAAAATTTTTGACTTTGTGCGTTTTCAAACCTGCATTGGCTCTAACTTTTCGCCGGATGTGCTGCGAGCTCTTTTCAATATGCTTTTTTTCTTGCCTTTACTAACATCATGTGAACATTTCTTTCTTTTCGAACCATGTTTTCTACCAATGATTAAATTCTCCTGACCAACTTCATTGGCCGACTTTCTGTCGGACCAAGTTCAAACTAATAACAAATGAACAAGATTGTCATTAAAGGCCATAACTAACTAATTTTTCAAAATAAATAATAATAATGCTTGCGAAAGAACGATAAAGGTGTGTTTTTGATTTTTCGATCTTATTGCTTAGTATTTATAGATTTTTTCTACTTTGGAACTACGGAAAGATCTTAAACCCAATATTGCGGAAAATTTTATAAAATTTAGAATCCGAAAGTTCGGAAAATACCAAAAATCTTTAACATATTCTTAATAAGTCAAAATTATAATCAAATTTCATCAAAAAGTTAAGCACTCTCAAGTAATGGCAGGAAAGGAGTAAAAAAATAGTTCCACCTGCTGTGATTCATTATTTATTTTATGAAAAATTTCTTTCAGTCATTAAAAATACAATAAAAAAATTAAGTTAAAAGGGTATTTTATAATTAACAATTATGCCCTATAGTGCTTTGCTAGGACGTACCGAGATTTATTAACATTTATGTTTTCGTAATCAATTTTTTCTACCAAGTTTGTATTGCATATAGCTGCCCATGAGAAAACATGGATTTTCCAAATTAAGTCCGGCAACACTTAATGATTGGCCTTGAATTTAGAATATCTTTTGCAAATTTTTATTTTAGTTTTTTTTTTTTTGATTTTGGCGATTTTTGATTTTGAAGATTTTTGGTTTAGGCGATTTTTGATTTTGTCGATACCGCCCATATTTTCCATAACTACTTACATTGGTAATTAATGTACTTGCCAAAAGTTTCAAGACTTTCGCTTTCATAGCTATTCATATTTTTGTTTTATAGGATGTACCATGCCCACTAATCCTATACCTCCCTTTTTTTTATCTGACAGCTCACATTAATATTTAATGTACGCGTATAAAGTGTCAAGGCTTTTGCCTTTAAAGTTCTCCAGTTATATGATATTTTTTTGCGTGGGCGGTGGCACGCCCACTACTTCCATCACGCCCATTTTGTTTTCGTTTAACCACATAAACAACTTATGGGATCACGCAAAGTTCCAAAGCTCTCGCTATGACAGTGCTTCAGATATATGACATTTAATATTTTTTTGCACGAAAGCCGCCCCACCCACTGATCTGATCCCGCCCATGTTTGTCGCCTACTGACATTAATAATAAATAACGTCAGACAAATTTGCAAAGCTGTCTATTGAATAATTGTTTTTTATGAGAGGTACCACGCCCAGTTATCCGATCCCTGCCATTAACTAACGTTAATAATTGGTGACCTCACACAAATTTGAATAGCTCTCCCTGTCATAGTATGATATGGTATTAAAAGTTTAATTTGCATGGGAGGTGCCACGTCCAGTAAAAATACCAAAAAAAAATGTGTAGCCTATAGTTCCTTCCAGATTCTAAGTAAGACTTTGTAAAAATTTCAATAAGATCGATCCAGTGGTCTAGCCTCCTATAAGATAAAAACAAACAAATATACATGCTTTCGCTTTTATATATATAGAAAAAGAAGATTACGGCTAAAGTAAAAAAAAAAAAAATATTTGACAACCATCATACCACATGTTGTCACCATTATATCGAAAGCGGTCATTAAACTTTAATTGATTTCAAACAAAATTAAAAATACATAATAGCAATATTAAACATAAGCTAAAAAATGATTAGTGATTAAAAACAACAATGCGGATAATTGTCATTATTAAATCTGATAAAATTTCATCATAAAGGAAAACATATTAAAAATCATTAGCGAAAATATATATTTTAAGCACAACAATTTAACACAACACAATGACACACATTTCCTATCAACCAATCAACCAACGAACCACCACCACCACCATCACCACCATCAACTGTCATCATTAAAATCGTTAAAATCATGTGCATCATTACATGTCAATGGAGCAGAAAGGTCCTCAGCAAAAAGTCATTAGTGTGTGTTGTATTCGTACTTAAACCTGATAAACTGAAAAGAGTGCTTAACCTTATTTGCTATTTTTATTTCTACAAAACATTTAAAAGGATGGCAAATACTTCAGCAACAATTTTCTAGATTTTCTGACATGTTTTTCAAGACAATTATTTACAGGAATAAATTTTTTCAAATTTCAAGGAAATGCGGGTTTTTTTGCTGTTGTTGTAAAATCAACTATTTACAATAATATTAAATGGTTTTGGGTTCATATGAGCAAATCCTTTCATATAAATTGGATTTTGTTAAATCAAATCCCCGAATCTTAAATTTTGTCATATGCTAATTTGAAATTTTTCTTTCATTATTTAAAATTTTTCTAAGAAGGTATAGAATATCCTAGACACTACCTTTGCAGAGACCCTTATAAAAGTCAGAGTAAATGAACCTTTAGACAGACTTCGGAGTTAACCCTTTTGTATGTCATTTTTTCTATTTGTTGCTTTAGCTAAAATTTTCAATCTTCCATAATGACTGATTAACCTTTGAAAGCTGTCAATCAATGGTGGTATGAACGTTGTTTATACCACAATTATCATCCTCATTCTCATCATTGAAAGTTGAATTTCTAACTATTGATTGATTGATTATTTAGTTCTTTAAAAAAAAAAAAAAAAAAAAAAATCCCTAAAAAAAAGCTTGGATTGTTTTTCAATATTTGCATAGATTTTTTTTATATGATTTTTGGTTTGTTACATCAGCCATTTATATAATTTAGATGGATTTTCTCATATCGTTAGTTATGGTGGAATATTTGTTTTCCAACTACTTCAGTTGTCAAAATTTTGCACAATCATGTTTTAGTTTTAATTATTTTTATTTAGCTTTGTGTGTTTAATTTAGAAATTATGCAAATTTTTGCTTATCACCTTTAAAGAATTTTTATGAATTTAAAACAGTCATCCATCAATCATTTGAATTTTTAAACTTGTTTAAAAAACACCGTTACTAGTTTGGAGAAAATGTTTTTTTTTTTTTTTTTTTGTTGTAATTAATAACGTACATTTTTTTTATCTGGTCAAAATTTTACCCTTCTCAATACAGACCAATAAATAGATTAGTAGATTAGCATGTCCGAAAAGACTTTTGCCATAATATCCTTGAAACGATGTGAATTGACGAGCTGAATACAGTAGAAATTAAAAAAAAATTTGTTGAAGGGGTCTTTAGGTGTTTTTTGACAAACTGGGCTCATATATTTCATAATATGGAGCTTATTGTGAAAAAAATATTTCAAAAATTTTCGTTGAGCTAGTTTGGTTTACTACAGCACTTTGAAGTTATGAACAAGTGCAGTTTTCAAATTAAATTTTTTTAAATTTTGATATAAAAGTCAGCAATGTTAAAAAAGAACAAGTAAAAATATTATATTATTAGTCAACGTAAGTCATCCTAATAGGATATATAAAATAAACAATAACCACATGTGAGTAACATTAAAGACTTCGGATATCAAAAATAACTTTAAAACATTCAAATATTCAACTAGTGGTGGAGCTGACGGTATTCCTAGCTGCATTTTAATCAACTGCGCCAAAACTTTAGCTGTTCCATAAGGCATTGTAATGGAAAGATTCATACATTATTCCCTTATTTAAATCTGGAAGCCAATCTAATGTAACTAACTAGAGAGGAATAGCTAATCTTTGTGCTAATCACAAACTATTTAAAAAATGTTTAACGGATTATCTCATCAAGTTTCATCTGTAATCTCACATTCACAACATGGTTTTCGTAAGGGCTGCTCTATTTCAACTAATATTTTACAACTTACAAAAAATCGTGGTTTCGTAGCGATGTTCATTTTTATAAATTTTTTAATTTTTAATTTCTAATTTTTCATTTTTTATTTTTTATTTTTCCTTTTTCAATTTTAATTTTTAATTTTTAATTTTTAGTTTTTAATTTTTAAATTTTAAATTTTAATTTTTAATTTTTAATTTTTTATTTTTAATTTTTAATTTTTAATTTTTAATTTTTAATTTTTAATTTTTAATTTTTAATTTTTAATTTTTAATTTTTAATTTTTAATTTTTAATTTTTAATTTTTAATTTTTAAATTTTTAATTTTTAATTTTTAATTTTTAATTTTTAATTTTTAATTTTAATTAGTCATTTATTGTTTGGTTTAAGATCATGTATATATCTGATCTGATCTGTATTGGAATAATTAGTCATTTATTGTTCGGTTTAAGATCATGTATATATTTTTCTAATGAAAGAAAGATAATAATTTTTGTAATGTAAGGGAAATATTGGAAAAAAATTGAAGACAGCGCTAGATGGAGTAGCTACTTTCGAACAAAGCGACTTGTTCATCTTCAGCATCCTTCTGCCTATTACTTCAACTCATGCTTTATCAACTATTTAACTCAACATTTGAAAGAAAAGAACATGAGAAATGTTTTTCTTTTTATATACGAGAGTTTGTACGAACAAGCTGAGCTTTTCCAATTTTTAGCTTTCTCTACATTAAAAATTATTATCTTTCTTTCATTAGAAAAATATATACATGATCTTAAACCGAACAATAAATGACTAATTATTCCAATACAGATCAACAATACATAACAATAACAATTTTTAATTTTTAATAATTAATTTTTAATTTTTACTTTTTAATTTTTAATTTTTAATTTTTCACTTTTAGTTTTTAGTTTTTAATTTTTAATTTTTAATTTTTAAATTTTTATTTTTCCTTTTTCATTTTTCATTTTTCGTTTTCCTTTTTCATTATTAATTTTTCATTTTTCATTATTAATTTTTCCTTTTTCAGTTTTAATTTTTCAATTTCCATTTCTCATTTTCCATTTTTCATTTTTCATTTTATATTTTTCGTTTTTCAGTTTTCATTGTCCATTTCTTATTTTTTTTTTTTCATTTTATAGTTTTCAGTTTTCATTTTTCAATTTTCATTTTTCAGTTTCATTTTTCCATTTTACATTTTTTATTTCACATTTTCATTTTTCACCTTTAGTTTCTAATTATACCCTATACCACTATGTGGTTTGGGTATAATGACTTTGTGCTGCTGTTTGTAACAACCAAAAATATTTGACCCAGACCCATCTTTATTTATACCGATCGAATCAGAATCACTTTTTGAGTTGATTTAACAATGTCCGTCCGTCCGTCCGTCTGTGTGTCCATGTAAACCTTGTAATCAAACTGCAGGTCGCAAATATGAATATATTTTGATGAAATTTGGTATATAAGCTTTTATCGGCCATGGGATGAACGCTATTGAAATTGGTGAAATTCGGTCCATGTTCTGACCTAGCCCCCATACAAATTACCCCTATGAAATCGACATAAATTGCCATATGATCCAAATTGTCATATAGATCTTACTCAAATTGGGTTTGTATGCGTTCATTACATCCATTAATGAGTAGTCCAAAAATGATCCCTTTGGTCTCATATAGAGCTGCTTCCCGATATTAACTTAAATCTATTAAAAAACAAAAATATTGCACTGATTCTTCTCAAATTTTGTTTGTTTATGTTTTTGCAAAATACAAGAGACGTTACCAACCATGGTCAGGATCGGTCCATTTTTGGACCTAGTCCCCATATAGATATAGCATCCGATATGAACTTTTTCATATCTGCAGCCAAAAAAATTAATAAAAATCCCACTCAAATTTGGTTTTTGCTTATTTTCTATGTCCAGTTAGTTGGGCGTAAGAGATAGGGTTTCCAAACGCATGGTATAGGGTATCGTATAGTCGGTCTAGACCGACTATAATTTTCTTACTTGTTTTTCATTATTCATTTTTCATTTTTCCGTTTTCATTTTTCATTTTCCTTTTTCATTATTCATTTTTCATTAATCATTTTTCATTATTCATTTTTCATTATTCTTTTTTCCTTTTTCAGTTTTAATTTTTCAATTTCCATTTTTCATTTTCCATTTTTCATTTTATATTGTTCCTTTTTCAGTTTCATTTTTTCATTTTACATTTTTTTATATTACATTTTTCGTTTTTCATTAGGGATTATATTTTTCTTTCATATTGGCGATTTTTTTAATATATCTGATAAAGATAAAAAAATATGTGGCAATATTAATAACATAGCTCATGGACGTTGTGTTTGTTGGTATGACTGCATAATTTTTTGAACTGTAAATGTTGTTGTACAACTATTATGTCAACCACTAAAATATTACAACAAACACACGCTGGATTTTTTGTTTTTTTTTTGAGGGGTCTACATATTTTTGCTCGTATCTAAGAATTTGATTCCCGATTTACACCATTTGAAATACCAACCTGGTGAGAATAATGGCAAATTATATTATCGCAACCTTACTCAGGTAAATGGTCTATTTTGTGAAAGAGCGTGATGTCAACAGAAAGACGGTCAGACGGATTTCGCTATATCGACTCGAGCTGTGATAAGGACCAGGAATATATACACTTTATGGGGTCGGAAATTAGGTTTTCGAAGTTACAAAGGGAAAGGAAAAACACCACAGTGGCGGAGGCCACATATAGGTATAAAAATAAAAAGTTAAAAATTAATAATTTAAAAATTAAAAATTAAAAATTAAAAATTAAAAATTTAAAATTAAAAATTAAAAATTAAAAATTAAAAATTAAAAATTAAAAATTAAAAATTAAAAATTAAAAATTAAAAATTAAAAATTAAAAATTAAAAATTAAAAATTAAAAATTAAAAATTAAAAATTAAAAATTAAAAATTAAAAATTAAAAATTAAAAATTAAAAATTAAAAATTAAAAATTAAAAATTAAAAATTAAAAATTAAAAATTAAAAATTAAAAATTAAAAATTAAAAATTAAAAATTAAAAATTAAAAATTAAAAATTAAAAATTAAAAATTAAAAATTAAAAATTAAAAATTAAAAATTAAAAATTAAAAATTAAAAATTAAAAATTAAAAATTAAAAATTAAAAATTAAAAATTAAAAATTAAAAATTAAAAATTAAAAATTAAAAATTAAAAATTAAAAATTAAAAATTAAAAATTAAAAATTAAAAATTAAAAATTAAAAATTAAAAATTAAAAATTAAAAATTAAAAATTAAAAATTAAAAATTAAAAATTAAAAATTAAAAATTAAAAATTAAAAATTAAAAATTAAAAATTAAAAATTAAAAATTAAAATTTAAAAATTAAAAATTAAAAATTAAAAATTAAAATTTAAAAATGAAAAATGGAAATGAAAAATGTAAAATTAAAAAAAATGAAAATGAAAAATGAAAAATGAAAATTGAACACTGAAAACTGAAAAATGAGTAATGAAAAATGAAAAAAAAAAAAAAAAAAACGAAAAATGAATTTTGAAAAATGAAAAATGGAAATTGAAAATTTAAAATTGAAAAATGAAAACTGAAAAATTAAATATTACTAGCTAATTCAGATAAAAATATTTTAAAATTTGCTTTGTTTTAATATTATCTGTTAATTTTAAGCCAAGAATCAGTTGATTTTATGACTTCTAAGGTCTTAAAACACTCTTATAGGGACCAAAGTTTGGGTGTTATAACGCCGGCTGCGTTAAATAATGCATTTCATCGGTGTTCTATGAATTATCATTTCCAAATAGTAACTAATTCTTTCTATAGAAGACAGGATCATCGTTTTTTATAACAAGAAATTATAATAGAAACTGGCTAACAAGAAATGCAATTAACTTTAAATTTAATTGGTATTCGCGATTAAAATTGCAGTACCGACAACAGTTTAAAAGTGGTAGCCGTACCCAAATTTGTTGAAATATTGAGAGTAAGATGCAGGTGGAGGTTATCAATGATTCGGCACAGCCGAAGTTAACACTCTTACTTGTTTTTTTATAATTCTGCCTATTGACTTAAGCAGTAATTGGATTTGAAAACTATGTTCACACCAATTGTTGTATTTTGTATTACCTTTTTACTGAAGATAATTATTTAGCCAAGATATAGTCTAAATATTGGTAATATTTCTGAAAAAAAAACATAAAAAACTTGTGTATTAAAATTTTTTTTATTTAGATTTCGAGTTTAGCAGGGCGCAGCAAACCCGAAAAAAATCAATTAAAGTACAAAGATTTTTTAATAAACAATATAAATAAAAAGGATTCGTTGTAAAAGACAGATGTGTAGCCAGAGTTTATTAAACTTGTTGGATTTAATATCGCCCCTTATATATGTATATAAGTTAACTTCCTTGATTTCCTTGTTATATATTTCCTACTTTCAATTTGAATATACAATAAACTATACGAACATATACACTAGAAAAACAACAATGAAAACCGTGTGAAATCTATACCACCTTAGTAATAATACAAATGACAACACTGTCTTATGATTTTCAATATATTTTATGCTCTACTCTCCTGCCTACTCCTTAACATACGAGTAGTGACATGATTTTCAACCTAGATAAGAACACGAAAAATATATGTTACACCAACAAAGACTCTGCAAGTGTTTAAGATAATATCAGTATGAGTTTGAAGTGTTCTTGAATATTGATACCAGAAATTTACTAAGGGCTGATTTAAAAGCGGTCTGAAAAGACAGGTTGACACCCTCAATTCAATTCCATAACAATGTTTATTGTTATTGATATTGTTTGAAAGGTATTTTTAATAAAACCGCTTGTTGACATATTATAGATATGGAGGGGGAGATAAAATATATCTTATATAAATACAAAATTTTATAATGGGAATTAAAAATTTTGTAATAAATATTTTGTAATAAAATCAAGAAAATTAAAGAAATTAACTTAAGCATTTCTTAAACTGTTGCTTCGTTATGTCACTCTTTTTGGTAAACTCTGAAATCCCTTCTAACATTTTATATGTGTTTTTATTTAAATACATACATTTATACATACATATGTTGGCATATCATTGGCTTTATCAAACATGATTTGTTTTTTTTTTTTTGTATTTTGTCAAAGTGTTTTCACCTTTGTTTTTGGATATACATATATTTTTTTATATTATCGTATTTACATTCAATATTCTTTTTATTGTTATAGTTTTTTCTACAAACAAATTTTGTCTTGTCAAAAATGTAGACAATTGTCTTTGTTAACATTCAACCCCTTCTCTTCAAATTTGTTCCTTTTTCTGATGTATCCTTTTAAATGACCCTTGAAGGCATGAACATACGAGTACATATTAAGGGCAGTTTCCATAGTTTTACTTCTATTTAATTAGCTGCATTTGTTTCATTTTATCTGTCACATCTGATATTTGTTTATTTATTTTTGTTTTGGTTTCTCAGTTACAACCTTTAAGCAATTATTTATTTAAATTGCTTAAATCAATAGTGTGGACTCAATATTTTAACATACATACATACATAAGTATAATTAGAAAAAAGGCGTTAAATTTTATGAATTTCTCACCAAAAAAGATATTTCTAGAAACTCGTAAATTTAGTTTGGTTTAAAAGAAAAGTTATATTTTAAATAAAAAATTTAAATTATACATATGTATATTGAAAGTCGTATTTGGGAATTCTTTTAAAGACAATTTTTTTTTTTTTTGTTTTGTAATAAATTATTAACAGTACACCTTTTTAATACATCGGTAAAGAGATCTACTAAATGACAAAAAAAAAATTATTGAATTGTGTAGTGCTTTTTTAAACTGTCTTTAGAAAGACTGCAACGGAAGTGTGGAAATAAAATTTTTTGAAAATTGTTCTGAATTGTTCTACAGTGTTCCAAAACGATGAGTTTCTTAAATATAATTTGTACCGGTAAATCGAAAACAACGAATTTTTGGGAAAAAAAAAATGGTGATTGTTCTAGTTGTTCCAAACATTGTTCCAAAATAGATATGTCGCAAACCGTAACGTACGCAAATAAAAACGAGAAACATTTTTTCCGCGATATCAGCGTTATTAAACGATATCAATATTTTTATGCAACACGAAAGTTAACGTGCAGATTCCAAAATTTCTTTCATACAAGGTATCCTGAATGGCACCGTCAATACTATTTTAATCAACCCCAAATATACGGGTCCTTAATTTTACATCCTCTCTATAACATATCCAAGTTTCAGAGTGATCTGAGGGTGCCATTCAGGATACTTTGTAAGAAAGAAATTTTGGAATCTGTACGTTAACTTTCGTGTTGCATAAAAGTATTGATATCGTTTAATAACGTTGATATCGCGGAAAAACTGTTCTCATTTAGACCTTATGTATATGTTAAACGCAAAAAGACTTAACTGAACGTATATATATACAACACGTTACAAAACTGATAAATGATTTTTAGAAAACAGAGGAAAAACAGGAAATATAATATAAATAGGAAAAAAAAATAAGTTTGCATGAAAAATAATGTGTTACTATGTATTTCATGTGACTGAAATAAAAATAGTGTTAAAAAAGGAAAATGCAATAACACAATTGCAACAAGTAAGAAAATTTTAGTCCACTTAGATCAACTATACGATACCCTATACCATGCGTTTAGAGACCCTTTCCCTTAGTTACAACTAATTAGATATAGAAAATAAGCATAAATCAAATTTGAGTAGCATAGTTATTAATTTGTTTGCCCGCTGATATTAAAAAGTCCATATACAATGCTATATTTAAATGGGAACTAGGTCGAAATATGGAACGATCCTTACTATATTTGGTGAGGTCACTTATTTTTTGCAAAAACATATACAAACCAAATTTGAGAAAAATCTGTGCAATACTTTTGTTTTTTGAAGATCGGGAAGCAGCTTTATATGGGGACTATGACTAGGAATTGTCCTAAAGGGTTTGTTTTTGGACTACTGATAAATGGATGTAATAAAGACACACAAACCCAATTTGACCGAGATCTATATGATAATTTGGATATTATGGCTATTTTAGTCTAACTAGGTCTGTACATGGACCTATTTTGACGCTCATCCTATGACCGATAGAAGCTTATATACTAAATTTCATCATTATATATTCATATCTGCGATCTGTAGTTTGATTACAAGGTTTCCATGGACACACAGACGGACGGACATACGGAGGAACGGACATCGCTAAATCAACTCAGAAAGTGATTCTGAGTCGATCGGTATAATAAAAGATTGGTCTAGCTCAAATATTTTTGGTAGTAACAACTGGTAGGATATAAAAAGTGACAGAGTGTGCTTGCCTTATGAAATAGCGATCCTGTCACAGGTGCAATTTGATAGTCATCGAAACGAATTTCATAAAATGAGGAATGAAAAAGTTTATGATGGAACGCATGCTAAATATTGTTTATGTCTTTTACCTTCATCAAAGGCCAATTCATCTTATTATAAAATGAAACTTCGGTTCATAATTTCATAGTTTATAATGTTATCATGCGACCTATATTTATGTTTGGGATAAATCTTAGGGAAATGTGGTGACATCTACATTTACCATAATTACCATAATACATTTAAGAAATGCAATTCAGTAATTTTTGTACTCCGACCAGATGGAATGCGAATAAATTTAATAAAAGCTGCTCAGAAAAAAACCACGCCTCTAAAAGTTCATCATTTAGATCATAAATATTTCCTTGATTATGAGACCAAGACCAAGTAAATTAGAAATTGTGCTTCTGAAGAATTCATTATGTTCATTTACTTTTTTAGGAAAGAAGAATGTGACACAGAATAAAAAATTTTTGGTAACGAAAAAAGTCATAAATTATATGGCTTAAAAAGTTCATAAATTTTATGAAAGAAAAAATTCATAAATTTTATGAACGAAAAAATTCATAAATGTTATGAGTTAACAAAAATTCACAAGTTTTATTAATTGAAAAATTCATAAATTTTATTATTGAAAAAAATTCATACATTTAATAAATAAAAAAATTCTTAAATTTTATGAATTAATAAAAGTCTTAAATTTTATGAATGAAAAATTCATAAACATTATGAATTAACAAAAATCCATAAATTATTTGAATGAAAAAGTTCATAAATTTGATAAAAGAAAAAGTTCATAAATTTTATGAACGAAAAAATTCATAAATTTTTTAAATTAACAAAAATTCTTAAATTTTATGAATTAAAAAAAATCTTAATTTTTTTGAATTAAAAGAAGTCTTAAATTTTACGAACGAAAAATTCATAAACTTTATGAACTCATAAATTTTATGAATTAAAAAAGTTCATTGATTTTATGATTTAAAAAATTTTTTAAACTTAACGAATGCGTATATTCATAAATATTAGGAATTAAAAAATTCATTAACTTTATGAATTAAAAAAATTAATAAATTTTACGAATTAAATAAATCTCAACTTTTATGAATGAAAAATTCTTATGTTTTAATTTTAATAATAAATAAATGCTTAATTTTTATGAACGATAATAATTCATAATTTTATGAGCGAAAATTTTCATAAATTTAATAAAAAAAAAATCATTAAATTTAAGAATAAAAAATTCATAATTTTATGAAAAAAAAATTCAAAAATTTTTTGAATTAAAAAAAATTTTAATTATGAATAAAATTTTACATAAACGTGTTTTGCGACAATTTGTATATGTTTTGCAATAATTTTGTAAATATTTATAAACCACCTGAAAAAAATTATGAAAATTTTGAAAAGTTTTGGAAAATCATTTTCACTCATATTTACGGAAAGTTTCTTAAAATTCATAAATAAATATATAAAAAAAAATTCATCAGTTTTATGAATGAAAATATTATAAATTTTATAATATTTTCATTTATAATATTTTTAAAATGTTATATAAACTATATATGAAATTAATGAAATTGGTATACACTGTACAGTTTCCTACTATATACAGGCATGTCACAGAACAAAATCGAAATCGATTTGATTCCGTATTGCCAAATCGATCGATTTCGTTTTAGCTTCTTCAGGAATTCGTCGCTTTCATTAAATCGAAAAAAAATGAAAAAATTATTTTTGTGTATTAAATATGGCAACGTAACGAAAAATACACAGCTGATTGTTGGAAAGAAAAAGAATATAAAGCGAAATTTTAAGATTGTGTTGTGTTAAATAAATAAAATAAATAAATAAAAAATATAAAAATGCCCGGCATATCCATTGTTGCAGTAATAGAGGAACGAAACCAACATTCCGTTGAAAAATTGTCGACGTCAATTAAGGGATGCATCACATCCTTTATCATGTCCAAGTGAAATGTAAGTTACATGTATATGTACATTTACTTGCAAACAAAAGTCATTCATGGACCTCTTTTAGCTTTATTAGGTATTATCGTCTGAACAAGGATGCGTTGGCACTCCATATATTCAAGGAAAATTTTCTCTTGTGCCGAACTGCGATGTTTTCCCCTTTAATAATAAAAAAAAATTAAAAAATTTTAAATATAAATTTTCTAATACATGTTTCCTCAGTAGTTTTTCTTTTTCGTTTGTTTTGCTTCGCCATTTTGCTGTCAGCGTTGTATTTTGTTAGAAAAAAACAAATATTTTGCACTAAACAAAAAGTGGTTTGTATGAAATAAAAATGTGGCAATAATAAGTTTACGACGTTTTGTATTTTTCGTCATCTAAAAATTATTTTCTTTTAAATTGGTAATAAAATTTATTTTAAAGATTGAAATGTCTATATTTTGCTAAAATAAATAAACCAATAGTTTTATTTATTAATTTTAAGTTGTTCTGAATAGTTTTTTGGTATCTATGCTACTTAAAATATCAGTTCCACTTAAGAAATTAAAAGTGGTTTCATATCGATAACATTTGTCGGTTTACGTTTTCTGAAGAAGCTAAATACGGTTTCAATTCCACTTTCGATCGGAATTTGTTTCTGTGACATGCCAGATAGATTTTAATAATCGGGGTCAGATGATTTCATTAAGTTTTAAAAATAATGTTACGAAAATAAACTTAATATATAGTTTCATGAATTTAATTAACAGTTTCACGAATATTATGTAAAGTTCAATAACGAAAATTTATATAAAGTTCATAGAATTTTGTTTTAAAATCGTAACAAAAAAATCGTAAAGTCTCATTAATTTTATCAACGAAAAATTTCATGCAATTTATGAATGGGTTCATATAAGTTTTTTAGCACATATTTAGGAAATGTTTATCGTAATTATGACAAGTTTCATGAATCATTGGAGAACTATTGTTATGAATTTTATATAAAGCTTTATGAATTTATTGAATTTTTCATTTTAATTAAATATTTCATGAAGTTAATGACATTTAAATATAGTTCATAGAATCATGATTTAGGATGTTAATCAATGAATTGTGTGAATTGGAAATTTTAGGTATTTTTAAATTGTTTCAAAAATATTTTTAATGCATACTTATAAAACAAATTATTATAACTATGAAAAGTTTTATAAGTTTTTGAAAAATTAGATTTATAAATTTTATCTAAAATTTCACGAATTTAATGAAAAGTTCTAAAATCAAAAAACTAGTTGGGAAATAAGATTCTATGTAAAGTTAAATAACATTGTTGTTAAGGAAAAACACTTTATTTAGTTATTTGCTTCATAATATTTAAAAAAGGTTTAATGAGTTATGAAATGATTTATTAATGTTAATATATTTTTATTAAAGTTTCACAAATTTTATGAAAAATATCATTAAAATTTTGTTCAATAACAGTGCGTTTACATCTAAGCAAAATCTAGTATATCGAAATTTCGAGCACAATCTAGCTCATTTTTACTAGATTTCCCATACAAAACAAAATCTAGCTCGTTACTAGATTTTAGCAAAATCTTACAAAATCTTGTGTTTCTTTAATATTGTAGTAGAAAATTAGAACGCAGTGACTGAAAAATTGACATTTAAAAACGAAAACAAAAGCAAACAAGTTGAATAAAAGGGAAATAAAATATTAATTATTAACAAAAATGACGAGTCTGTAATAAAAAAATATTTAGTAATTGAAAAGTTATAATTTGTTTATACTTATACTTATATTCCCATCTGCTATATAATAATTTGTTTTTGTTGTTCAAACAATACATTTAACAAATGCTGATGTGTTTTTTCTCAAAATTTCGATTTCAGCTATAATTGAATTATATCTGTCATAAATATTATCAAACTTTTTATTAATTTTATAAAAAAAAAATTATTTTTTCTTAAAGGAATTCAAATTTATACGAAAATTTCTATATAACTCAAAGGAAACAGTTTTAAAGGAAGTTGTAATGTAAAATTTTTTTAATAATTAAAATTTTCAATTTTATTTTATATGAAGAGGCTTAAATAGTATAACTTTTGCTTGAATTCTCATTTGGTTGTTTTCAGCAAATATATATGAATTTAACTTTTTACCAAACAAACTATCTACTGCTTTTGGTTACTGATGAGGGTTGGTGACTCTTCCCGAAACAGCTGTATAACCTGTCATGCAGAATATACATAGATCAATTTTTGAAACAAATGTGCTAATGCTTTTACTTTATTTAAAGTAAAAACATTTGATCTTGAGCCTGAACAATTTCAAACTCAATCATTAAATTGATAAAGATCGAAAATAAGATTTTTTATTTTTATAAAAAATAATGAAATATTTCAGGTTTTTTGGCTTTCTTTCTCTAAAACTTTTTGAAAATTTATTTTAACAAATCTAACAGTTTTGTTAAAACATCATCTTAAACAAACATAAAATGTCCTTAAGATATTTTTCTTAGAGAATTCCATTCATTTTTCTTTAAAACACCTTTTTAAATTTGAAGTACTCAGCCATAGCTGACGTGCTATCAAAATGCAACTAATTAATGACAACCTTTACTTGATCTAAATATCTAAAAAAAAATAAAATAAAGTTTTGTCGTGTCATGTAATCCTGTAAAACCTCAACAATACCTCAATCACAGACAAAGAGACACAAAAATTCTACAAGTCATTCATAAAATGATATTCACAAAGATTCGTTTTTTTTTTGTTTCCTTACACGATCTACATGATCATCCGTATCCTTATGAGATTAAAAATGCAAATCAGCTACAAAATGAAAAGGAAATGAAAAAATTAAGAGAACAATTGTTTAGTTGAATGAAAACATGTCACTTTTGATGTGTTTGATGTCATGTTTTATTACAGCTCTTGGTTTTTCGGTGGTAAATTTGACAGCAGCTGTAGGATGTTGTTAGAAATAAATGTGATCCTTGTGATGATATAGTGATATTTTAAGAATATTTAGAGATATATTTCGATGGTAATGAAAATATATTAACAATGATTTGACATTATTTTTGATAAATTATGTAAATTTCAAATTCAAATCAAAATATATGTAAATTGTTTTTAATAAAATTTAGAATTTTTTTAAATATATAAGAACTTTTATAGAGAAAAGTTTAAAGGGAAAAAATTCATTAAGAGGACATACAATTCAAATGTATGTAGTGTACCAAAAAAAGTTTAAAAAGTTATTAGAAAAAGAATTCACTAGTCTCCAATAAAGATTTGACAAGATCTGACTACCCTAATCTTTAAAACTGTTCTAAACTTCGATCAGTAAAAAGCTTTTGCCATTTTGAAATACAAATTTGAAGTAAATACATAGTTATGAAAAACAAGATTTTAATGAGAATTGAAATGAAATAAATATGCTGCAGAATTCATTCGAATTCAATAAATTTATTTTATTTAAGTAAATGAATAGGCTAGGTGATTTCTTGTGACTGATGTAAAAAATTTATTTACAAACCGATTTTGACCAAACATACCTCATTTCAAACGTATTTCCCTTTAGCTGTCCACTAGGTTTATAGATTTGCACCGTGTGGAACATTTTTCTTTTTTTTTTTTTAGTAATGTTCATTTAAATTGTTACTAACACATACATAAAACACATACTGTGTGTGTTTATTATAAATATCAAAAACCTTGTGTTGAATTGTGAATTGGATAAAATTGATTAGCATACCTTTAGACTCTTTTAAACTAATGTACTAAATGAAAAAAAAAAATTGCCTAGAATTTGCACTCGTGTATCGAAGGCTGGGCTCTGCTAGTTTAAGTAAATATCTTTCAATTTCGGATAATAATTTTTAAATTCCTTTATTCCATTTAAATATTATGGATATGAAATGAGTCATTCTTTAATTAAAAAGTATATTGATTTGATCAAGGAATTGTTCGCGAAATTGGTCATTGACTTTTGGTTTTATAGCTTTGTGAAGTTAAAATGTCGTTCACTTGATCTTTTTTTGCTTTGAAAAAATCCTCATGATTCGATCATCAACATATTAAATTCATTTTTCGTTGGTGTGATTAACATTATCATTGATGAAATAAATAATAATAAAAAATGTTCTTTAATATAATCAATAGGACAAGGACGTCCCTGGAAATACATGTTTTTAGTCGATAAAATTATACGCACTCAAAGCAGCTACTGCTAAGTTAATGGAAAGAGACCTGACAAGGACGAATATAAATCTAATATCAGATAGCCAGGGCGTTCTAAAGGCACTAGACAAATCAACATATCACCATAAATCCGTGCTCGAAAGCTATAGGGCCCCAAATAAACTAGTGGAACTTAATAAGGTGACGCTTATATGGGCCACAATGGGTATGGGAGCGGAAAGACCATTCATTGGTCCAAACCCTCAATTCGGATTCACCAGAAAAGACATAACCAAGAACATCGACTAATGGTTTAAAGATGAGTCAGAGGAGTATTGCAATGGACAAACACTACTTGAACCCTCGAAAAAATTCTTGCATCGAGCGAAAAAGGAGCAGGGATGCTCTAATATTAAACAGATCCAATCTAAGACTTCTATGCAGGGAACTCACAGGGCACTTTGTGTGCAATTACATCCTATACAAAATGCATTTGGCTGACGATAGAACGCGCAGATATTGCCTGAAGGACGATGAAACCATGGAACATATAAGGAAAGAACACAAAACTGAAAGAGGGTGCACAAGCCGCACTCAACCCGGTTACGTCGTAAATCATAATGGGCGTGGCAGCTCTCATACAAATTAAATATTAAATGTCATATATCTGGAGTAGTGTAATAGGGAGAGCCATACTCATTCATTATTCATGTGATTAGTCGAAGAAAAAATGGGTTTGATCGGAGAATTGGGCGTGGCACCGCCCCTAGAAAGTAAATATATAATATCATATAGTTAAAGTACTATAAAATGGACGGCCTTGACACTTTGGGCGGAATAGAATTAGTGGGCGTGGCACCGCCCATACAAAAAAATTGAATTGTTCTAAGTCGCCAAATTGAAAAATCGCCAAAATTAAAAATCGCCGAAGTCAAAAATTAAAAAATTGTCTAATCGTTAAGTGTTGCTGGATTTACGTTGCGAAAATCCATTTGTTTCTCATAAAAGCGGCGGTCTTGAAAATTTTGGCAATATGGGTGGAATCGTCAAATTCAAAAATCGCCAAAATCAGAAATCGCCAAAACCAAAAATCGCCACAAAAAAATTCGCTAAAAACAAAAATCAAAAATCGCTAAAAATAAAAATATCCCAATCGCTAAGTGTTGCCGGATTTAATTTCCAAAAATCCATGTTTTGCTCCCGTGTAGGAAGGCCGAAAAATTTGATAATTTTTGTTCCGAATGAAAAAATAAAAAGTATTGAAAAAAAAAAAATTATAAAATAAATAAAATAAATAAAATAAAATGTTTTAATTGTATGATTACGAAAACATTGTCAATAAGTTTCGGTAAGTCGTAGCGAAGCACCACAGGGCATACTAGTTTACAATAAAATGTCATCGGTTTATAGTCGCATATTTTTGTATTTTTTGAAAAAAAATTTTCTTTGCAAATTTGTATCAAAATGCTTATTTAATGCAATTTTTTTAATAGATATCTATTCAAACCAATAAACTTACAATAAAATGCCATCGATTTGTAGTTGTTTATTTTAAATTTTTTTTATCATAATTTGCATATATCTGTATATATTACTTTTACTGTTTGATTTTGCATATTTTCATTCAAATTCTCATTGTTTTATATTATTCTCATACATTTCTATCCGAATAAATAAATTTACAATAAAATGGCATCGCTTGTTTGTTCCATATTTTGCTTTACATGACTGTTTGTGCATATATATATATTAAAACGCTCATTCTTTCAATTTTTTCATAAATATCTATACAAATCGAGAAATGTACAATAAAAGAACATCAATTTTTAGTTGCATATTTTTGTCATCTTTTCTTTAAATGCCTATGCAATTATTAAACCTCATCGATTTCTAATTCCATATTTTTCCTTATTTCGCTTTAAATTGATGTTTTGCATATTTTGATCAAAACTCACATGTAATGAACCGTTTTTTTAATAAATCTTTCTCTGCGTCAATAAATTTGAAATAAATTGCCATCAATTTGTACCTTCGTTGTTTAGCTGCGTATATTTGCATATTTTGCTTAAAACCCATATTTTTTCATATTTTCATCAAAATATTATGTATTGAAATAATATGGTTTAAATGCAGGTTTTTCCATATTTTCATCACAATGTTCATTTATTGACTTTTTTCATAAATGTCTATCTATGCAGTGTTTGCTTATCTATTGAAAAAATATGCTTTAAGTGCATGTTTTTCGTATGTTGACTTTTCGTAAATATATATCCGATTCTTTTTGCATATTACCATTAAAATGCTTATTTTTTTAATTTCTTTGCATGTAAGTAATCATTTATTTGTTTAAATTATGCATTTATTAGTGAAGCTTAACCCATATTAGATCTTTGGTCTGATTAGCAACTTTTTAGTAGCCAAAGGTCATTGATTTGATCATTAGGGCAGCATCATTAGCCGTTACAAAATTTTATTTTAAATATTTGAGGCTCAATTTTCTTAAATCATGTTTTTCTATTTTCCATTGAAAAATAGATAAATTCATCCCTGTTCTTGTTATGCAAAAAAAAAAATAAGGTAATTAATCATTAAAATTGTGCATGATCTTATTTAAAAAAATAAAATTTGACCGCAAAACTAATTATGTTACCAAAACTGGGGTAAATTTTCTAACAAAAGTTTTATCTTATAGAATTCCTATGACTTATTTTCATAAAACCAAAAATATCATTTGTCATTACACCAAAGTAAGTAAAAGAAGTTCTTAAATCAAAAGGTAACATTATGTAATACTTCTTGTCCGATCATACTTTTTTTTTCCATAAACAATTGTCTCTTGACATAATTGTGCGCCATAAACATGATTGATGATATCAAAAACTCTCGAAATTCTTTTCAAAAGATTTTAATATCTTTTCCATCAAGTGTAAGTAATTTTTTAGAACTATAAATGAATTTCATGTTTTTTTTTTCTTTTAATGTCATGCGCTGATCCTAACTGAAATTGATCGTAATTTGATGACATTTATTTTCGAAGATTTTCTTTTGTTGGGAAAAAGTTTCATTTCATTGTATGGGCATCTTGATATGTTACCAAATGTATGAAAAACTTTTTCTCGTTACAATCTTTTGTCAAACAATCAAATTTTTTGTTATTGTCATCTGTTTTTTTTATCTAGAGTTTTTTTATGATGTCTTCCTTTTTTATATAAAAGTAATTGTTTGACTAATTGCCTGGGGTTTTTTTAAGTGGATCTACTTTTAACTACTTTGTTTGAGTTAGAATAAAAAAGATCCATTACAATAAAAAAATATAATGTAAAAAAACAACAAGAACAATAAAAATTTCATTGTTTGAGAAGAAACTAAAACTCTTTCAAATTGAAATCAAACATTATTTTATAAGGGTAGTAAAAATTCTATAAACATTCCAATCTAAATATTTCACTTGGAAAATTTTCTATAAATTTTTTTTGATAAATCATAAAAACTGAATTTTGAATAATCAAAAAAAATTCTGTTAAAGAATTTTTTGATAAGTCAACGAAAATTTCTGTTAAAAAATTTGTTGAGAAATCAACAACTTTTTTTATTAAAAATTTGTTGTTAGTAAATCAAAGAAATTTTTTGTTAAAAAGTTTTAAATAAATTAACGAGTTTCCTCTTAAAAAAATTATTGCTAAATTAAATATGTTGTTGATAAAAAAAATCAAAAAATTTTCTATTGAAAATTTTCAACAAAATTTTCTATTAAAAGTTTTCAAGAAAATATTGTAAAATGAAAATATATTTACCAAAAAAATTTTCTGCTAAAAAGTATGAAATAAATTTTCGAAATTTTGATAAATCAACGAAATTTTCAGTAAAAAAATTTGTTTATAAATCAGCAATTGATGGTAAATCAACAAAATTTTCTGTTAAAAAGTTTTAAATTTATTTAAAAGAAATGTTAATTTACCAACAAATTTTTTAACAGAAAAAAATCTACGAAATTTTCAGTAAAAAAAATTTTGTTGATAAATCAACGAAATTTCCTGTTAAAAAGTTTTAAATTTATATAAAACAATTGTTCATTTATCATGAAATTATTTAACGGAAAATATCGTTGATTTATCAAAAACAAATTTTTAACAACAAATTCCGTTAATTTATCGACAACAAATTTTTAAAAGAAAACTCGGTAATTTGTTCAAAACTTATTATCAGAAAACTTAGTTGATCTTTCAACAACAAATTTTTAATAGAAATGTTGTTAATTTATCAGTTTCCATTAACTAGTTGTATTTTGAAGGAATGTCAGTCATGGTTGAGTACTTCAAAATTAAAAAGTCTTAAAAAGAAAGATATTATGACAACATTTTATGTTTGTGATGATGTTTACGATGATGTTTAAGATGATGTTTAAACAAGACTGTTGGGTTTGTTAAAAAAGATTTTCAAAAAGAAAAAAATTTAAAAATCTGAGGTGTTTTATAATTGAAAAACAACCAAATTTTTTGTTAAAAATTTGTTTCCAATAAATCAAAGATATTTTCCGTAAAAAAATTCGTTGATAAATTTACAATTTTGGATAAATCAACGAAATTTTCTCTTAAAAATTTTTAAATACATTAACGAATTTTCTCTAATAAGTTAACCAACTTTTTATTCAAAATATGTTGTTGATAAATCAACAATATTTTCTGTTAAAAATTTTCAACGAAACTTTAAAATAAAAATTTTCAACCTAATTTTCTATCAAAAATTGTTTTTAATTTTTTGTAAATCAACGAAATTTTTAGAGAAATTTTCTCTTAAAAAAACTGTTGATAACACTATGCGACAAATCTTTACTTTTTGCTTTGGGCACGAAAATCTCTATCACCGATTGAAAGTGCTTGGTAAGTATGTAAATATGTGATTTAACATTTGGGGCTCCGAGGCAGAAATTTCGCGAAATCGCGGTTTGAAAAATGTTTTTTTTTCGAGAAAAGTTTGGTTCAATAAAATTAAAACATATCACTAACGAGTTCTCTGATTAAAATTCGACATTTACATTTGTTCCATGAAATTGGTCGGTGAATATTTTTTTAGAACATTTTAACCCTCAAGCTCCTACGGAAGTGGGCTTTTTAGGCCCTTATTTCCAAAATGTCCAAAATTATACCATAACTGCATACATTTCTTGATATAATGTATGCAAGAAAAATGCAGAGCGCACAATTTCAGTAGGGGTTTTCATAGACACGAAAAAAATTCCACGTGGGGTTTCTCCACCAGACGCAAACAAAAATGCATACAAAATTTTCAGTATAAAAAAAATTTGTATCGATATTTTATAAATAGCAATTACAATCAAACTATGCAATATAAATAATGCAAAGCAATTTAATACTTTTTTCTCAGACAGTATTAAAAATGTGGTTGAGATCCAAAGCGAATACTGTCCAAAATAGAAATCGTTACTCCTAAGTTCTCTTCCACCAAAATGACTGGTGATCCTTCACCAACACATCGTTTAAATAAAAGCAAAAAACATTGCAATCATTAAACAAATAAACAATTTTGATCTAAAAATAGTAATATATTTTTTCTATTGAAAATTTTATATGGATTTTTTTTTGCGTCTGGTGGAGAAACCCCACGTGGAATTTTTTCGATTCTATGAAAACCCCTACTGAAATTGTTCGCTCTACATTTTTCTTGAATACACAATATCAAAAATGTATGCAGTTATGGTATAATTTTGGACATTTTGGAAATAAGGGCCTAAAAACCCACTTCCATAGGAACTTGAGGGTTAAAATGTTCTAGAAAAATATTCACCGACCAATTTTATGGAACAAATGTCAATGTAGAATTTTGATCAGAGAACTCGTTAGTGACATATTTTAATTTTTATGAACCAAAGTTTTCTCAAAAAAAAAAATTTCAAACGCGATTTCGCGAAATTTATGCCTTGGAACCCCAAATGTTATATCACATATTTACATACTTACCAAGTACTGGCAATCGGTGATAGAGATTTGCGTGCCCAAGACATCGTGTTGCACTGTGTAATCAACGATTTTTGTTAAAAAAAAATTATTGCAAAGTCAGCGAAATTTTTTCTTAAAAATTTTTAATTTATAAACAATTTTCAATAAATTTTAATATTAAAAATTTTCGAAAAAATTTTCTATAAAAAAAAATTTTTTATTGCAAATTTGTTGTTGCTTAATCGAAGTTATTTTCTTTTAAAAAGTTTTAAATAAATTAATTTTCTCTTTAAAAAATTGTCAACGAAATTTTTTGTTAAAAATTTGTTGTTGATAAATCAATAAAAAATTTTGTTCTCAATTTGTTAGCAACATTCTTCATCAACACAATATTCTATTAAAAAGTTTTAACTAAATTTTCTATTAACAATTTACAACAAAATTTTCTATCAAAATTGGCATATCAAAGAAATTTTCTATTAAAAAGTTTTAAATAAATTAACGAATTTTCTATTTAAAAAAATGTCTGTTGTTGATAAATCAGTAACATTTTTTGATAATAACTAGTTCTTGACAAATCAGCAAAAGTTTCTGTTAAAAAATATGTTGATAAATCAACAAAATATTCTCTTCAAAATTTTCAACTAACTTTTCTATTAAAAATGTTCAGCAAAATTTTCTATTAAAATTGTACTATTACAAAAATTTTCTATTGAAAATTGTGTTGAAAATTGTCAATAGAAAAGTTGTTGTTGATAAATCACAAAAATTTTCTCTTAAAAAGTTTGTTGATAAATCAACGAAATATTTTGTTGAAAATTTGGTGTTGATACTCGTAACTCAATAATATTTTGTGTTAAAAATTTGTTCTTACAAATTGATGAAATTTTCTGTTAAGAAATTTGTCGATAAATCGACAAAATATTCTATTAAAAATTTATAACTAAATTTTTTATTAACAATTTTCAACTAAATTATCTAATAAAATTTTACTATTAAACAAATTTTATATTGAAAGTTTGTTGTTGGTTAATCAAAGAAATTTTCAATTAAAAAGTTTTAAATAAAGTGACAAAATTTTTTCTTCAAAGAGTTATTGATAAGTCAACGAAATTATCTGTTAAAAAAATATGTTAAAACAACGAAATTTTCTGTTAAAAATTTATTTTTCTAGGCAAATAACGCGATTGATTTTCTGTTAAAACGTTTGAAATAAATTAATGAAATTTTTTCCTAAAAATATTGTTGATAATAAATTAACGAAATTTTTGATAAATTAAAAAATCGATTTTTAAATCAACGAATTTTTCATTTTTTTTTTTTTTTTTTTTTTTTTGATAAATCAAAGAATTTTGCTATTAACAAATTTGTGAATGCAACAACAAATTTTTCAATTAAAAATTTAATGATAAATCAAAGAAATGTTTCCTTAAAATTGTTTATTTGTAAATCAACAAAAAATATTGGATAAAGCAATGAAATTTCCCATTAATATTTTTTTTTTATATATCAGCGAAATATTGATAAATCAACGTAACTTTCGGTTAAAAAAAAAAAAGTTGGTTAATTAAGCAGCCAAAAATTTCTGTAAAAACATTTTTTGATCAACCATCGAGTTTGTCTCTTAAAAAATTTGTTAATTAATCAAAGAAATTTTCTTTAAAAAATTTGTTGCTAAATCAGCGAAATGTTGTAATAGAAAATTAATTGGTAAATCAACAAAATTTTGTTAATAAATCAATGAAATTTTCTATTAAAAATTTAGTTGTAAAAAAATTAACATTTTTTTATGATTTTAATCTAAAATTCCAATCTTTTCTTGTTTATATGTAATATTTCCATATTTTTTTTATCATCTCTACAAAGTAAAAACTGAATATCCCAAAGGAAATTACTTAAATTTTGTATCCTTATTTAAATAGTAGTCAGGCACTATATTTCACCCCCACCACTCCGAACACAATACGTAATATAAAATAGCCACAGGCTTATGAATGGCATCTTTTTTTTTCTTGGAATATGCCACCAGAATGTAAAACTTATATGTATGATAAAGAAAAAATCTTAATCAAACAAAAATTAGTTTCCTTTGAAATTGAGTTTTTGCCACTAACCATACTGTCTCTTTTTATGAAACCAACATGAAAGGACACATTATAATGTTGGTGAGAAATTGAAAGTGAATGTGATGTATGGATAAGTGAATGTTCTAACGAGGGCAGTAGTTTGTTATAAAGAAAGATAACAAACTGAAAGCAAAAAAAATAAAAAAAATTAGGTAGTCAGACCAGTTGAAATGGTCAAGGAATTTCAATAGACAAAAGGCTGGAGGACAAAAAGACAATAATAAATAATTAAAATGGGTGAAACTCAAACAAAGCGAAAATGTCAACAAAATGTCCCACTTAGACATTGTAAACGAAATCAGTGGATGATTATGAAGATTTTCTTTTTTCAGCTAAATACTAAGATTTGGGTTGTAATTAAATTGATTCAAACCGAGCTCATATAGATACAATCTACAGCCCAGAATACACTGCTATCTTGCTGGATTTTTTTAAAGCAGCCATTTCTAAATTTTAAAGAAAAGAAAAAAAAAATTATTTAAATTATATGTACTACTGAAATTTATATCGAAAAATTTCAGCCATAATTTGATCATTTACACGATTTAGAAAAAAGTACGATTTTTAGAAATACAAAATATTCTTTAATCATTTATCGAAGATCATTTAATAGTTGTCAAGCATTTTTCGAGAGCTAACGCGCGCCTTCTTTCAATATCACAAACTTGGCATCTTTTTTTAATTATTATTTTTTTTTTTTCGGATAAACTGTAAACTTGTGGCTTTTTAGGAGCAATTTTTTTCTATAATCTAACTTTCCTCGTGCAAAGCTTAATTTTATGAATATATTCAGTCAAAATCATGCTTTCGACGTATTCCACTTTTAATGGGCTAAAAAATATGGAAAAAATCACTGCCTGATTTTAACTTATTCGTCCTTATTTTAAGTTAATATAAAAATTTCATATTTTTCTATTAAAAATTTTCATCGTGTAACCCAATGCGAATCAAGTTTTGAAGTTTTGTCAAAACAGGGTCCTTAAATAAATGGTTACCGTAAAAACGATTACCTGGTTAGGCATGCCGTAGTGTTTCGTAAAATTATACCACTTGTTTTTATAACGTTTCTAATAAAAAACTTTTCACGCGTTTTTATCTATATTGTTGAAATCAACACAACTTTAAATGAAAAACTTTTTCAACTTTTTCCCGTAACCCAAACAAAAAATGTTCATCCTATTAAAGTTAAAAAAAAAAATAGTTTTTTTTTCGTATAAATTTTTAAAAGAAAATTTTTTGAAGCTAAAATCAAGACATTTTCCCCTAGATAAATAAAAATTATCATCCCAATTCAAAATAAATAAATAAATAAATAAAAAATGAAATAAAAAAAATTTAGTTTTATTTTATTTTTCTGTAACAACATTTTTGATAAATTTATAAAATTTGTTGTAATTATATTGTTTTAAAATTGCCAGTGGCTGTTATCTTTAGAGAAAGAAATAGAGATAAGTTCTGTGACTCATTTTAACTTTATTTTTCACAAAAAAAAAAAATCTTTTTCGAAATATTTTATTAAATTACCGCAAAATTATCGATTATTTTTTTTTTATATTCAAATTTAATTTGTTTTCAAAATGCAAAATGATTTTAAAGAAAAATATATATTTCACTCTACTAAATTTTTTTAAAAACTATCAAAAAAAAAAAAATTATGTTTGAAAATATTTTTTGTAAAAGTTTTTCTTTTAATTTTTAAATAACCACCTCATGTTCCAGTTAAAACAAATCGTGGGAAAACTCGTTACATTACATGATACATTTTTGTGTTATTTACTCCAAAATTTATTGTTTTAAAGTAGTTTTTATACCCTATACCACTAAGTGGTTTGGGTATAATGACTTTGTGCTGCTGTTTGTAACAACCAAAAATATTCATCCTGGACCCATCTTTAATTATAGCGATCGACTCAGAATCACTTTTTGAGTCGAAATAGCAATGTCCGTCCGTCCGTCCGTCCGTCTGTGTGTCCATGTAAACCTTGTAATCAAACTACAGGTCGCAAATATGAATATATTTTGATGAAGCTTTCATCGGCCGTGGGATGAACGCTATTGAAATTGGTGAGAATCGGTCCATGTTCAGACATAGTCCCCATACAAATGGCCCCTATGAAATCGACATAATTTGCCATATGTTCCAAATTATCATATAGATCTCAGTCAAATTGGGTTTGTTTGCGTTTATTACATCCATTAATCAGTAGTTCAAAAACAATCCCTATAGGAAAATTCCTAGTCATAAGCCCCATATAGAGCTGCTACCCGATCTTCACTTAAATCTATCAAAAAACAAAAATATTCCACAGATTTTTCTCAAATTTTGTTTGTTTATATTTTTTCAAAGTATAAGTGACTTTACCAAATATGGTCAGAATCGGTCCATTTTTCGACCTAGTCCCCATATAAATGTAGCGTCCGATATAAACTTTGTCATATCTGCAGCGAAAAAAATTAATAAAAATGCCACTCAAATTTGGTTTATGCTTATTTTCTATATCGAATTAGTTGGACCGAAAGATAGGGTCTCTAAACCATGGTATAGGGTATCGTATAGTCGGGCTAGATCGACTATAATTTTCTTACTTGTTTTTTTAAACTTAATAAAAAAAAAATTGCACCAAAAATTTATAATTAATTTTTTTTTTTTTGATTCTGATATTTGAAACCAGAAAAAAATTAAATTAAAAACTTTATAAAGGGTGATTTTTTAGCTATAATCTTTTTGGCAACACTGGTTTAAACAGCTGACGCACGTTTCGTGTTTTGTTTAATTGTCAAACATCTTCAGTTTGGTCTATAATTTAACCATGAATCGTCTTACAAACGAACAACGCTTGCAAGTTATTGAATTTTATTATCAAAATGCGTGCTCTGTTAAGAAAGTTCATCGTGTGTTCAGCGACGAAGCTCATTTTTGGCTCAATGGGTACGTAAATAAGCAGAATTGTCGATTTTGGAGTGAATATCAGCCAGAAGCATTGGAAGAGCTACCAATGCATCCAGAAAAAGCCACAGTTTGGTGCGGTTCATGGGCTGGTGGCATCATTGGACCGTACTTCTTAAAAATGACGCGAATCGTAACGTAACTGTGAATTGTGAGCGCTACCGAGAGATGATATCCAACTTTTTTTTGCCCAAAATGCAATAGCTTGACTTGCATGACATGTGGATTCAACAGGACGGTGCCACCCGCCACACAGCACGCGCAACAACGGACTTATTGAGAGGCGAGTTCGGTGAACATTTTATTTCACGTTCGGGACCGGTTAACGTCTTTAGACTGTTTTTTGTGGGGCTATGTTAAAGCTCATGTCTATACAGACAATCCCGCTTGACAGATTGGAAGACAACATTGAAGCATTTATTCGTGAGATACCGGCCGAAATATTGGAAAGAGTATGCCAAAATTGGACTAAGCGGATGGACCATTTGAGGCGCAGTCACGGTCAACATTTGCATGAAATAATCTTCAAACATTAAATTATATGGACCGTACTATCGATTCAAATAAAGATTTCATGCATTTTTATGTGTTTTTTTTTTTTGGAAAACTTTCCTATAGCTCTTAAAAAATCACCCTTTATTTTTATTACAAATATTTTTGAGCATATTTCTTTTAGTATCAAATTGTAGATGAAGTGGTTGAAGATGATATTTATAACAACATTTTGTGTTATTTTTTGCACTCGAAAATTTAATTTTAACTTGAAATAAATTTAATTAATTTTTTTTTAATTAATTTTTTTTAATTAATTTGCACAAAAAATATTTTCTAAATACGAAATGAAGTTGAACAAAAACATAACCTTAACTGTTAAGTTAAAATAACACTTTTTAAATTAAAAAGAAAGGGTTTTTTTATTTTATTTAAAATTTTTAAAAATCCAAAGCAAAATGTCGGAAGAATCGATTAAAATGATATTATATTCATCTTTTTTTTAACAATTTTATTAAATCATAAAAAAATTTATTTTTGAAAATAATTTTCTGTATTTATTTATTTTTATTTATTTATTTATTTATTTATTTATTTATTTATTTATTTATTTATTTATTTATTTATTTATTTATTTATTTATTTATTTATTTATTTATTTACATTGATATCACACACAACAAGATATATCTATCTATATCTATCTATAGATACATATATATCTTTTTAATTAAAGTGTGTGATCTTATATTGACATACATACATAGTACATTGATTTGTTAGGTTGTAATTTATAATAGTAAAAAAAATAAAATTAATAATACATTAGCAAAAACATTACACACTAGAATTTAATTTACAAAATTAAAACAGTATGGAAAAAATTTAAAATAAGAAAAAATTTAGGAAATGTTTTTTTTTTTTAAGCAAATAGTGGGAAAACTCGTTAAAATAGTTTATGATACATATCTTTTCACTCCCAAAATTTTTGGTTTTTAATTAGTTTTTTTAAACTTTATTTAAAGATATTGCAACAACATTTATAGATTATTTATCTATTTATTTTTTTTTTTAATTTTTTCTTTTTAGATTTAAAAAAAATGTTTATTTTTTATTAAATACATTTTTTATCCAATTGCTTTTTGCATCAATTTTTTTTTTAATAATTTATGTAACTACCATAATGTGGTAGTCAAAGTAAATTGTGGAAAAAATCTATAAAGCTGTATTTATTAGAATTTTTTTTTTTCATTCTAAAATTTTATTTTAACTATAAAACAATTCAACAAAAATTTTTTTTCGAAATCAAAAATGAATTTGAACTTCACTTTAACTCTAAAATATATTTGTTAAAAATTTGTTTCAATTAAAAAATCTCAAAATTTTACAGTGGTGTCAGACGTGACGATTTTACGTCATTTTGACGATATTTTGAAATAATTTATCCAAATGACGATTGACGATTTTTTGTACAGAACTCCTTATGTTTTGACGATTTTTTTAAAAAAATTAAATCTGGCAATTATAATGACACAAATTTTATGTATGGCATCACTTTATTTAAAATATGTCAATGTGGCAAGAAGAGCAAGAACTAAATATATTTTTAAGTGATTACAAAAATATGCCAAAAACAGAAGCCAAAGCCGAATTTTTGCGTCTTCTAAAAAAAATTCTGTCTAATCATGGGCCTTAGAATGATCAACGTTAGATCTCTGTTTGATAGAACCGTCAAATCCACCTTTACAATACGAATAAAATCGATATATGCTTTCTCCAAGAATGCCATCTACGTGGGCGTAAAAAGGTTTTGCTTAACAACTATATATATGACAATTCTCTTATAGGGGTTGCCATTGCAATAAAAAAAACACTATTTCCTACAGTAGGCTTAATATTGATTCTTTGGACATTCTGAGCACTTTCATCGAAATGGAATTAAAATCTACCAATATAAACAAAAAGATTCTGCTTGGTTCCTTGTACATAAAATGTAATATTCGTGCTACTGCATTCCGTAATAGTTTGGATAAAATTCTTCTCGTTCCTAGAGGATATGACTTTTTTCTCCTGGGTGGTGATCTAAATTCCAAAAGCACAGATTGAGGAGATTCTTTCGGAAACCAAAACGGAAATATTTTACAAAAATGGCTCTTAGAATACTCATTAGATGTTAAAAGAATTTGTAATAATAGCCCATCATTTCCAAATGGAAACTCATTCCTTGATCACTATGAGTACATCCTTGATAAACACTGATTCTCCCGATTATAACATCACATCTCTTCCAACATTCTCCGATCATTTTCCATTAAAGCTTGAAATTAATTTGAAATCATCTGATCTGGTTCTTAGAACTCCACAATATTATACATCCTACAAAACACCAACTGGAACCGATTTCAGCGGGACTTGGAAATTGTCTCTCATGCCTTGATGCCTCCTGAAAATAGAAGTATGGATAATAACACAATCGATGTGATGATAGAAAATTTTAATGAAGACTTCAAATTTATTCATAATTTACATTCCGTGAAAGTTGAGCAAAACAATGGAAAAACAATCTACCCTGATAATATTAAGCACTTCTATCGTGTCAAATACAGATGGCAAAAATAATTTAAAAAAATTTATCACAGTTTTGGGAACAGATTATGCAATGAGTATAATCTTTTATCCAAGCAAATTCAACTTTTGAAGACAATAATAAAATACCTTGTCAATATGGAACATGCTAAAGTATTTAATGAAAGATTAAGAAATATTAAACCTGGATCTTCGGCATTCAAGGAAGTCTATAAACTAGTAGGTAAAAAACACCCCCCTTTTGTCAAAAACTGTGCTTTAACAATATCACCATAACTAACAGTAAGGAGTGCGCTGAAAGTTTTCAAGAATATTATTCCACCGTATATACGGAAGAGCTTCCGGATAACCCTGTGGCCGATCTAGTTGAGCGGGTATCCTCATATGTTAATAACATACCTCGTCGTATTTATTCATTCAACAATGGCTTAAATGCACTGGTAAATGAGGATACATATTATGTATCTGAAGTCAGAACAATCATCAGAAGCAGTAACAACAAAAAATCCAGCGGTAACGACGGAATCTCCAATTACCTACTAAAAAAATTCCCAGTGGCAACTTTGGAAATGCTCACTATTATTTTCAACAACTGCATCAACAATGGCTACTTTCCTTCAACATGGAAGCTAGCCAAAATCTTGCCAATCAAAAAGAAGAGTTGTGGTAACAGAGCAGAAGACTTTCGCCCCATATCATTGCTATCTAATGTTGGTAAAATACTCGAACACATAATTAAATCAAAACTAGAAAATGAATTCCCACTCAGCCCAATCTCCCCATTCAAGTTTGGATTTAAACGGTTCCACTCAACGCAACACGCACTTTTGAAGTTTCACGATGACGTAGTCTGTGTACAAATTAACGACAGCTTTTCTTCGGTTGGTATGGTGAACAGCGGAGTACCTCAGGGAAGTATCCTCGCCCCAACGTTATTCAATATATTCCTACATGATTTTCCCCATGCATCTGCAAACTCTACTGCAATTCTTTACGCAGACGACTGCTTGATATACAGCCACAACGAGTCGCCATTACGGGCTTTCACTCCATCTATAACTTTTACAGAAAATGAGGCATAAGGGTGAATGCCGCTAAGTCTGGGGCGATATGCATTAGAAATGCATCGGGAAAATGTGCTGACTACGTCGTCCCTCAGAGCAAATGTCTTTTTCTTACACTAAATGGAGTCGAAATACCGATCAACAATAACCTAAAGTACCTGGGAGTGAATTTTAATCAACTGTTTAAATTTAACTTCCATGGACGAACTCTCCTGACCAGGGCAAAGCGCATAACTGCGATGCTGTCTAGGGTGATGAACAGTACTCATCTGCCTCAGAAAACTAAAATCCTACTATATAAGGTGGCAATTAGATCCACACGAACGTATGCATTTCCACTATGGTTCTCAATCTCCCCGACAGTTGCGAGGGAAGTAGAGATATTGGAGAGGAGCATACTACTTAAATGCATACACAAGAACTACAGAAGCCGATCAGAGCGGTACTCAGATAACTTCATATACAAAATCTCAACTGTTTTGCCTTTTTGTAGATACTCGCTTGATCTGCAGAGGAGGTTTGTTGAGAGACTGTGCGAGCATGACAACAATTTGATGATCGATATTTATGAATCGCAGGAGGACGTAGATTGGCGCAGCAGTCCCTATCTATCTGCGGTTGGTATACTCAAAGAGGAGCTTGGCGTTGATCCCCTCGGCCTGCCAGATTTCTATAGGAAGTCTGTCCCAGGCGCACATAGGGGCTAGGGTATTTTCCTCCTTCGCTTTTATTATTATACAAAATAATCTGTGATATTTTAACCATTTCATACTATCATGCATAACAAAATGTGATATTACTCTCACTCCGATATGGAACATCCGTGCGTGGGATTGAGGGGGTTTACTGATGTGATTTTCACAGAAAATCCATAAAGTGAGCCGCCTGCTGTCTTTGCGCGTTGACATCTAGTATCGAAGTTGAACTCATATGGTTATTTTTATAAAGTAATATTAGGATCAATCTCGTTAAATTGTATTATTTTGATTATTGTTCAATTTTATCCAGTTCCGTTAACATCATGCATAATACTATGTTTACAAATGTTCTCTGTTTTGATATTGTTAATTAACAGTTTGATTTTAATTGTACATATATAATTTCTTGTTAGGTGTTGACTATTCATAAGTTTTTCAGACATAGCTCTGTTAGCCGCAGTAAATACCGTGAGCAAGCATTGACCCACTCTAGTCAATTTGTATAAGTAATACTGTTTCTGTTTATTTTGCTGGCAAGCAGCCTATTCAATTCATCGTGTATTAGAACAAGACAAATATAGTTTTAAGATTATCATGTTATACTCTCGTTTATACATTTTAAATAACTTTGTTATGAAAAGAAAGAAGACTCAATAAAAAAAGAATTATAATTTACAATGTGGCAAGTATAGTTTTTCGTAATGAAAAGCAAAAGAAAATAGACTATAATACCAAATGCTGTAGAAAAAAGGAGACAAATGTACAGCATGCAAGTTTTAGCCAATATAACTGTAAATTTTAAAAATATTGCAACAAAAAAATTAATTACATGTTAAAGAGTTCTATGAAAAATAAATTCAAGTTTTAAATAAAAAATAAATAAATTAAACACATTCTGAGTATAGAAACGAGACATGGAACGACATTTTAAAAGAATAGGTAGGCGTTAATAATTTTAGTTTGAAGCATTTTGCACTCCGTTCTATTTTTTCAGACCAAAACCTTTGTGATAGTGATCACGATGAAGAGGGTGCAGTTGATACTGATAAGGAGGAGAATGGTTTGGATAAGGTATATTCACTTCTTATCTTGTATTATGAATTTACTTATATAATGGGCTATGTTTGATAGTTTTTGTCAAAGAGGAAAAGAAAAGTTCGAGTTGAGTGGACTAAAGAATTCCGTTGGGTTGAGATAAAGAATTCACAGATTAAGTGCAATGTTTGCCTAAATAGCTTAAAAGTTTCATCAGGAAAGTCGGATCTGTTGAGACACTCTGTTTCTAGAAATTATTTAGATGCCATGAAATATCCATGCCAACCGACCATTTCGTCTGTGCTCACCGATCCTAAAATAAAATCAAAAGAAACCGAAATTAAAATTTCTTTGTTACTGGCAGAACAAAATATTGAATTTATGGCTGTGCATCACTTAACAAAATTATTAAAAAGCTATTTTTCTGACTCATCTGTGGCTCAAAATATAACCTTGGGATAAACAAAATCAACTCAAATAGTTAAAAAAGTGGTTGGAGCGGAGCAATTTGATATTGTTTGTGGATACATGCGTACAAAAAAATTTTCTATTTGCATTGACGAGTCGACAGATCTAGGATCTATTTTTTGGACTTATAAGTAAGTGTAACAACTTGTGATGCGCTATCATTACAAAATTCTATAGCCGATTACTTTCAAAAACACAATATCGATTATAAAAAAAACATGATAGGTTTCGCTGCAGATGGGGCAAATAATATGACTGGTAAGAATCATTCTGTAGCTAAATTGTTTAAAGATGAAATACCCAATTTAGTAGTTTTAAAATGTATATGCCATTCACTGGCGCTATGCTAATCTTATGCCTCTTTAAAACTACCTTCATGTGTTGAAATTCTTGCCAGAAATATTTATAATTATATTGGCAATAGCCCAAAACGATTAAACCAAAGAAAATCTCGAACTAGATGGTTTTCGTTAGAAGCTGTAGTTACTCGAATTTTAGAATTGCATGAGACTTTGAAGATTTATTTTTCTTTTGCTGCTAATATCGATGATATTGATACTGCTAAGAAGTTTGAATGATATAAATGAACTTTATTTGGGTTTTTTAAAGTATATTCTTAATTTAACTAACAACATTAACAAAACCTTTCAGAGTGAAGGAATTAAAATTCACAATATGCACAATGAAATGTCCAAACTTTTTAAAAATATTTAAACTAATTTTTTAAAGCATGATTGCATAAAAAAATTTCCTTTAAGTGAGATTGATTTTTATAACCAATTTTTTTTTTTAAAAAGGTAAGAAATTTATCTTCGGATTTATGTAAAAGAAAATATTTCCCAATGTGCAATTAATGCTGAAATTCACAATCAATTTATTGAGAATTGCTTATCTTTTTATATTGAATTGTGTCATCAAATAAGAAAAAGATTTGATTTTGACACCAGAATTATAAAAAACTTAAATATAATTAACCCATCTGTAATTTTAAATAAAGATTCAGACATACTTCCTTTATTAAAAATTTTTCCTAATTTGGTCTCTAAATAAAAATATCAAATAATAGAAAATGAAATGAGAGAACTAAGATTTATAAAATTTTTTGGAAAAAAGTAAAGTCAATAAATTTATCAAACAATAAGCCTGCTTTTCCAAATTTATGTGAATTTTTTAATAACTTAATGACTTTGCCAAATTCACCAGCTAATGTTGAACGAATTTTTAGCCAAATTAACCTTAATGAAACTAAAGTTAGAAATTCATTGCAAACGAAAACCCTGGAAGGGATTTTATTTGCAAAGGATTATTTAAAAGATCATGCCTCAGAATGTTTCAATATAAATATTTCAAAATATGTTATAAGAAAACATAATTCAAGTAATATGTATGTATAAAATTTTAAATAGATAATTTTTTATTTAATATGTAAATGTTTATTTAAAGTATTATTAATTTTTGTTTTTACTATTATTTTATGTTTTTATGCGTTTTATTGAAGACTATTGAATAAAAGAAAATTGTTTGTTTGAACTAAAATTTTGTTTTTTAATCATTTTTCATCGTGACGATTTTTTTTTCTAAATTTTGACGATCTTGACGATTTTTTTTTTCCTAAATTTTTGCGTTTTCGAAAAAACAGTCTGACAGAACTGTGTGGGAGTGACAATCGATTAAAATGCTTTTATATTTAATTTTGTTTTACTCCAAATTTTTTTTAACAAATTTTTTATTTCTTTAATAAAATTCAATTAAATTCCGGTCTATGGAATTTTGATACTAAAATAAATAAAAAAAGTTATCAGTAAATATTCATATTAATTTCTTTTAATTTAAAATTAAAATTAAAATAAAAATTAAAAAAAAAATATTGAGAAAATATTAATCTTAAAAAGAATTTATATGGGAGGATACAGAATTTTTTTTTCATAAGTAATGAGTTTAAAAATTTTATTACTCAAAAAAAAAAAAAAAAATATATATATTAAAAAAAATCATGAATTATTTTATTTAGATTCATTTTTTGTTTAGATTCATATCTTTGAAAATGGACCGTAAATAATCAGTTATTACTGCACGGTAGCTCTCACTGTTCACTGTAACGCATTTCGCAACTCCCGCAACTTCGAAGAAACATGGCCCAATGATAACGCTGGCCCAAAACCCATACCAAACACTGCATCGTTGAGGGTAAATTGGCTTTTCAGCTGTCATGTGTGGATTTTCTGTACTGCAGATGCGACAATTTTACTTGTTAACGTAACCACCGAAATAAAAATTATCTTCGTCAGAAAAGATGATTTTTCGGTAAAAATGCTCATCTTCTTCCAAGCTATCCGCGGTCCAATTAGTCAAAGTAACCGTTTTATTTTAAAAAAAATTATCAAATAAATAATTTTACTAAAATAAAATTTTCTATCATATTATAGCAAAAAAAAAAATGTTTGTTTGTTTGCCCATAATTGTGAAAGTGGTCTAAGTCAAATTTATTTTAAACTGAATTTTTTCAGTATTATTTTGATTTTATACTATTGAAAAATTATCTGTAAATTTAAATTAATTATATCATTAAAATTTTTGAGACAAAAATTGTGACGATGGTCTAAATTTTAAACTTAACATTATTGTATGAATTTGAAATAAAATTCATAATAAATTTTGTAAAATAATTCCTTTAATTTATATAAACTTAAATTTTTATTTTTCATAATTATGGACACTCACACTGTATAAAAGATATTTCATATTCAAAAATTAAGGAACTTTCTGCTTATGTGGTACATATTTTTTTTATATTTAATTTTTAAAGATCCTTTTTATATTCACACTTTTTTCAATTATTTCCTTTAAGATCTCTTAGCCTAAATTCGTTAAATTGTATTTCATTGTTTTGTTTACTCTCCCATCTGGACTCCCCATTGAGTGTCTACTTAATTATTAGCACTTATGCGAAAATAAAATTCTCTTTATTTCTTAAAAAAAAAAAACTTATCCTACCAATAACCCTTGTACTCATACAAGTGTCGATGACATTTGGTCTCTTGAACACCTCATGTCAGTTAAAGCAACAGCAAAAATAAAAAATAAAAATCCTTAAGAAACCGGAAGATATTTAGAAGGCCTTGTACATATATTAGCACTTACGGTTTGATACCAACCCCTGAACAAGTTCAAACTAAAGAAGCTACGTCTTTGACAGCAAAAGGGTTAAAGAAGCGATAAAATTTGTAAAAAGAAAGATATCCTGTGAAGAGCACTTTAAACGAAGTTAAACTGAGCGATGATTCAGCAAATAAAAACAAATGTATAAACATATTTCTTCTTCGTCTTCTTCTTCAAAAACTATTCCGTTTTCTAGACCTAAATACTTTTTGCAAATTTTTTTTATTTTGACAAAAACCTTAAGGGCAGGAGAATGTCTAAGGATGTAAAAACGATTTATTTTTTATTTTATTTTCTACTTCCTGTTTAGCTAAAAGGTTATTCATGCTGGTTTTTGTTCTTTAAGGCTGATTCGTATGTGACAAATGTTTGTTATTGTAGAGAGCATATTCTTAAGCCTTTTTGCAATGATTTTGACAAAAGAATGTTAATTTATAAACGTTTATTTTTTGATTGTTAAAGGTTTATTTTTTAATTTCTCATTTTTATTTTCACAATTTCTCAACCTTGTAAATAGCCCAAGGGATTTTTTAACTTCTTCGGTTGCATGCATTTAAAAAATGTGTTTCCTTTATTTTTGTGGCAAATATTTAATTTCTTGTCTAGAAAAGAGGATTGTTTGTTTGGCTTGAGGCGTAATTTGTGTGACAAAAAATGTCAATGCAAAAATTTTGGAAACCAAAGAGTTTATACTTTCTTACTTACTACCTGCTGGATTTTGGGAGATTTCGAACAATTGGCGGCTTGTTTAAAGTTTGAATTTTGTTCTGTGCCTTTGTATTTTTAATCTTTTTTTTTTTTTTTTGTAGAAATAGCGTTAGAAAATTAGTTAAGATCATGTTGTGGGATTGTTTGTATACTATGGGAATACCCCGACTTGGTTAAAAGATTTGTGGCAGATTATCAAATATGTCACAACTACAATAAATATTTAAAATCATCATTCCCAATCGTACCTGTTAAGTAACCAACAAGAGTTCAACAGATTAAGAAAATACTTTTAGTCTTCTTTTATCATTTGTACCAAATTTGCTGAAGGTTGCTGATAAAGGTTGTTGTTATTTGTATCATGAAGTCGGCTTTAATGTTTAAAAGGATTACACTTTTTAAAGAAATATATTTAAATACTTACACGAGAATATTAAGCATTTTTCTCTTGTATAATATCAGGAAAAACTATGAAAATAATATGTTGCAAAACTTTATCCTTTAATATCCCTCTTAATTTCCAATAAATTCCTTGGAAAAAAAATTGAGTTGACGACTTCACTATATATAGTTACACATACCAAAATTTCATTATTCTAACTTTATTAACAAAAAATTATTATCTCGTCAAAAATAAATAAGTAAATGAAAGGATTTCGTAGTTCCAAAGGATTACATTTTTCAAAAATTATATTTAAATACTTACACTGTTTCATAAGAATGAGGACAATATTGGCAATTTTATAGAAATTATTGCGACCATCATTTTATTATCCTATGAAATTTCCAAAAAAAAATTTTTAATAAAAATTGGCTTTTGTAGTTTTACTAGTTAAGTATTAATAAAAATTGAGGGTTTTGTAAAACAAAAAAATAAATAATTTAAAAATGATGAAAATTATAAAAATATTGAAAGGACATTAATTACATCCTTTTTTAATGGTATGGTAAATTAATAAATTGTATAACATTGCCATGATACACATATTTTATTTGACATCGATAGCGGCATCCTCTTTTAATATATTTTTTTAATATAAGATCACAATATGGGAAACTGTAAATGGTGTTTTACTTCATTTGGTATTTTTTTCTGATTTAAATAAATTAAAAAAAAGAAAAAAGTAGTTCTACAAATATCTATCAGTCGACAAGTTTTTTATAAAGTAAAGTTTTTACCATTTTTTTGTAGTTTTCCACTTTTTTTTCTGAAGTTATTAAATTAGGTGAAAAACTCTGTATTCCAAATATTTTTCTTATACCATCCACACCACTCTGCAGAGAGTATATATCAGTTTGTCAATCCGTTTGTATCTCATCGAAATAAATTCCGGGGACCCCATAAGCTATATATATGCGATCTAGCGATGTCCGTCTGCCTGTCTGCCTGTTGAAAACACGCTCATTCACAAAATTAACCTTCTACCTGGGTAAAGTTACGATAATATTATTTTCCATTATTTACTGCAGGTTGGTATTTTAAATGGGATAAATCGGGCGTCATCGTGCTAGGATATAACCTAAAATTAGTAGATACCTCTAATATTTTAATTGTTGTACAACAGCATTCACAATTGCAGAAAAGCTACAAAAAGTGCTGCAATTATATATACCACACCAACAAACACAACTACCATGACCTAGGTTAGTAGTATTGCCTCTTATTTTTTATCGTAAGCACGATATAATAAAAAAAATCGCCAATATGAAAGAAAAAATATATAACCACTAAAAAATTTAAATAAAAAATACCCTTCTTTTTAAAAATTAACCTCTTTTGAAAAAAACAAACCTATTCTTTTTTAAAAAAGAACCCTTTTTAAAAATTAAAAATTAAAAATTAAAAATTAAAAATTAAAAATTAAAAATTAAAAATTAAAAATTAAAAATTAAAAATTAAAAATTAAAAATTAAAAATTAAAAATTAAAAATTAAAAATTAAAAATTAAAAATTAAAAATTAAAAATTAAAAATTAAAAATTAAAAATTAAAAATTAAAAATTAAAAATTAAAAATTAAAAATTAAAAATTAATAATTAAAAATTCAAAATTCAAAATTCAAAATTAAAAATTCAAAAACCAAAATTCAAAATTAAAAATTAAAAATTAAAAATTAAAAATTAAAAATTAAAAATTAAAAATTAAAAATTAAAAATTAAAAATTAAAAATTAAAAATTAAAAATTAAAAATTAAAAATTAAAAATTAAAAATTAAAAATTAAAAATTAAAAATTAAAAATTAAAAATTAAAAATTAAAAATTAAAAATTAAAAATTAAAAATTAAAAATTAAAAATTAAAAATTAAAAATTAAAAATTAAAAATAAAAAATTAAAAATTAAAAACTAAAAATTAAAAACTAAAAACTAAAAACTAAAAATTAAAAATTAAAAATTTAAAATTAAAAATTAAAAATTAAAAATTAAAAATTAAAAATTAAAAATTAAAAATTAAAAATTATAAATTAAAAATTAAAAATTAAAAATTAAAAATTAAAAATTAAAAATTAAAAATTAAAAATTAAAAATTAAAAATTAAAAATTAAAAATTAAAAATTAAAAATTAAAAATTAAAAATTAAAAATTAAAAATTAAAAATTAAAAATTAAAAATTAAAAATTAAAAATTAAAAATTAAAAATTAAAAATTAAAAATTAAAAATTAAAAATTAAAAATTAAAAATTAAAAATTAAAAATTAAAAATTAAAAATTAAAAATTAAAAATTAGAAATAAAAAATAAAAAATTAAAAATTAAAAATTAAAAACTAAAAATTAAAAATTAAAAATTAAAAAATTTAAAAAATTTAAAATTTAATATTAAAAATTAAAAATTAAAAATTAAAAATTAAAAATTAAAAATTAAAAATTAAAAATTAAAAATTAAAAATTAAAAATTAAAAATTAAAAATTAAAAATTAAAAATTAAAAATTAAAAATTAAAAATTAAAAATTAAAAATTAAAAATTAAAAATTAAAAATTAAAAATTAAAAATTAAAAATTAAAAATTAAAAATTAAAAATTAAAAATTAAAAATTAAAAATTAAAAATTAAAAATTAGAAATTAAAAATAAAAAACTAAAAATTAAAAATTAAAAATTAAAAATTAAAAATTTAAAATTCAAAATTAAAAATTAAAAAGTAAAAATTAAAAATTAAAAATTAAAAATTAAAAATTAAAAATTAAAAATTAAAAATTAAAAATTAAAAATTAAAAATTAAAAATTAAAAATTAAAAATTAAAAATTAAAAATTAAAAATTAAAAATTAAAAATTAAAAATTAAAAATTAAAAATTAATAATTAAAAATTAAAAACTAAAAATTAAAAATTAAAATTTAACATTTAAAAAATATAAAATAAAATTAAACATTAAGAATTAAAAAATAATTACTTTTAACTTTTAATTTTTCATTTCCCATTTTCCATTTTTCATTTTTCGTTTTTCATTTTTCATTTTTAAATTTTCATTTTTCACTTTTCATTTTCCAATTTTTCATTCTAAATTTTCATTTTTAATTTTTCATTTTCCATGTTTCATTTTTCATTTTCCATTTTCAATTTTCATTTTTAATTTTTATTTTTTAATATTTAACTCATATTTTTATTTTTTATTTTTATTAATTTTTAATTTTTAATATAAAATTTTCAATTTTAAGGATAAAAAAAAATATGTGGTAACACTTGCTTAAGCCAATGGACACATGCAGTATTAATATACATACAATTGCAATGACTTCAACAATAAGAAGAATTACAACATATACAACATATCTTAAGAAAAATAACAAACGCATTGAAAAAATTTTTTTTTCAAGAGCTTTTCAAAGTTTCATTTATAACTCGTGACCCCTTGGACCGATTTTGAAGATTTTAGATAGCAACTCCTTTGGAATGTTAATAAACGATTTTATACAAAAACGAACGTTCTAGCTTAAATATTGACGGCGTGATCGTGATTTCCACAGACAGACGGACAGACGGTCATCGCTAAATCGACTTCCCTTGATATAGTGATCAAGAAAATATATGGTTTTGGGGTCTCCAGAATTTATTTCGATGCATCAAATATTATTGTACAAACTATGCTAATTTTAATCCACTACGTAGAATTTGTGATGAGTTTAATATGCTGTATCAGTTTATTGATTTTAATAAAAGTTTGGATATTGTGAGAAGAGATATTATATTATTATATTACACTTAAATGCATTAAATCAACTGAATTAAATAAATGTTATATATCAATTTTGTTAAATGTTTAATTATATATATAAATTATAATATAAATGTACATATACTTTAAGTAGTCTGTAAGGATGATTCCATAGACTGAATAAATAAAATAAATTACAAATGGAATGACAAACCTATATATGTCCTCTGCCACTGAGGTCTGGTTGGTATAAAAAATTAAAAAAATAAAAATTAAACATGAAAACTGAAAAATGAAAAATGAAAAAAAAAATAAAAAAAAATTTCTTATTTTAAAAAAAGAAATTTTTTTAAAAAAGAACAGGTTTTCTTAAAAAATACTAAAATAATAATTTTCTTAAAGTATCTTTTCTTAAAATGCAACCTTTTCTTGAAAAATTGCTTTTTCTTGAAAACTACCTTTTCTTACAAAGTAAATTTTCTTAAAAAAGTGACTTTTCTTAAAAAAGTATTTTCATCATTTTCTATCGGGCTTTTTTGTATCCTCCACACAACTGTGCAGAGGATACACTTATAGCAGTTTGTCAATCCATTTGTAATTCATCGAAATAAATTCCGCAGACCCCGTAAACTATACATCCTTATAAATGGAGAAGCCGATCTGACGCTGTCCATAAATTTTTGATAATATAGGCGATATAATTTGAAATTTTGCCTTTTTTATCTTTAGGTGTTGGCAACCTGGTTATGACATTTTTTTTGAACACGGTTGGGGGTATCAAAGATTCGGTACAGCCGAATATAACACTCTTACTTGTTTTTTTTTTTCTTTTTACATTTTAAAATTTTTTTTATTTAGAGCAAAGAATGGTGAATATCCCAGAACAAGCCGAAAATAATTCGAGGGAGTTAAATCTAGCGAATAAGCTGCGTGACGAAGCAATTCGAACTTTAATTCATGGATTTTTACCATCGCGGTAGCGGATGTGGTAACTAACTGGTGTATTGTCTTGATGAAACAAAACTTTCTTTTTCGCCAAATGCGGTTTTTCCCATCAATTTCATCGCGTTATCGTTGCAATCAGTTAGCGTAATACGCGGAGTTAATTGTTTTTGCTTTTTGAAGATAACTTATAAAAATTATCCCACGCGCATCCCACAAAAACAAACGCCATAATTTTTCCTGCAAATGCAACTGTGTTCGCCTCCTTTGGATTTGATTCTGCTATTTCAGTAAACTGTTTTGACTGTTCCATTCTCTCAGGTATGAAGTGGTGGGTGGACCCATGTCTCTTCCATGATTACGAGTCGACACAATAACCCGGCCTTCTATACGTCAGGTCGCGTTGTTCTGTGACCGCTCTTCTATTTTTAACAATTAACGAGTGGAAACAAGTATATACTGGCCCTAGTAAGCTTAGAAAAATATTAGCACTTTTTAAGAAAAACGCGATCTTATAGGTGTCATTTGTATAGGGACTTGGTCCGAATATGCACTTATTTTCAACAATTCCAATATGAGTCGAAAGGTATAATAAAAAATGGCTCTAGGTATTTTTGGTGGTTACAAACATCAACTCAAACTAAATGTACCTTGACTACATATTGGTATAAGGTATAAAAGGTACCTCTTCTTAAAATAGTACCTTTTTTCAAAAAAAGTATATTTTTTTCTTAAAACAGTACTTTTTCGGTAAAAAGTTATTTATCTAAAAAACGTACCTCTACTTAAAAAGTAACTTTTCTTAAAAAAGTACCTTTTCTTCAAAATGTACCATTTCTAAAAAATACAATTTTTAAAACAGTACCTTTTGTAAAAAAAAGTAAATTTTCTTGAAAAAGTACCATTTCTTAGAAAACTATCTTTTCCTTAAAAAAAACATTATCTTAAAAAAGTACTTTTTGTTAAAGAAGTTCCTCTTCTTAGACAAGTACCTTTTCTTAAAAACTACCAACTTAAAAAAGGACATTTTCGTAAAGAAGTACATTTCTTAAAAAAGTGCCTTTTCTTAAAAAGCAACTCGTCTTAAAAAAGTGCCTTTTGTTAAAGAAAAGTACCTTTTGTTAAAAAAAGTACACTTTCTTAACAATGTGCCATTTCTTAAAAAAGTACTGTATCTAAAAAGATCCTTTTCGAAAAAAAGTACAATTTCTTAAAAACAACCTATTGTACGAATATCGAATATTTAGTATAGTAACTAAATTCTAACAAATAAGTATAAAACCCCCTCACCAAATATATACTTGATATAATTGTTGAATATAGCTGTCATCTAATCCCAAACATAATAACCATAATATTAACCCTGCACTCTAGGACTTAACAAAAACTCAAACAGACCATGTCATAAACTTAACATTTTTATTTGACACTATTGTCATATTTAATCGCAAAATTCATAAAAACCCAAATACAAATATGGCAGCATAACTGAATATAAAGTACTCATATACAAACAAAAAGATATGAGCCGCAACAACAAAATGTTGCATTTATTACACTAATACGCTTAATAATATCCTTTTCATGGATTAGATAGAACGATAATAGTACTCGTACCAGTAAAGTACCGACAAAACTACAAAACGGTAGAGCGGAAGTGGAGATGCCAAAAACACACACACACACACACATTAATATAAAATAGAAATTAAAAAGGATTTGTTTTAATTTGCAACAGTCGTTATTTTATACTGGACATTAGGCCGGCATATATTTGTAATTTGAATTTCAAAAAGCTAATCAATTGCTCTTTAACAATGATGAGCCACCCTAACAAGTATTTAACAAATTGTCTGTCATTATTTTCATAATAGCTAAAATTGAGTAGAGGGAGGGTGTCCTTTTTGGCTTTATTAACAACAAGTAATAGGATTTGATTTTGTTCGACATGTTTATAAAATAATTTTCTGCCAACACGTTCTGCTTGAGTTAATATAATGTTATCAATTTTTAGAGATTGAAATTAACACAGATTTAAGATTATAACGTTCAACTTTTATACTTGAATTTCAGAAAATTTTACAAAACTAAGCGAAAATTTTTATGAGGGTTAGTCTAAGTTACAGCATAAAAGTTATTGTTACATATTTACTTGACCGTTATAAATTTCAAATAATTTAACATGTTTTTTTCATATTATGTGTAGTCATTCATGTTTTAGAAAAAAAATATATATCCCGCTGTGTAGTTTTTACATCATTTATCAAATTTTTCTGTTACAAAAAAAAAAAAAAAAAACGCAAGCTGCAAGTTTCGTGACTGCACTTTACTGTATTTCGCATGGTCGTTTTTTTTAGCCCGCTTTGATCAGCTTCATAACTAAATAATCATGCCAAAAAGTCATGTCTGTCCTTTGTCGAGTCGCGTGCCTTAGTAATTCATTCTTGTAAAAACTTTTTATCGTTTTGAATTTAAATTACACGCGCTTGCGCAACCACTTAACGCTTTTAATTTTTTTCTAGAGTAATTTTAAGGATTTCTTTTGTGGAAAACAAAACTCACCAAATGTGCAACCATTTTCGTAACGAAGTGGTCAGCTTTCGTATAGTTTTTTCTTCACATTTTACATTAATTAAAACTGTCCCATGAAAAAAAGGGTTGTAAAAAGTGTGTTGAAGCGATGGTCCAGTTTAAGGCAATATAGAAAGAAAGGGTTGATCAAAAGTTGTTATAATAAAAAACGAATATAGAAGAAAATATTCTTCACAAATAATATTAGATAAATATATGCAAAAAAAAAAAACGGGGGGCATATGGGTATCTCCTGGGTAACGGACGCGACATGCGCTCGCTTTAAAATACGTCAAAAAAAAAGATGCATAAACAGTCAATAGATATTTTTAGTGTTTTAAAGCGCTTAAGGAGTGCCTCTTTTGAGAAATATGTAGACGGGATTTAGTGTAAATAAGTGGAAAGTTATAACCCATTATAAAATGAAACGGACGCGACAAAAAATAGTTTAGTTTTGATACAATTTTTCAACAAGATCGGTCAAGAACTCTCTGAATTATCAGCTACAATAAATTAATTAAAAATTAGTTATGTTATAAATGGATCGCTCTAATGTGATTAAGATTAAATTTTGTTTTTTTATTTTTATAATTATTATTATATCGAGGGTTTGTATTCAAAAAGTGCTATCTGCTTTAATAAAATTTATGAGGAGAGCTAGGAACACCCATTTATTCACTAGATCTAAAATTATTCATCGATCGATTTAGTACAATATCTACTACGAATTAATCCTGCTATTGATGTTGAAAATTAAAATCATTGTTATAGATACCAGTTATCTTAGAGAATAGTTTACAACCAAACATAAATTGTAAATTTTTGAATATAAACCCTCGATATATTATTTAAATTATTATTACAAATAAATAAAAAAAAAATAATTTTTCAACATTTCTATAAAAAAAGTGATTTTTTCCTGAGGTTAACATATTGCGCGCATTGCAGTATCGAAGGTATGAAATTCTAGTTAGGTATGTTATACACCGTTGGAAAGGATAATTTATCTAGTTTCTCAGTATGTATTTTGTTTTTAAGGTTTTAGATACACTTACACACTAATAGGAAAAAAATCAAATTAGTGCATATGCTAAAAATTGAAAAGCCGTTGTCTTGGGTTATAAATCTTTTTTTTTTTTTTTTTTTTTTTTTTTTTTTTTTTTTGATAGCTATCCCACCCAAATAGTTGTCCCAAATAGTTTAGATAGCTATTTCTTCAGTCTTTCGTAAAAAAAAATTTAAAAAAATAAAAAAATTTTGTTAACTTATTTTTTGCAAAATCAAAAATTTTTTTGACTTTTTTTTCAAAAAAAGCAATTTTTTTCCAAAAAAAAAGGCAATTTTTTTTCAAAAAAAGCAATTTTTTTTCAAAAAAGCAATTTTTTTTCAAAAAAAAAGCAATTTTTTTTTGCTCAAAAGAAAGCTTAGGTTTTTCATTTAAGGACTGTTTGGTCGCTTAGTGGGATGCGAGTGGGATATCTATCAAAACAACGGTTTTTCAGTTTTTACCATACGCACTAATTTGAATTTTTTCCTATTAGTGTGTAAGTGTTTTTAAAACCTTAGAAATAAAGCATATACTGAGAAACTAGACAAATTAAACTTTCCGATGCTATGTAACATACCCAACTAAAATTTCAAACCTTGAAAACTGTAATACCCACAATATGTTAACCTCAGGAAAAAAATCACTTTTTTCCTATATAAATGTTGAACATTTTTTTTTATTTATTTATAATTATTAAATTAATATATAATAATAATAATAATAATAATAATAATAATAATAATAATAATAATAATAATAATAATAATAATAATAATAATAATAGATAAATAATTTGATAAAATTTATTCTTAATCACATTAGATCCATTTATATCATAACTTTTTTTATAAATTAATTGTAGCTGAAGTATTTATGTTTTGTCACTTTTTCAAAATCCAGTTTTTCAGCCAGCTTATTTGTCGCATATATTTGCTGCTTTTTTAGCCAATACTTGAAAAAATTGAAAACCCGTTGTCTTGAGTTACAAAACATTTTTTTTTTTTTTTGATAGACATCCCACTCGCCTCCCACTAAGACCCAGTTTTTGAGATATCAGTTAAACCTAGATTTGTTAAACCCAGAATTTATTCATCAATTCCTTTATGAATTTGGACATGTCTGAAAAAAATAATTCTCGGTTTAACTAAACTAGGTTTAACTGACATCTCAAAAACTGGGCCTAAGCGGCCAAAAAGCTCTTAAAGGAAAAAACCTAAGCTTTCTTTTAAGCATTTTGCAAAAATAAGTCAAAAAAAAATTTTTTACTTTTTTTAAATTTTTTTTACGAAAGACTGAAGAAATAGTTATGTAAACTATTTGGGACAAATTTTGCTAAATACAAAAGGTAAAAAACACCTTTGGCCTAAATATCAAAAAAAAAAAACACCTTTGGCCTAAATATCAAATTTTGACTCCCTCTAACTCAGAGAGTTCTTAACCGATCTTGTTGGAAAACTATTATCCAATAGGACTACCCTTGGTGCAAATTTCATCCCGATCGGAAGACGAAACATATTAATATATATGTATATATTAGGGTGGCCCTTAACAAAAAGTGTTCAAACTCTCGGTCGTACCCCCTAGAAATATACGAATAGCAAAAAAAAGTGAGAAATACAAAGTTTTGGGCCAATCAAAAAACATTTAGAGGTGGCTCAACGCGATTGAAAATTTCAAGTGTGTTTATATGGGGAAAATATGACTTTTTTCAGATTGGTATATAATTCGCGATCAGTATTAAATTATCTTTCCATAAAGCTATAAAACTTCAAAATCGAATAAATACTCGCCAAGAAATAGCAAATGCCCCAGACCACTTTTGTGGCAAAAAAACTAGGTCATGCAATTTTATGGCATTTTTTTCAACTTTTAGAAATTAATTAAATCCAACATTTTGTTTTAGTCTCTATACCTGTAAGTACTCAGATATGAAGTATTGTTTTATTACCACCTTGTTAATCTCTTAAGCATTGAGACCGTATATGGAAAATATTTTTGATCAAATTTTGAAAACTCCTTTTTCAAGTTTTGAAAAATTTTCTTAAACAAAATTTTAAAAAATATATAAATTTTAATAAAATGTTACAGATTACAGATTAAATGTGTACATACATATATGGGGGATTTCATGTCAAGTGCACCAACTTTTGAAACCGATGTCTTCCTATCGAGATTTGCACCAAGGTTAGTCCTATTGGATAGTAGTTCAGAAAAAATTTTTCAATAAGATCGGTCAAGATCTCTCTGAATTAGAGGGGATCAAAATTTGACATTTTGGCCAAATAGGTGTTTTTTCTCAACCATATAACTTATTACCTATTGTTCTTAGAAAATTTTCTACTAAAGAGTTTAGATAGCTATTTCTTCAATATTTCGGAAAAAAATACTTAAAAAAAAAATTTGTTGACTTTAATTAATTTAGCAAAAAAAAAAAAAAAGTCAACAATTTTTTTTTTTTTTTTTTGCTAAATTAAAGCATTTTTTGCCTTTTTTCAAAGAGGGCATTTTTTTTTTTTTTTTTTTTTCATAAGAAAGCTTAGGATTTTTCCTTTAAGAGGTTTTTGGTCGCTTAGTGGGATGGGAGTGGGATATCTATCAAAATAAATGTTTTGTAACTCAAGACAACGGTTTTTCAATTTTTCACAAATCCACTATTTTGAATTTTTTCCTATTTGTGTCTAAAACCTGACAAATAAAACTTATACTGAGAAACTAGACAAACTAAACTTTCCGAAGGTATATAACATACCTAACTAAAATTTTATACCCTCGATACTGTAATACCCAGAATATGTTAAACTCAGCAAAAAAATCGCTTTTTTTCTATAGAAATGTTGGAAAATTATTATTTTTTATTTATTTTTAATAATAATTAAATTAATGTATAATAATAATAATATTAAAAATAAAAAGATAAATAATTTATTAAAATTTAATCTTAATTGCATTAGATCCATTTATATCATAACTATTTTTATACTTAATTTATTGTAGCTGATGAAGTATTTAAATCTTGTAAATTTTTAAATACCCAGTCCAGCTTTTTTGTCGCCTTTATTTACTGCGTTTTTTTTGTCAATCCTTTGGCGTTACTAGGTTCAGCTGTTGATTTCGCTGCTGGTTTATTTGTTGTCTTTGGAAAGAAATCGCATTGAATAGAGGCAGAAAACTTTTTCAATTTGAGTCTTCCATCGACAAGCGGTATAGAAGCATGGTATTGAGCGGTGCCATCGATTGTTACCGCAGCATCGAATCTGCTCTTCAGTGTTTTCAATGTTTCCTGATGATCCTCTTTGCTACTAAAAACTATTTTAGTTTCTTTACAATAAGTCTTTGCCCAATGGAATAAAGCAGTCGCATCTAAGATGGAGGCTGCATTTCTTTTAAGGTTTGATCCAATACCATCACATGCTCCTTTACCATGAGCAGTAAGATGAAAATGCCACTCAGCTGGCATTCCAAAATCTTTTTCATGAGCCATAAGATTTGCGAAGCTACTTTTGTTTTTAAAATGTTGACGAGCTCCGTCCGAAACGTAGTATACCTTCTTTACTGTAAATTTAGATTTTAGAAATTTTAGTATTCTCTTCTGGTACTCATAAACTGCAACGGTATCATGTTTTAAATCGTCGGATATGATTGCCATACTTTTGTGTTCCAGTTTTTCATCTTTCATGTAGTAAATAAGTACTGTGAATATAGTTGCTTGGTCGTTATTGAAGTGGAATGCTTGCTGAAGAACATATTTATCGTTTTCTGCGAAATCATATGAAATAACGAATTCACCAGACTTCAAATGTATCTTCAAATCTTTGAAGAATGACCATTGCTATTTGACTAAAAAGTCATGGGTTCTCAAGTTTAGCAATCCTGTACACATTTCTTCCACAAAATCATCCACATTTAAAATGATTGTTGTCAATGTGCATCTGTTAGTCTGAATCCAAGAATCAAATTTGATCTCCTCTATATATTCTCGATCTAAAGAGTTGATTAATTTTTCTTTGATGAATGTGTTTTCGGGCAATTGGTACATTCACCTAAGTGGCAAGAAGTTGTTGCATTAGGACACATAGTCAATTTAAGGCAATCGCGGTAATCGTGTAAATCTTCTGCCGAATCATCTGTTAAATACTTTAAGTTGATTTTCTTCAACATCAGTTTAACATTTCATGGTAAATGCAAACGCATACTGTGTGAGTTCCGCAAAACGCAATGTTTTGGCCTCATTTGGGTTAATTTCGTGAAGCCAATTTCTAACATCCTCGTGTTCAGATTGAAATGTTGCAAATAACTTTCAGGTTACAGATAACCATTCTCTTCTGTTATGTTATGAAGGTATGTTACATACCTTCGGAAAGGTTAATTTGTCTAGTTTCTCAGTATAAGTTTTATTTGTAAGGTTTTAGACACAAATAGGAAAAAATACAAAATAGTGCATTTGTGAAAAATTGAAAAACCGTTGTCTTGAGTTACAAAACATTTATTTTGATAGATATCCCACTCCCATCCCACTAAGTGACCAAAAAGCTCTTAAAGGAAAAATCCTAAGCTTTCTTATGAAAAAAAAAAAAAAAAATAAATGCCCTTTTAGAAAAAAAGGCAAAAAATGCTTTAATTTAGCAAAAAAAAACAGTCTAACATGTTTTTTTTTATTTAAGTATTTTTTTCCGAAATATTGAAGAAGAACAATAGGTAATAAGTTACATGAATGAGAAAAAACACCTGTTTGGACAAAATGTCAAATTTTGATCCCCTCTAACTCAGAGGGATCTGGACCGATCTTATTGAAGATTTGTGTCTAAACTACTATCCAATAGGACTAACCTTGGTGCAAATTTCATTCCGATCGGAAGACATCGGTTTCAAAAGTTGGTGCACTTGACATGAAACCCCCCATATATATTTTTTATATTTTTATACCCTTGATACCTTTGAAAAAATACGATTTGTCACACCGTTCAAAATAGGCTTCCGTCTCTGATACGACTTCTTCATTTGTGGAAAATCTCTTTCCCTGGAGCCATCTTTTCAAGTTTTGGAGCAAATAATAATCGCCGGGGCCAAATCTGGAGAATATGGCGGGTGGAGAAACAGTGCGTAAATTTTCTGAAGCCACAGCAGATGAATGCACTGGTGCATTGTCATGATGCTACAAGAATTTTTTCTTATTTAAGTGGGGTCGTTTTTTCTTAATTTCTTCATCCAATCTGTCCAAAAACTGAACAAAGTAATCGCCATATATTGTTTTGCCTTTCTCCAAGTAATCATAACATTTAATTGAAAGATATATTTTTCATTTAATCAGCACGAACATACATATTTTTGGCCCAAAAATGTCTGCTGTTTTATTACATATAGTTCGTCGCCAAATTGCTACCTCCGCTTCAAGATTTGGAACAGCCACTACTGCCGGTGAACACTCTGGTGGCAACAAAGTATGGAAACGTTTATCATTCTTCGTTGCTTTTCCTGTAGTTGCCCTGTGTATGTTAAATGCCTACCTGGCTCATCAGGAGCATGCTCATCAGGAACGTCCAGAGTTCATTAAATATGATTATTTGGCAAAGGTAATAAATCTTTGTTCCACAGCCCCCATACCAATGCTTTACCCGATGGCTACGAAGCTTAAGGCGTCCACGCTTTGGAACATTCTAAGAATTAATTTTTGACTAAATCGAAGTGTTTAATTGTAAAGGACTAGAACTATAAACCTGTTTAAATCAAATATGTGAATAAAAGAAAAACATTTGGTAAAATGTAAACAAAATATTTGAAAAAGTAAACTATTTGATAAGCTTAATAACAAGTTCATTAAGAGTTTTGGGCCTCAATTTTATTTAGAATGTATGAATAAACTTGTTGAAAAAAGTTTAGATAAATTGCGCATTGCTTTGTTAGAAAAGAAAACTGCATTAAGGCCTAGTTATCCACACATAACCGTAACGTAACGTATCCGCATTTTATTTTTTGTTTGTTACATGAAAAGCATTTAGAACAGTTATCGGACGTAACCGGAACGTTGCAATGCTTTTCATGCCAAAATAGCTGACACGTTATGCTACGGTTACGTGTGGCTAACTAAGCCTTTAGCTTTTCCTTTTAAATCTATAATATTAATAGGCTAGACGATTTCTTGTGACCGATGTTTTGTTTTACCGTTTTATCCCGATTTTGACCAAACGTATATTATTTGAAGGATATTTCTTTTTAGCCGTTTTGCAGATTTACAAATTTTTTAATTTTTTCCTTTATTTTAAGTAAATTGCATTTAAAATTGCTACTAACATATACATAAAATTATACATATGCTATGTGTGTTTTATTAAATTTGTAAATGTGTTTGTTAATGAGTTTGTTATCTTCATTCACAATAATAATAAACCATAAAAGTGTTGGTTTGTGAATTGGCTATGTGGAAAAATAAAGCTGTCTAGAAATTGCACTGGAATTTCGAGTGCTGGAATCTACTAGTATCAATTATTATTTTCGAAATATCACTTTTTATATATATATATGTTTTATTTTGTTTTTTATTTCTTTATAAAACACTATTATGTTCTCAATTCCCAATTCTATTTGTTTTGTGAAGATTTGAAATTGTTGTTATGGACATCTTTGGAAGTTCTTTAAAATCACATCCAAAAAAAGTTGCTAAATGGGCTGTAATTAAATAATAATTTTTTTAATATGATTTTAATTTCTGTCTGTTTTAATTTCCGTTCTATATGAATTTTCGTTTGATTTCAACTTTGAAATTTTGGTATTATAATTTCAGTTATTTTAACACTTTTTTGTTTCCTTAAATATTCATATAATATTTTTCACAATCTGTAAAAATTTTGTTTTTATTAAATAAGTTGCGAAAGGAAATTTCATGTTTTTTTTTTTAGTGAAGCAAAAATGAAATGGAAAAAACCCTAAATGAATTACATTTTTTCCCATTTTGACTCTATTGTTTATTATACTTATTGTATATAGTTATAAGGACACGCGTCATATTTTAATTATGACAGACGTCAGTTGACATTAAAACAAACTGTGGTGCTCAAAGCGATAAGCTAAGTCCGGCTGCTTGTCATTTCATTCATTCGGTCATTCATTCATCTGTTTGTCTGTCTGTCTGTCCAACCGACTTTATTGCATCACCATAGTTAAAACCATAAACAGGATTCTTTTTATTGGATTGACTAATACGCATACAAATGGTGTTAAATTACACAGTAGCCCCTTCATGTCCACTTTTAAGGATAATAATGTGTGCATGTAGACTACAACCCCTTAATTTTGTCGTATTTTTCTTGGTTTTCTTTTGGTTTCAGCAACATGTTATGCTTCAGCATTCTGTTGATGAAATTGGTCAGTCAGTTAGTTTTTTTTTTTTTTTGTTTTTAATTTTGTCTACTGCTGTGTAAATAATTATTATTTTTCCTTTTCTTGTTTGGACTTTAAAAGTCATGCTGTTTTCCATTTCTATTACAGTCTTTTTTTATTCGAATCCCGACATTCGTTGCACTTCTTGCAAAATGTTAATGAAAGTTTTTTTTGTTTGGTTTGGTCATGAAGCAGATTTTTTGTTTTTAATTTAATGAAGTCATCAGTAGATTTGTGAAAAACAGATGTTGTTTTTTACTTTCATGGGTTAAAAAAGACTAAGATTTGTTACTTTCAATTTTCTGTTTTTATGGCAAAATATGAAATTATACCTACAATGAACAAGTTCTGAATTATTTAAAACAACAAATTTTCTATAAAAAAAAATAATCGATTGCAATGTACAAATTTGTCTTCTTGCATTAAAAAATTACATTGATCTTTGTTATGTGGTACCAGATGTGGTTCTACTTAATAATGCTCTCAGAATTTGCTCCGAAACTTCGAAAGTCCACCAAGAAGAATAGAAGAATGTTACAGCACTATTGGGTTGTAAGGCGCCCATACACATATATTTACATTTGAAACACATAATAAGATTTCAATTATACTAGCAGATTCCAACACTCGAAATTCGAGTGCAATTTCTGGGCAGCTTAACTTCTTAAATTAACCAATTCACAAACCAACACTTTTATGGTTTATTATTATTGTGAATGAAGATAACAAACGCATTAACAAACACATTAACAAATTTACTAAAACACACATAGCATATGTATAATTTTATGTATGTGTTGGTAGCAACTTTAAATGCAATTTACTCGAAATAAAGGAAAAAATTTAAAAATCTGTAAATCAAAAAAAACGGCGAAAAAGAAATACCTTTAAAATAATATACGTTTGGTCAAAATCGGGATAAAATGGTAAAACAAAACATCAGTCAGAAGAAATAGCGTAGCCTATTAATATAATGGATTTATTAAGAATTTATTACACTTCGGTTGTAACTTAAATTTATCTTTACGCAAAAAAATACATTTTTTTAAAGGTACTTTTTAACGAAAGGCACTTTTTAACAAAAGGTACTTTAATGAATTTTTAAAAAAATATACTTTTTAATAATAGATACTTTTGTAACAAAAGGCACTTTTTAACAAACGGTATTTTTACAAATTAAATGTATTTTTTTTACCAATAAGTACTTTTTTTTTAGCAAAAGGTACTTTTTTTTAAACAATACGTGTTTTTAACAAAAGTGTTTAAAAAAAATATTTTTAACAAAGGGTACTTTTTTAAATTAAAGGTACTTTTTTAAATTAAAGGTACTTTTTTAATAAAAGGTACTTTTTTAATAAAAGGAACTTCTTATAAAAATGTACCTTTAAATTAAAGGTGCTTTTTTACAAAAGGTACTTGTTTAACAAAAAGTGCTTTTTAACAAAAGGTAAATTTTTAATAAATCATACCTTTTTTTAAGCAGAAAGTACTTTTGTAACAAAACGTAATTTTTAACAAAAGGTACATTTTTTAACAAAAGGTACATTTTTAACAAAATTTGTTTTAACAAAAGGTACTTTTTAACAAAAACATTAACATTAACATTTTTAGCAAAATGTACTTTGTAACAAAAGATTCTTTTTTAAGGAAACTTTCTTTAAAAAATTTTCTTATTTAAAAAGAAAGAGTTTTTAAGAAAATGTACTTTTTCAGAAAATATATTTTTTTGAGAAAAATTACTTTCTTAAGAAAAAGTTTTTTTTTTTTTTTTTTTAAGAAAACAAACTACTTTTTTAGAAAATTTATTCTTTTAAGGAGAACGTGCTCCTTTAAGAAAAAGTTAATATTTATGATAACATACTTTTTTTTAATGGAAAATTTTTAATAAAAGGTTATTTTTTAGAAGTGTCTTTTTCCAGAAAGAGTACTTTTTCAAGAAAAAATACTATTTTAAGAAAAGGTTCTTTTTTTTTGGAAAAACTGCTTGTTTAAGAAAAAGGTACTTTTTAGGTAGGAAAAGGTACTTTTTAGGAAAAAAATTCTATTTTAACAATACTTTTTTAAAAATTTGTAAACTTTTGAGAAAAGGTACACTTTTTTAAGAAGAGGTAGTTTTTTAAGGAAGGGTACGTTTTAGAAAGGCACTGTTTTAAAAGTAAGTTTTTAAGAAAAAGTACTATTTTATGAAAAGGTACATTTAAAAAAAATACTTTTGTAAGGAAAAATACATTTTTAACAAAGGGAATTTTATTAGAAAAGGACCTTTTTATGAAAAGGTAAATTTTTAAGAAAGGGGACTTTTTTTTTGCCTATTTTTTTAAACAAAACATTCTAATTTAAGGAAAGATACTTTTTTAAGAAAATATATTTTTTAAATAAATATTCTTATTAAGGAAAAATTTTTGTTTTAAGAAAATGTATTTTTTTAATATATACTTTTTTAAGAAAAATTACTTTCTTAAGAAACGGTCCTTTTTCAAAAAAAAGTACTTTCTGGATAAGATAATTTTTTTAGGAAGAGATCAAATTTAAGATTATATACTTTTTTAAGATAAAGCACATTATTATGAAAAAATACATTTTTAAGAAAATGTACATACTTTTTAATAAAACGTTCTTTAAAAAAAAATACTTTTTAAGGAAGATACGGTATTTTTTTTTTTTTTTTTAAGAATACGTATTTTTTTTTAAAAGGTCTTTTTTAAAAAAATATGCTTCTCAAAAAGTTACTCTTACATACATACTTTTTAATAAAACGTTCTTTAAAAAAAGATGCTTTTTAAGGAAGATACGGTATTTTTTTTTTTTTTTTTAAGAATACGTATTTTTTTTAAAGGTCTTTTTTAAAATATATGGTTCTCAAAAAGTTACTCTTTTAAAAAGATAATTTTTTAAGAAAATATAATTATCTTGAAAAAGTGCTATTTTCATGAAAAAAATATGTTTTTAAGAAAAAAATTATTTTGTAAGAGTAGGTACAAAATGTCAAGAAAAATTACTTTCTTTGGAAATGTACTTTTTTAAGAAAATTTTCCTTTTATAGAAAAGATAATTTTTAAGAAAAAGTTCTTTTTATGAAAATGTACATTTTTAGGAAAAGACACTATTTAAGAAAAAATACTTTTTTGAGAAATATTTTTTTAAGAAAAGGTACTTTTTAAAGAAAATTCACTTTAAAAAAATCTATTTTTTTTTTAACAATATATACTTTTTTAAGGAAAGATACTTTTTCAGAAAATGTACTTTTTATGAAAATGTACTTTTTAAAGAAAAGTCACTTAAAAAAATAATTTCTTAAGTCTCTGGTGGAATCTGCATATTAAAATTCATAGTTCTCTATTCCATATTTCATTTTACTAGATTCATGAAACTTTTTCTAGTTTTTGGCCGGTTTTACCTTAAAAGCCGTAGAATTTCATAAAATGACCCTATTGCTAGAAGACTTTAAAGGTACAGTTCTTCCTCTTTTAATCATTTTTATTCCCATAGCATTCGAATTTGCAAAAACTGTACTTTTTAGGTACTCGATTTTAACGATGTTAGGGGAACTTACACTCCAGATTTCAAGTTTCTAGCACCAATAAAATTTTATTCATGCAACATTTCAAATTCGATGATTGAAAAATCTACATATATTTAATTGTTAAAAAAAATTTTAAGGTTTTTTTTTTTAATTTATAAAATTCTAGTTAAATTTGGTTTTTTCATTGCTGAAAATCGCTTAAATTTTTGTTTACTCTTTTACTGAATTTTTTTAATATTTTGCTGTAAAAAAAGCACAGCTGAACTTAAACCAAATTATATTTAATGGGTTCCTTTTTATAAATATTAGATTACTATCTTATATAACCAAAATAAATTGCCATTAAAAAAACCTCAAAAAAAAAAAAAAGAAAACCCTGAAGCTGTTATCACAATTTTCCTATCAAAATGAAAAAAGCACAAAACCAAATAATTGTTATTCCAGTTGTTTTTTTTTTTTTTCAACTAAAACACAAGTTTATTAAGCCCTATTTAGTGAAAACATCAGTCATATTACGCGTGTTGAATTTGTAATTTTTAGATAAACATCAACATCAGACAGGGATAATATGCCACCTAACTAAACAACCAACCACCTCAACTCATCTCATCTATCACAAACAAAACACCAACGAAGGACATTTCCATCCATTCAATTTTAGCTTAACAAAACCAACTGTCCCACATATGAGTAGATGACGAGCGAGTGAAAGGTCAAAATTTAACCCTTTTGTGTTTGTTTAACATTTTTTTGTATTTATAATTTTTCGCTTCTCTAATGACGGACAGTTGATGAAATGTTCTGTTTTGGAAATAGATGCACGGCCTAGCATCCCTTTGAATGACAACAGAAATGAATTTTTAACAAAACATTGCTGGGTCACCACTGTACTCTTTTTTGAGGGGTGCTTTTAATAGCTAGAAACTGTGGTGACGTAGTGCATGCATTACATTTTGCATTATTTTTAAATTTAAATACCAAAACATTTTTTTTTTTAAATAACGATTAAATTAGAGTATAATAATATTTCATTAAATGATCGAAGAATGTTACTCATTGGATTTTGTGTACTTTTTAGTATTATTATGCCAAAAACAATTAAATTAGTTTATAGAGTTTATGTGATTGATATTACTTTCGTTCGTTATTTTATGGTTAGAGCTTCATCTGAGAATTATAAAATGATTAAGTACAAAAATTTTTTTTTATTGAGAGTAACATTAACTTAGTATCTATAATAGTAATAGGCTAGGCGATTTCTTGTGACCGATGTTTTGTTCTACCGTTTTATCACGATTTAGACCAAATGTATATTATGTGAAGGTATTTCTTTTCAGCCATTTTGCAGATTTACAGATTTTTAAATTTTTTCCTTTATTTTGAGTAAATTGCATATAAAGTTACTACTAACACATACATAAAATTATACATATGCTATGTGTGTTTTACTAAATTTGTTAATGTGTTTGTTAATGAGTTTGTTATCTTCATTCACAATAATAATAAACCATAAAAGTGTTGGTTTGTGACTTGGCTAAGTTGAAAAATAAAGCTATCTAGAAATTGCACTCGATATTCGAGCGCTGGAATCTACTAGTTATTACAACTATTTTACTTGATTGATTTAATACTCAAGAAGTTCATTTTTACGTCAGCAAATCTCTTCTTAACTCATTATTATCTATCATCCAGTATATGTTTCATTAATTTTAAATATTTTCAATCTTTATTTAATATTTGCAGTTTAAATTGAAGCTAAAAAAAAATTTAACCTCAAAGCGTACCTTTTAAACATTTTATTTAAAAAAAATCTTAACTTATTTCATAGAAGAAAATAAATGACTTTCTTACCGTTTTTATTCATTTTTTTAAGCAGAAAACTTAATTTTAGTTATTAGCCATTTTAATTTAATGTCTTCTGATTCAGTTGGTTTTTACCAGAGCTCCCCATTACTCGAGCTTCGAGCTACTCGAGCAGTAAAAATTAACATTTTTCATGTTTGAAAGCATGTAAAAATATAAATATATGTTTTTTTTTTGGAAGCGTACAAGTACCAAGAATATCGTCCTTAAATTTCACTTGAATCGGAGTGTCCTGCTGGCATGAGCAAACTACTACTCGAAAAAGCTCGACGCCTTTCCATACAAATATATGAAAATATTCATTTCATAGAAGTTTGACTTCATTAAAAAAATTAAAATTCACAAAATACATGGTATGGTTTTATATATTTTGAAGTCAGTTATAATGATAGATTATCCTCCTGAAATATTAAAACATTCTAATAAAAACTATGGAGTGGGCTAACTACTACTCGAAAAAGATCATCCACTTTCCACTCAAATATATGAAAATATAATCTTCGTATATGTTTGATGCCTATTTACAAAAAGCTCTTAGTATTTTAATCTGAAAGTTTGTAGAGAATATGTTTTCAAAGTTTCAAAGCATTTTGCTAAAAATGTTGGCGCGTCGGAACAACTATGTACTAGAAAAAGATCGAAAATTTTGCAAAAAGTTAAAAAAAAAATTTTTTTTAATTTTTTCACTGTCTGTCATTGACTATATTCATAGATTACTCATAAAAACTTTAAACCAAAACGCTGGTGTCGGTATAGCACTACTTGACTGATATTGGCCACTTTCTATACAAATGTGTGAAAATATGCTCTAAATTTTCCACAAAGACGTAACAAAAAATTATATTCGTTATATAAAGAGAACACTTCCTTCAAGTTTCAAAGCATTCCGCCAAAAATTGAAGCTTGGAGGAACCACTACTCGACAAAAAAAAAAAACAGATGCAAGTTTAACATCGATTTACATAAAATATTTAAGGCACACATGGTACAAATTTATGTTTTTTAAAGTTGGAAATATGAGTACATTACGTACACCGACGAATTGCTACTTGAAAAAGATCAGGCTCCTCCCATACAAAAGCGTGAAAATTTGCTCTAATTTCATGTTTGAGATAATGTTACACAAAATTTTTCATAATGACGGCCAAAAGTTATATTTTTTTAGAGTTAAAAAATGTAATGAGAATATTTCTTTTAAATTTCAAACGTTTCGACAATAATTGTGGGGTGTACGAATTGCTGCTCGAAAAAGCTCGTCCATCCTTAGATGACTCATTTAAATTTTGAAGTCATTCAGACTAATATTGTGCTATTGACAATCTACTATTCGAAAAATATCAGTCAGTTTTCATACAAATATATGAAAAAATGCACTTCAAGCAAGTTTGACATCGATTTACAAAAAATATTTAAGGCACACATGGTACAAATTTATATACTATAAAATTGCAAATATGAGGACATTACGTCCGTAAAATTTCAAAGCCCTTCGGTAATAATTGTGCTGTTGACGAATTACTACTCGAAAAAGATCAGATATACAAAAAAGAAATAATAAAAATATTTACAAAAAATATTCAGGGAACATATGATATAGTTATATTAATTCTAAAATTTGATGATCTTTGGATGATCTTTTCCAGTAGTTGTTCGCCCAGAGCACAATTTTAATGGGAATGGCTTAATTTTTTATATGAGTCATCTGTGAGTAAGTTCAATTACGGGCAGCGAAAAATATATATTTTTTTTTAGACATTTTTTTTTTAGTTTCTGTTTTTTGTCGAGTAGTGGTTCCTCCAAGCTTCAATTTTTGGCGGACTGCTTTGAAACTTGAAGGAAGTGTTCTCTTTATATATTATTATTAATTTTTATTAATGAAAATCCTAATGTAACAAGATATAAAATCTTATAAAACAACATTAGTCATAACAAATTAATTTTCAATAAGAAGAATGTATGTAAGTTTAATTTATAATTAAAATTAGAAGAATAATATAAAATAAAATAAAAATGTAAAAATAAAGTGTAAAAATATCCTGCACAGCAGGTAAAAATTATATGGAAATTAAAATTAAATTAACTAAAGAAATAAAATGAAGTATTAAAAATCAATTGAGAAAAAGTTTAAAAAGTTCTTTCTTAAATGATGTTGTATTTGATATTTTGTGAAGTTGATTATTTAAAGTATGTAACGAATTCCAAAGACGTATGCCATTTACAAAAAAGTGTCTTTCGGATATTAGTCTATTGTACAATATTGGTACAAGACAGTTATTACGGTTAGATCTTGTAAATAATAATCGCTCGAAAAGGTAAACGGGTTCTTTAGTGAAAATAATTTTATGAACCATAAGTAAAGTTCTAAATTTAAGATAGTCTTCAAATGAAATACCATAAATTTTATTTAGAAAAGCGGAGATACTATCATATTTGCGTAAACCATAAACATATCTAACTACACTTTTAAAGACGCGTGTAAGTTTACCCATGTCTGCACAATCACAACTTGACAACAATTCACAACCATATAAAAGCGTGGGTAAGATAAACGATTTTGCAAGAACAAATCTAATTTTCTGCGGTGTGAAGTACTGAGAAGACCAAAGACTACGGAGAATACTATAAACTTTTCCAGAAGCTTTGTTAATTTGATCATTCCACGATTGGGTATTATTAAAAATCATTCCAAGGTTTTTAGCATTCGCAACGTAGGCGATATCCACTCCATTAATACTATCTTTCGGAAGACAAGAGGTATCATATATCTTTTTAAAAATAACAAGGCACTGAGATTTTTTCGGATTTAAGGTAAGACAATTCAACCTAGCCCATTCAAATACGTGGTTCAGTTCAGTATTCAGGTTCTGTACACAATTTTCCACATCTCGTACGTTACATGATGTGTATAACTGAACGTCGTCAGCTTACATGTGCATTTGGCATGAATTAATTACGCGTGGTAGATCATTTATGTAAATAGAAAACAAAAGAGGGCCAAGTATAGACCCCTGCGGAACACCCCTACTTAAAGACGCAGAGTTAGACGACTTGTCTTTAGAGACTACTACTTGCTCTCTATTCCGAAGGTAAGAGCTAATCAATTTATAGGTCTACTGAGTCAAAAGCTTTAGAGTGGTCCAATAAAGTCAAAAAAGCAATATTACCACTGTCAAAGATATAACGAAGATCTTCCGATACATCAATTAAAGTAGTGATACACCCTCTTTTCCTGCGAAAACCAGATTGCTTAGATGATAAAAGATTATTATTGGATATATGTTCATTCATTTGTTTGCTCATAATTTTTTCGAAAACTTTCGAAAGAAAAGGAAGTACGGAAATTGGCCTGTATTCTTTATTAGATTTCGGCAAGGGAATTACTTTTGCCCATTTCCACAAATCAGGGAAAATAGATTTTGTAAAAATAGTGTTAAAAATATGAGTGATATAGGGTAAAACCTGTGGTAAAATAGCTTTAATAAATATTGGATTCATACCGTCTAGACCAATTGATTTTGACTTTATGGAAAGAAAAGTTTCCAGAACATCCTCCTGGTTAACGTAGGAAAAACTAAATAAAGAATCCAGATTGCAATCTGGTAGATTTGCATAAGAGTCAGAACGAAGAGGAGTTGAGTCATTTGAAGTAAATTGTCTATTCAATTCATTTAGTTCAAAAGTGGAAAGATTTACCGATTCACTTTCATCTTTATAAACAATTTTCTTTATCTCTTTCCACATATTTTAGTATCCATAGCCTCTGAAAATACACGACTATAATAGCGTTGCTTAGCTAACTTTACTTCCCTAGTACCAGATTTCTTTTAACTATTAAATCACAAATATTTTGATTAAACCAAGGCTTAGTAGAAGATTTAACAGTTTTCTTTCTAACCGGTACGTATTTGTCGTATAGGTATGTGGTAGCTTCATAAAAAAAGGATATCTGTTGGTTTAAATCAGGATTACTGTAGATACTGGTCCAATTGATTAAATTAATTTCATTTAAAAGAGCATCATAGTTAATATTCTTGTAATCACGGAAAGTAATATGCTGTGGTTTTTCATATTTAAAATAAGGAAGGTTAAAGGTCATATAAATGACATCATGTTTTGAGAAATTAGGAGAAGAAAACTGGTCATGCAAAAGAACTTTTCTAATATCAGAGATAAAGAACACGTCAATAAGGGTACCACTCATTGAAGTGAAGTGAGTGGGGATAGTAGTGTTTACAGCTATAAGCCCAATCGGTTGGAAAAGTGAAATTAGATCAGAATGAGCAAATTTCCATTTAGGTCTCCAGAAAGAATAATATCACTATAAGATAAACAATTTTCATCTAACATATTAACAACCGGAGAAATATCTAGTGAATCATTAGGCCTATATAAAACACCTATGAGACATTTGCTTACGTCACAAGGAAGTTCAATAAATACAAAATCATATTCTTCATCGATAGATTTGCAAACAAATCGAGAACGTAATTGTTTCCTGACCAGTATTCCTATCAGCTCGAAATAAATCATAGCCGTCTATTTTGACCTGAAAGTTTTTTATCTTATTCGGATTGAACCATGTTTCAGATATACAAATTACATCAATTACTGAGTTTTCAAAAATGTATCGAAATTCATCAAATTTACAACAAAGACTTTGAGCATTTAAGTGACAAATTTTTATATACAACTCTACCAAAAGCAATTTTTCGTCATTGTGAAAAATTTTCTGAAAAATATCATCAAACTTCAAATAACAACATATTTTCAAACATTTGTATAGAAAGTGGCCAATAACAGTCGAGTAGTGCTATACCGACGCCACACTTTTGGTCGGAATGGTTTAAATTTTTTTATAAGTAGTCTATGGATATACTCAATTACAGACAGTGAAAAAATTAAAATACATTTTTTTAATCTTTTTTTATTTTTTTTTTTTCACTTTTTGAAGAATTTCCTATCTTTTTCTAGTAGTTGTTCCCATACGCCAACATTTTTATCGAAATGCTTTGAAATTTTGAAAACATATTCTCTACATATTTTCAGATTAAAATACTAAGAGCTTTTTCCAAGTATTTTTGAAAAATTTTGTATAAATAGGCATCAAAGATCATATTTTCATACATTTGAGTGGAAAGTGGATGAACTTTTTCGAGTAGTAGTTAGCCCACTCCATACTTTTTATCAAAATGTTTTAATATTTCATGAGTGTAATCTATTAGTATAACTGACTTCAAAATATATAAAATCATAGCATGTATTTTGGGAAATTTTTTTTAAAATGAAGTCAAACATCAATGAAGTGAATATTTTTATACATTTGTACGGAAAGGCATCGAGCTTTTTCGAGTATTAGTTTGCTCACTCTAGCAGGACACTCCGATTCAAGTGCAATTTAAGGACGATATTCTTGGTACTTGTGCGATTCCAAAAAGTATAAATTTGTTGTACTAAATACTTATATTTTTCTTTTTACATTGTTTCAAACATGAAAAATGTTAATTTTTACTACTCGAGCCACTCGTTAAGCTCGAGTAGCTCATTTCTACTCGAGTAGCTCGAGTACTCGAGCTTGACCGTAGGCTCTGGTTCTTCCAATAGTATTAAGTGCTAAAAGTGCGGTGTTATGCATTTTCTGTTTACTTCGAAATTAGCATCTGTGGGAAATGAAATACTCTTCTATGAAAATAAACTTTTTTAAGAAAAACTAGAGGACCCCTGCTGCTCCCCAGCATTATATTATATTATATTAATTTTTATAATATAATACCAAAATTTGCCAAGAGAAGTTAACGTACAGTAATGGCAAAATATGCCAAGAGAAGTTAACGTACAGTAAAAGTAAAGTTGATTGTCCACGCATAACTTTCCTCAAACCCAACGAATTTGCCAAGAGAAGTTAACGTACAGTAATGCCAAAATATGCCAAGATAAGTTAACGTACAGTAAAAGTAAAGTTGATTCTCCACGCATAACTTTCCTCAAACCCAACGAATTTAAGCAGTTAATAGCTCAAAAGAAGGAGCTTGATCCACTGAGTGTTCTTAGACCTATGTCAAAAGCCTACGTTAATTAGAACTCTAGTTATAGAGGTTTGAGAGAAGAAAAATATTGAAAAAAATCTTGAATGCAAAGTTTATTCATAAATTCTTTTAAATATAAGATTACTTTTGTAATTGAAGGTTCATCTTCAATAACAGATATTTTTTCGAGAAAAGTTTTTAAGAAAATTTATTTATTTTAAGAAAATTTACTTTTTTAAGAAAATGTTATATTTTTAGAAGAAAAGGTACTTTTTAAGAAAACGTACTTTTTAAGAAAAGGTACTTTTTAAGAAAATTTACTTTTTAAGAAAAGGTACTTTTTAAGAAATGGTACTTTTCAAGGAAATGTACTTCTTTAAAGAAAAGGTTCTTGTTATAAAACAGTATACTTGCTTTAGAAAACGTACTTTTTTAAAAGGTACTTTTTTTAAAAGGCACTTTTTAAGAAAAGGTAACATTTTAAGAACAACTACGTTTAAAGAAAAGATACTTGTTTTAAAAACGTAGTTTTGTGAAAGAGGTATTTTTTTAAGAAAAAGTACTTTATTAAATTAAATTTTTTATACTGTGTATTTATACATGTATTTATTTACTTATTCATCACTACATTGTAAAAATCCTATACTTTAATTATAAGATTGTTAATCTTGTTGTATTGGAAAATAATTAAATAAAATTAAATTAAAATTAAATTAAAATTAAATTAAAATTTAATTAAAATTAAATTAAAATTAAATTAAATTAAACGTACTTTTTAAGAAAAGGTACTCTCTTAAGAAAATGTACTTCTTAAAAAAACGTACTTTTTTCAGAAATAGTGAATTTTTAAGAGAATATACTTTTTTGAGAAAATATACTGTTTTTAGAGAAAGTACTTTTTAAGGTAAATTACTATTTTTTTTTAAAGGTACTAATGTTACAAAAGGTAATATTTTTAGAAAAGTTACTTTTATAAGAAATGCTACTTTTTTAAGAATAGGTGCCTTTTTAATAAAAGGTATTTTTTAAGAAATTATACATACTTTTTTTTAGATAATTTTGTTTTTTTAAGCAGATACCTTAAAAAATTACTTGAAAAAAATACTTTTTGAGAATCAAATTCTTTTTAGAAAAGGTACTTTTCAAGGTACTGTTTTAAGAAAAGGTTCTCTGTATAAAAAAGTATACTTTTTAAAAAAACGTACTTTTTAAAAAAAAAAATACTTTTAATTAATTTACATTTTAAGAAGAGGTACTTTTGTAAGAAGATTTTCTTTTTTAAGAAAATTTACTTTTTTTGAATAAAAGGTACTCTTGTAATAGATGTACTTAAAAAAGGTGCTTTTGAAGAAAATATACTTTTTAAAGGAAGATACTTTTTAACAAAATGTTCTTTTTAAGAAAAAAGACTTCTTGAAAAATGTTCTATTTAAGAAAAGGTACCTTTTTTAGAAAATTTTCTTTTTAAAGAAAATGTTCTTGTTCAATTTTAATAATACACCATTACACCAGATGAGCTTTAAATTATTTAGTATACATGCGCAATTGTTCTTTGTCAAAATTACAGCGTTTTTATCTGCTTTTCACGGCAAAATGTCCCTTATATTGTTTTATACTTATTGAAACTTTTTAAATACCATTTTTCTTGTTTATGTAGATTTTTAAATTGAATTAATTTTCAACTTTAAATTTATTTTGTTGGAGCTTCATTTCAAGATAAAGTGCAAAAGGTAAATATTTTAACCCTTTTCTCATTTATAATGACATGAACAAAATGCCGTAATTCCATTGGTGGAACCTACATTATAAATATGGTGCTAATTTGTTTTTACCCCGTTTTTACGTCAATAAGAAAAACCGTAATGAGAACTTCAATTTGAACAAAGAAAATAGAAGCATTTAAGACTCCACCCTTGTGATATTTGATAAATTTTTTCTTCCTGATTAAACTTTAAAATATACATTCTATATTTTATTCTTATCATATTCCTAAAAATACAAAGCAACACTCGTCGGAATTGTTTTATAATTAACTACTTATAATTATCGAAAAAAAAAAAAATATATATATATATATTAAGCATTCTAAATAAGTATTCATTCTAATGATCATGTTTGACGCTAAAACAAATTAAAGTCTTAAACGAACCACTTTGCTACAAAAACAAAAAAGCTGACATAATTATTCTTAAAAATGCCACAATTATTCCTCAAACAATTTAAAGGCGTTTATAACGACGCATGACACACATTCATATATGAATGCATGTAAATGTTTTCAATAAAAAATGGATATTCATTCTTTAGTTTCTACTTTTTCTTTTTCTCCTTATTAGTGTTGTTATTAAATACACCTCTATTCTTTAGAAAAAAAAAAGTGTAAATTCACTATAGACCGTATGTATAGAAAATAACGCGTGCCTACGCTATCTTTTCCATATACAAAACATAAAAAGCAACATAGAAAATACTATGACTTCTCCATTCAACGCATGATGAGGGCAGGCTAAAATCCATTTTCAGTTTTTGTTTCTTTTACAGAGACTGATGTGTAATTATAACTAATAGGAGAAGAGGTGAGGAGGCATGATGCGGTTATTCACTATTTCTTTTGTATTAAAATTACACCTGTGCTTCAGAGAGTTTGTTGTAGTTGCTTCTATTATGTTTGTTTTAACTACCTCACTTGGGTCTTTGGTTACAGAAAAAAAGTATTTATAAGAATAAAGAATAAAAAAAAACTTATTTTAAAAAATATAATGTTGAAAGAAATGAATATAATGCAACTAAAGTAACTTTGACATAAAGACTCATTTATGCAATTTAATGAAAAATATAAATTTTTTATGCAGAATTTAATTGTTACACTAAACAATTCTTAAGCAATTTTCTTAAGTTTATGTAGAAATATTCGAAAACTATCTTTAGGATTTTGGAATATTTTGATAAATTATAATATTTTCAGCAGAAAAAAAAATGCCATGTCATTCTAAATACTCTAAATACTATATGAGAAGTTTCATCAAAATTCGCCAAAGGAATTGGGGAAAATATTTATTGCGGAGATATCAAAATTTTAAGATTTGCAAATTTTTTGAGGTACAAAATACGAATTGGGTAAAAGTCTAAACTTTAATGCGAGAACAAATTTTTGAGAATAAAAAAAATAGTTTTGAGTTCAAATATTCGACAAGATGTACATGATTTTGACCTAAGCAGCTGTAAGTAGTCCGTTATTTGCAATTACATCAAATAAGATAAATGAATGGATCATGTCTTGGAATTTTTATCCAAAAATTATTACTTTATTTCGGAAAAACTTCCAAAATTAGAAATGAAATGCAGTAGTACTGAGTCCTGTGTATTTTTTTGGGTCCAACAACAATCCCTAAGCCTAACTTCACCCAAAAAAAAAACTTTTTAATTTATTCTCGATTCTTTGTAAGTTCTTATTCGTCGCTAGTTTTGTCTACGCTTTTAGGAAGGGAATCTAGATCGAAATGGAGAAAGAGGGTCTTCAACGACATTCGAAATCTTACACAGGGGAACACTGATGCTGCAGGTTGGAGATTATTAGTCAATTTTAGTACATATGTTGAGGAAAATCTAGTTTACATTATCTGAATTGACTCTGGTTCTCGCAATAGACCGCTATATTAAAAATGAAGGAGATTTCACCAAATATTTTAGCACAAGTCACGAACAATTTGTCCGATTAGGTAAAATAAAAAATCCGAAAATCTGCTGCTAAATTCCAGAGCGACTATCCCAACAAAAACTAACAACGAAAATCCCATACCAAACGATTTCCTTAACTCATATTCTTACCACATGTATATAAATTTACTCCAAAATTTGGTCGCAGTAAAAAATCTTAATATTGTCAGCCTGTGTAGAAAGATTGACAACAATTTGAATTAGCGCGCAAAAATGCTTAAGAAAACGCCTTTGTCTTCTCGAATAAAATAGAATAAAATTACTTCTATATCTTTTTATCATTTTTTAAGAAAATTTTTGAGGTCTCCTCACATTGTCACTCACAACTTGTGAGCCATTCGATCGATTTGGCTCATGTTTAAAAACAAAGTGCAACAACAAATAGTTTACCCTACCAGCGTTATGGGCATTATCGAAAGGATTTACAAATAAATAGATGGACATCGCTAAATGGCATGCGCTTATAAGTAGAATCAATATTTTAAAAATATCTAGATTAAAATTCCAGTTTTTAAAGCTACTAACAATTTTATTAAATTTTTATACACTGAAAATATTGTATTATTGTAAGGAAAACTTTATGTGAAAATGTATTATGATTGGGTGATATTTTTTCGTTCTTCAAAAGCATAGTGGAACAAAATATTATATTATATGTGAAAAGTTCCTATGCGAAGAAAAAGTCACTATTATGTGAGTTATTTATAGAAGCGGTGGAACTTGGCTAAAAAAAAAATGTGCCAATATGCCAGAATAATTTTGGAATCGCGTTATTTGTTCAGACGAGTCCAAAATTGGGTTACGAGCGTGATGGGAACCTACACAGAACCTACTTAAAGCTAAAAACATTACCCATCCATCAAACGTAATGGCGGAAGTCACATTGTGTGGAGCTGTTTTTCTACCGCAGGGACGTCTGGTGAAAATATAGTCGAAACTAACGAAGAGCATTACTTTGGTATTTTGCAAGAAAATCTCAACATTTATGCTGAAAAAATGGTTTTGAAGGACTTTATATTTCAACAAGACAATGATTCCAAACACACGGACAAAGTCGCAAAACATTTTTTAAATGAAAATATCATTGAACAAGTAAGAAATTATAGTCGGTCTAGACCGACTATATGATACCCTATACCATGGCTTAGAGACCCTATCTCTTCGGTCTAACTAATTCGATATAAAAAATAAGCATAAACCAAATTTTAGTGGCATTGTTATTAATTTTTTTGGCAGCAGATATGAAAAAGTTCATATCGGGTGCAATATTTAAATGGGACTAAGTCAAAAAATGGACCGATCCTGACCATATTTGGTAGAGTCACTTCTATTTTGAAAGAATATAGACGAACCAAATTTGAGAAAAATCTGTGCAATATTTTTGTTTTTTGATAGATTTAAGTGAAGATGGGGAAACAGCTCTATATGGGACATATGACTAAGAGTTGTCCAACAGGGATCATTTTTTGGGCTACTGATTAATGGATGTAATAAACACATACAAACCCAATTGGACTAAGATTTATATGATAATTTGGTTCTTATGGCAATTTATGTTGATTTCATAGGGGTCATTCGTATGGGGGCTAGGTCTGAACATGGACCGATTCTCACGAATTTCAATAGCGTTCATCATATGACCGATAAAAGCTTATATACCAAATTTCGTCGAAACATATTAATATTTGCGACCTGCAGTTTGATTACAAGCTTTACATGGACACACAGACGGACGGACGGACATCGCTAAATCGAATCAGATAGTGATTCTGATTCGCTCGGTATAATAAAAGATGGTCAAATATTTTTGGTAGTTACAAACAGCAGCATAAAGTCATTATACCCAAACCACATAGTGGTATAGGGTGTAAAAATTGGAGTGGCCTGCCCAGAGTCCCGACTTTAATGCCATAGAACACTTGTAGACCAATAATGACTTCAAGTATGCCTAAACGACTCAGAATTTTTAGTATATTTTAGATTTTCTTTAAAGATGAAGTTATTATATCTCATTTTGTCCAACAAAAAAAATGATCTAAGTTTAATTCTATATGTTAATAGAGGACCCCTGCTGCTCCTCAGCATTATATTATATTATATTATATTATATTATATTATATTATATTATATTATATTATATTAATTTTTATAATATAATACCAAAATTTGCCAAGAGAAGTTAACGTACAAACTTTCCTCAAACCCAACGAATTTGCCAAGAGAAGTTAACGTACAGTAATGCCAAAATATGCCAAGATAAGTTAACGTACAGTAAAAGTAAAGTTGATTCTCCACGCATAACTTTCCTCAAACCCAACGAATTTAAGCAGTTAATAGCTCAAAAGAAGGAGCTTGATCCACTGAGTGTTCTTAGACTTATGTCAACAGCCTACGTTAATTAGAACTCTAGTTATAGAGGTTTGAGAGAAGAAAAATATTGAAAAAAATCTTGAATGCAAAGTTTATTCATAAATTCTTTTAATATATAAGATTTAATATATAAGATATGAAATTTAAATAAATGAATTTAGCAGTTTTTTGACATTAAATAATAATGAACGATTTTTTTCCACAAAAATAAAAGAAAACGATATGTATACATATTTGGGTTGGTCCAAAATAAAGAAGTGTAAAATATTAAAGTGCACTACTTCACTTTTTTAGATCATTTTGATGACTTAATCTACTAAAAAAAAAAAATCATGTGAGTCCGATCACAGAGTATTTGTGTAAACATCTAGTAATTAAATATTTTTTTATGGCACTTTCTTAAAATCAAACAGAAAGTGTCATCTATGTATCACCTATAGCAATCAGGTGCAGGGGCTCTCCTAATATAAAAATATATATTATTTTTATTATTTCAACCGGTTAGTTTTTAATTTTTCGTTTTTTATTTTTCATTCTTCATTTTTCGTTTTTTATTTTTAATTTTTTATTTTACTTTTTAATTTTTAATTTTTCGTTTTTCATTTTTCATTTTTCAATTTTTTATACCCTATACCACTATGTGGTTTGTTATACCCTATACCACTAAGTGGTATAATGACTTTGTGCTGCTGTTTGTAACTACCAAAAATATTTGACCTAGACCCATCTTTTATTATACCGAGCGAATCAGAATCACTATCTGATGCGATTTAACGATGTCCGTCCGTCCGTCCGTTCGTCTGTGTGTCCATGTAAACCTTGTAATCAAACTGCAGGTCGCAAATATGAATATATTTTGATGAAATTTGGTATATAAGCTTCTATCGGCCATATGATGAAGTTATTGAAATTGGTGAGAATCGGTCCATGTTCAGCCCCAGCCCCCATGCAAATGACCCCTATGAAATCGACATAAATTGCCATAAGATCCAAATTGTCATATAGATCTCAGCCAAATTGGGTTTATATGCGTTTATTACATCCATTAATGAGTAGTCCAAAAATAGTCCCTATGGGACAACTCTTAGTCATAGGCCCCATATACAGCTGCTTCCCGATCTACACTTAAATCTATCAAAAAACAAAAATACTGCACTGATTCTTCTCAAATTTTGTTTGTATATATTTTTGCAAAATACAAGAGACTTTACCAAACATGGCCAGGATCGGTCAATTTTTGGGCCTAGTCCCCATATAGATATAGATATAGCATCCGAATCCCACTAAAATTTGGTTTATGCTTATTTTCTATATCCAGTTAGTTGGGTCTAAGAGATAGGGTCTCTAAACACATGGTATAGGGTATCGTATAGTCGGTCTAGACCGACTATAATTTTAAAAATGAAAAATAAAAATGAAAAATTAAAAATAAAAAATAAAAATAAAAAATGATAAATAAAAAATTAAAAATAAAAACAATTATTTTTAATTTTTTATTTATCATTTTTTATTTTTATTTTATATTTTTAATTTTTTATTTATCATTTTTCATTATTTTTAAATTTTTATTTATCATTTTTTATTTTTATTCTTTATTTTTAATTTTTCATTTTTATTTTTCATTTTTAAATTTTCATTTTTATTTTTAAATTTTTATCTTTAATTTTTTTTCAATTTTTTATTTTAATTTTTCATTTTTTATATTTAATTTTTCTTTTTTTATATTTAATTTTTCATTTTTTTTTTTAATTTCTAATTTTTTATTTTTTATCTCTCATTTTTCCTTTTTTATTTTTATTTTTAAATTTTCATTTTTACTTTTAATTTTTCTTTTTTTATTTTTAGATTTTCATTTTTTATTTTTTATTTTTATTTTTTCTTTTTTTTTATTTTTCATTTTTTATTATTAATTTAAACATTTTTTTTTCATTTTTCATTTCTCATTTTTTATATTTCATTTTTCATTTTTTATATATCACATTTAATTTTTTTTTTTTATTTTTAATTTTTCATTTTCAATTTTTTATCTTTAATTTTTTATTTTTCATTTGTTATTTTTTATTTTTCATTTTTATTTCTCATTTTTCGTTTTTTATATTTTATTTTTATCTATCTTTAATTTTTTATTTTTTATTTTTCATTTTCAATTTTTCATTTTTTACTTTTTATTTTTTTTTTTTTTTATTTTTCATTTTTTGTTTTTTATTTTCAAAGAGGTGATTACATATCATAATTTTTTCACCAACACAATCATAATTCACACCAATTTTGTCTTACGTCTCACATGTTACGCTGTGATTGTATTGTGCGTTGGCACATCAAAAATTAAGAAAGAAAAGTAATATTTAGAAATGCCCCTAAGTCATTGAAATTTCGGCTCATTTATATAAATCTAACGAGTTTTTATATTTACAATTTTTTTAGTTTTTATTTTATGTTATTTCTTTCAAAATGGTTTCTTTAATATTAATTACACTTGTCTTTGGTTTTGGAAACATTTTGCGAAAGATTTATATTACTTGGAAAAGGTATTGCTTCTGATTCTCTTGTTTTGTTAGCGCTGAATTTAAGTTTATAGCTGAAGCAATTCCTCTCTCAGCGCTATCATTCACGACCTTAATATTTTTGGCTGCCTTTTTTGCCATTTGAAATAAAAGATTTTCGTAACATTCTTCTACATTTATATCCAGAAAGGAAGAATCCAATTTGAGAATTCGAAAAATATGGGATGCTGGACAAGCGAAATCTTCGAAAAATAAAAATAGGTCCAGAATATTATTTTTTAGAATTATTAAAATATTATCAACAAGTTTTATCGAAATCCTTCCACAAATATATATTATTTCGATATTTTGTTTTGAAAAAATGTAAATCTCCTTAAATTTAACCTTTGACCCTAAAGAGGGACAGTTTATAGTGTTTCACTTTAACCTCAATTTACAAGATTGAGAACTTTTACCCAATAGTATAATATTTTGGCAAAAGATATTTGAAATATGAAAATACCACAAAGATGTAGCCTAACAGTTGAAAAAGTATGAAAAATCACATTTTTCTTCAAATCCGCTGAAATAAAAACGCTGCCCTCGCCAAATTAAGAAAACGATACCTACAATATTTGACTTTTTTAATCACATATATTTTGTTAATAAGACCTTAGAGTCCAATCGTTGATTTCGAAAAATTTTGTAAACAACATTTATGAAAAAGTAAAATTAGAGATTTTGAAATAGTGCTACAAAATACGTACCGTTTAGACATTAATTTAGAACGGCATAACAATAGGCAAGATTCAAAATACTTTGCATATGATCATTCAGGGATCAGGAGAATGCAAAAATATTGTTGTCGTAAGTTACTGCAATGTCTTTAAAAATGTGAGCTCGATTATCTTAATCAAGTGGTCTGCGGCGCATTTATTGCCTGGGGAACTTGATATAACTTGGCTGTTTTTCAACCGATAATAGATTTTGTTATTAATATCAAAATTTTTGTGAAAAATGATTATTTTTTTTTTTTTTTTTGATAATTTTTACATATAAAAGTATATTTGAACTTTGAACTCAATGAGCGTCCAGAAAGCATTGCCCGATTCGGCTCAAATTTTGCGCACTAAAGTTTTAGATCCAGAGTCATAATAATCCGACCCGCACACCCCCAAAACTCGACCAAAAATTTTTTTTCATACAAGCCGCTGCCACCCTAATACAGATATATTTTTTTGTCCTTTTTCTAATAATAATAATTCTTTATAAGTAATTTATTAATAAACTAAATTCTTTTCTTTTTCAATTTCAGGTATGTTCAATTTCGGTAGTCACATTTAGAAACCAGTAAGTAACGGATGTCCTATTCTAAAATATACTGTTAACATTTTTGCGAAAAAGTATAATATTGATAAATGTTTTTAAAATCTCTAATCTTCTAAATCTAAACATTATTATGAAGAAAAGAAAAAAAAAAACAAAACCTCAAAAATTTACTCCCTTTTGGCAACAGATAAATCCAAAGATTCCTAGCACATTATACCTTTCTTATTTAAGATTAATATCCTAGCAATTTATCTTTGATGTTAAAGAATTGCAAAACATATCACGCTACACATTCATTGAAAAATAGTTTAAAATACTTTAGGGAAAATGTACAAATTTCATTGTATAAACACAACTCGGCAAAACATGACTGATGTATAACAGTCATGCATCGTGTAATAAATGAAGGCAAGATCATGTTGCACTTTTCTTTTTAAGTTTTAAGTCTTCTGATCTATTCTAGAAACAAAATCGAGGGTGATTTTTGTTATTGTTGAATGTTTAACAATTTTTTTTTTCAATACATAATTGTTGAGACTTTGATTGATTTTAAAGCAAACAATATGGATTACAAACCAAATTTTCAAATAGCTACTTTTTCATTACCATTCAAAAGAAGATTTTTGCCGTAATTTTTTAACGTTTTGTTGTAAAATACGTTGTGTTAATTTAGGATAATTTATCACGGATTTTTAACGGTTAATTTGAACATTTAAGGGAGATTTGAATGTGATTATCATTAATATATTATTATTATATGGGGACTAGGTTAAAAATTGGTCCAGCCATGACCAAATTTCATCGAAATATATTTACAACCCATAATTCAGGACTTCCTAGTGAACAGACGTAAAGGGGCAGACAGAAACTATAGGAAAGCAATTTTTTGGAAATTATTTTAATTACTTTATTATTTTATGATTGAGTTTGAAATTGTTCAGGCTCAAGATCAAATGTTTTTACTTTAAATAAAGCAATAACATTAGCACATTTGTTTCAAAAATTGATCTATGTATATTAGACTGGCCGTTCGTTGTATGGGCGATTTTAAACTTGCTCCGAATCCCGCTCCCCGGGGCTCATTTTTTGAGGTCAATGGAAAAACTAATCCAGAAAAAATTTCAGCTCATTTGAAGAATTTTTGAGCTATCCCTGGCCCTTCAAAGTTTTGAATTTTTGGTATTTTTGCCAAAATTTTCCGTTGTAAACATCCTAGTGTATAAACTATAAACCCAAATACAAAATGGGTTTTTTTCCTACAAAGACGCTTTTATTACCTTTCCAAAATGCCCAAAATCTCTAAATTCTGATTAAAAACAACGACAATATAGGGGTTTATTTACAGATTTATTGTAAGTAATGAATAAATTAAAAGCAACACGTTACAATAAAAATTAGTTCGTCATTCGTTTTGCAACAGTGTACTTTTCAAATGACTTGAGTATTGTTGACGATACTTATCAACTGTTAATAACAAGAACTGCTTCTGCTCTTCATCGCGAGTGAGGAGCTGGTTGAATTCTTCCATTAGTTTTACCTTGCGTTCAGAGACGTCATTGACTACCTGCATTTTTTGAACAACTTGCAAGCCTTCAATGTACGAATGATGTTGTGGCCAAGTAGAAGGTTCATAAGCCATGAATTCAGTAGAGATATTGAATCTTTTAAAAAATTCCGCGGTTCTCTTTGTAACGAAAAACGCTAAAGTTTTGTTTTTAAATGAAGGTACATCTTTCGGTTGTATAATATTTCGATTTTGAAATATGTTGTCATGTTCAGATGGATCACCTCGGAGAGACTGTACCATTTTTGCTTTTACATCAACATTTATGCTGTTGTCAAAAAATGCTAAGCCAACTGCTTCATCAGAAAGATACCACAAATGGCCACACATTTTTTTTAATGCTGCATTCGAAATATCCTTGTCCACTATACCATAATTGTGCAAATCAATTAAAAAAGCCAAATCAACATTGGGAGCTGCGGCGGCAAACGGTGCGTAAAACCAGGCTTTAACATATAATGTTACGACAAATAAACATATATCGCGTATTCCTTTGAGCTCGCGCGCTTTTAGTTCAAATTGTCCGCGAAACAAATAAATTTTCAAGCAATATATTACTTTCGCCATCCACCTGGCGTGGTGAAATGCTCCAGGCGAGCGGAATGAGACTCCAGATGGCGGTGTTTTTCCCAAGAAAATCAGAACAAGCTTAAGAAACTCAGCATAGTCGGCTCTGCTGTGTTTTTCGTTCAATTGGTCAATGCAAAAGCTCCCGATTTCGTCTGATATGTTCGACAAGTCGACATTATCATCATCCAAAGCCGTTTTATATTCAGCAACATCTAGTTCTTCTACAATAAAAGTAAAAGCATTGAAAAGTAATTAGTTTCAAGTTACATTGAAATACATGCTTCGTATATGTTATACAACAAGAACATACCCCATTTAGCTTGAAATCTCTTGAATAAAAGCACATCCGGCGCAGATGTTGCCCCCATTTTTATATCAAAGACCGCTTTAACAACAATTTCATAAATATGATGACGACAGGCCAAAATCATCAAGCTTCGCCCGAGCCCCTGCTGAAGTAGCGTGCACGCGCCATTTAACCGTCCTGTATTCGATGCTGTTGTGTCGCAACAAATCGCTTGAATATTTTGTTCCAAACCCCATTCAGTAATAACATTAATTACCGCGGCCGATATCTGATGGCCAGTTCCATTTCGTATAGATGGGATGCCAAGCAGTTGATCGCCATTCTTATTGGAGACGATAACGGGAAGACGGTCAATCTTTGATTTTCCATGTATACTGGGTAATAATTTGCCATCAAAATGAACAGTGCATGGCATATCCGGATTCAATTTGTAATTATCTTTTATTTTGGTAGCAATTGATTCGCGTTGTAATTGTCGTACTCGCTGTAGAGTGGTCCGATTGATTATCAATTTTTGAACGTCGTGGCCTAGCGACTCAGCAACTGCGACCAGTAGATGAACAGCATATCTATCTGAGACCTTGCATTTATCGAGAGCAGACACAATTCTTTCATTGATAAAATTAAATGTGCCTCTTTTAGAAGATGGCACTGTATTCACAGCAAAGTCCACATCCATTTCGGAGTCGGTTTCAACAAGTTCGTTCATTTCAATAGTAGTATCATTTGAATCGATATCATCAAGATTACTTGTATCTGAAATAGATGCCAACTGTTCCTCCTCCCTGCTTCTCCGCTCTGCTTCAGCTTGTATGCGATCCAATCTTGCCTTCTCCTTTCGCATGGCGACTGTATCAATGCCTAATATGACGCCATGCCGACCCTTTCTTTGATTTATTAAAAATTGCTTGTCGGCTTTGTTAGTCATAACGTCCATGGCATTTGCTGCTGCGATATCGAACAATTCTTCCAACTTCTTTGAATTTTTTGTCTTTAGATATTTATAACTAACAATATTTTATAGTCAAGTCAAATTTAACTTATATATGAAGATAAACCAAGTAATTTCGTTATAAATTGATACTTAATCAAAAAAAGATAATCTTAAATAACAATTTTTTCTAAAAAACTGTTAAAAATTTCCGTTTTCCGCGCCGACTACTCTGTTATCAAATCTGCATCAAATTTCATACTATTATTTTTATATTCAAAGGAAAAAAATAAGCCCATTTGTGGGCTTTAGAACTCATTTTGAAAAATGGCCATACAAACGTGAACGACTCTAATGAACATATATAAATAGACAATTCACAATGAAATAAGGTACGTTCACGTTGACTATAACAGCAATACCTTTGTCATTTTTAATCAGAATTTAGAGATTTTGGGCATTTTGGAAAGGTAATAAAAGCGTCTTTGTAGGAAAAAACCCCATTTTGTATTTGGGTTTATAGTTTATACACTAGGGTGTTTACAACGGAAAATTTTGGCAAAAATACCAAAAATTCAAAACTTTGAAGGGCCAGGGATAGCTCAAAAATTCATCAAATGAGCTGAAATTTTTTTTGGATTAGTTTTTCCATTAACCTCAAAAAATGAGCCCCGGGGAGCGGGATTCGGAGCAACTTCAAAAATAAGGGCCAATCTAATGTATATTCTGCATGACAGGTTATACAGCTGTTTCAGGAAGAGTCACCAACCCTCATCAGTAACCAAAAGCAGTAGATAGTTTGTTTGGGAAAAAGTTAAATTCATATATATTTGCTGAAAACAACCAAATGAGAATTCAAGCAAAAGTTATACTATTTAAGCCTCTTCCAATATAACAAACTAAAAATAGAACAACTTTGAAACAAATATGATTGTATACGAGTACACATTGCATACTACAATATACATGTTTGTTTTTGTTTTGAAAAAAAAGAAAAACAATTTGTTTTTGCTAAACTTACATTTAGCGTTAACGGCGTGCCCTCCGTATTTTTAATTTTATTATTTTTTATACATTTTATATATCATATACATATCCTCTAGTAAGTGTCCTTATTTCCATTTTTTACAACATGGATCTATAAATAACAACATCAAACTAATATTTTCATACCTAAAATAGATTCTATGAAAAACAAGTAAGAGTGTTAAATTCGGCTGTGCCGAATCTTTGATACCCTCCACCTCGGTTTGTGGCAATACTATTAACATAGCTCATGGTAGTTGTGTTCTTGTTATTGTTAATATGTATGAATCACATTTTTTTTGTGGCTTTTTTTATGTTGTTGTATGTTCAACCACTAAACTATTACAAGAAAACACTAGGTTTCATGTTTTTTTTAGAGGTATCTATAAACTTTTGTTCATTTCTCAGCGCAGAGGCTCCCGATTTACTCCGATTTCAATACCAACCTGGTGGGAATTATGGCAAATAATTTTTTCGTAACCTGACCTAAGTAAATGCTTTTTTTTTTGAATGAGCGTGATTTCAACAGACACACGGACAGACGGACAGACGGACAGACGGACAGACGGACATCGCTATATCGACTCGAGCTGTGATAAGGATCAAGAATATATATACTTTATTGGGTCGGAAATTAGTTTTTCGATGCGTTACAAACGGAATGACAAACCTATATATACCCTCTGCCACTGAGATGTGGAGGGTATAAAAAAACGAATAAAGTTACTTAAATTTTTAACTGTCAAAGTGTCTAAAAATTGCTGTGCACTTTATAATGTACATATGAAAAATTTAATTGTTACTTTTCTATTCTGTTGCTTAACAACCCTGGATGGCAAAAAAAAAAAACGTATATATACATATAAAGACATTTATTTTTGCTAATAACGTTCTCTTAAATCAAATGAACTTTAACCCACAACTAATTTTAGTTATTTAACGATATAAGAAAACAACCCTACCTTGGAATTTTTTTTAATACAGACTTTTCTGTCCTTACTGAGAAAATATTTAATACGAAAAAGGATGAGAATTAACGAAATATAAATTAATTAATTGTAAGAATCATGAACATGATTATGAACATTTGTAATCCTTAATCTATGAACAGCAATTTTATTTGAAAAAAAAATATATGTTTTTAAATGAAAAACTGCTTAAAAATATTTAAAAAAGCGTTCCCAAAAAGTCTTCAAATAATATACAACTTTTTAGAGACTTCTGAAGACTTATTTAACAACAATGCCTTTTATACATTCGACTACATTTTTTATATTTTTTTGAAAATGCTATAAAAAACTACTGAATATTATCTCAAATTTCTTTTTTTATTTGAAAGTACAATCCTTCCGGTTAATAATGGAAAATAATTTCATTCAAATGGCTGCCTCGGCTGGCCATGCAGTAGCCTACACGATCGGCTGTATTTCACCAATGGCTTCACGAATATTGTCCTTTAAATCGTCAATTGTCTCTGGCTTGTTAGCGTAACACTTATCTTTGAGGGCACCCCACAAATAATAGTCCAACGGTGTCAAATCGCAGCTCCGAGGTGGCCAAACGACATCAGCTCTGCGGCTGATAATGCGATCTTCAAAAACAGGGCGCAAAACATCGAGTGTAGCTTCGGCTGTGTGGCACGTAGCGCCGTCCTGTTGAAACCAAATCTTGCCAATATCCTCCTCTTCAATTTTTGAGAACAAAAATTCGTTCAACATGGCTCGATAACGATCGCCATTGACTGTAACGGCCACTCCTTGCTCATTTTCGATGAAAAATGGCCCAATTATGCCTCTGGACCAAAATCCGCACCAAACAGTGACTCGTTTTGGGTGTATCGGCTTTTCTGTGCCCCAAATGCGACAATTTTGCTTGTTTACATACCCGCCAAGATCAAAATGAGCTTCATCTGAAAAGATGATTTTTTTTGGCAACATCGGCATCTTCTGTAAGTCGATCGCAGGCCCACTTAGCGAGGCGAAAACGCATTGGATGGTCAGTTGGCTTCAACTCCTGAACCAATTGGACTTTGTATGGCGTCATACCAAGGTCTTTATGCAAAATTCATCTCAATGATGCCTCTGAAATGTTCAATTCTTGATAACGACGGTGAATTGATGTTGATGGCGCTTCACGCACACTTTCTGCCACAGCAGCAACATTCTCGGGTGTACGCACTGTTTTTGGCTTTTCACGATGTGGTTTATCGATGAGGATGTCAGTTTCTTTCACTTTTTTCACAAGATAACGAACATGCGGATCTGACGGTGCTTCTCTTCTTCCAAAATCCGTACGCAATTTTCGCACACATTCTGCAACATTACCATGACTTTCAAAGTAATGTCGCAATATTTCCCAGAGTTGTTCAAGCGTATACACATCCATATTCGTTCAGCGGAAGGATAAAACTAATTATCTGTCAAATCAGACATGAGCTAAGTGTTACCATTCACGAAATAAGCACTAGTTGAAAAAAAAACGTTAGATGGCGGACCCTTTATATTCACTTTATAAAACGAAACAAATATCCAGCATAAATACCTTTTTCAATGAGTCCGAAGTAAAAAATTAGTTTAGAGAAGTACCAAAACGGGCAACATCCAGTTATTTTGATAAAACTACACTTTCAAAAAATAATATTGCGAGTTTCAAATTGATATCGAGTAATAAAATTAAAAATTATATAAATTTTTAAGAATAGCAACTTTATAAATAAAAGATTTTTTTCTACGAAAAGATAATTTTTTAAGAAAATGTACTTTATAGAGGAGGTACACTTTTTGAAAATGTTCTTTTTTAAGAAATGGTATTTTTTTTTATAAAATGTAATTTTTTAAGAATATGTATGTATATTAAAAAATAAAATATTTAAATAAGTACTTTTTAAGCAAATTATGCTTTTAAAGTAAATGTATTTTTATAAGAAAATGTATTTTTTTTAAGTATTTTAAAAAATTTGCTTTCTAAGAAAAAGAACTTTTTAAAGAAAATTACTTTTTTAAGAAAAGGTAATTTTTTAAGCAGAGTAACTTTTTAAGAAAACGTACTTTTTAAAGAAAATTTTATTTTTATGAAAAGGTACAATTTTAAAAAAAAATAATTTATTTTGAAAAAGGTACTTATTTTTAAAAAAAAAGTGTTTTTTTAATACAAGTTACTTTGAATTATAAGGTACTTTTTGAAGAAAATGTACGTTTTTATGAAAAGTACTTTTTGAAGAGAGTTTACTTTATAAGAAAATTCTTTTTTTTTTTAAGAAAAAGTACTTTAAAAGAGTACTTTTTTAAAATATAATAATTTTTTTAGGATAAGGGGTCCTTCTTAAAGAAAAGATACTTTTTGAAGAAAAAAATAATTTAGAAAAAGTACTTCTTAAGAAAATGCAGTTTTATATAAAAAGGTACTTTTCTATCAAGAGATACTTTCTTAAAGGGTGTTTTCTAAGCCCGATAAAACTTGAAATTGTAGAAAATAACGAAACAAATTAAATTTTAATCAACATTTAACATTTCAAAGTGATTGCGTGCATATGGCCACCGCTGCTGTTCTTGACGAAGCGCATACTGGTCGTTCAGTTTTGGGCCACTTTTTCAAAAATTGCTTGGCGTATGTCACAAATAACACAAACAATGTTGGCATCCAAGCAGTCAATTTTTGCTGGTTTATCAGCATAAACTAGTGACTCCACTTGGCGCCACAGGAAATAATCTATGGCACGTAGCGCCATCCTGTGGAAGTCACATCTCACCCAGATCAATGCGATCCTTATTTTGATCATGGTGCGGTAACGAGTTCTGGCTTAATTAAAAAAAAAAATAAGGCCCGATTATGCCACCAGCGCACAGTGGCCAATTTGGCTTCGCTAGCGGCATTTTATTCATAGCTTCCAAAGTAAAGAAGATATCTTCAAAAATTTTTTTTCTCTCACCCAGATCAATGCGATCCTTATTTTGATCATGGTGCGGTAACGAGTTCTGGCTTAATTAAAAAAAAAAAATAAGGCCCGATTATACCACCAGCGCACAGTGGCCAATTTGGCTTCGCTAGCGGCATTTTATTCATAGCTTCCAAAGTAAAGAAGATATCTTCAAAAATTTTTTTTCTCAATTCAAAAAAAAATCAAACAATTTTTGGAAAAAAAAATTAATTTTTTTTTTTTTTAATTTTTAATTTTTTTTTAATTTTAAATTTTTTATTTTTAATTTTTTTTTAATTTTTTATTTTGTTTTTAATTCAATAAAAATTTTCCACCATATATTCATATATAAAATAAGAAAAAAATTGTCAACTCAAAGAGAAACCATATTATAAAAGAAATATTAATCAGATTCTTCTGTATCAGATTCAGAGAAATCATCTTCAAAATTATGCATTATAAGCAAGCTTTTAACTTCCTTATCGAAACTAATATTTCTGGAATAGGAAATTGATGAGCCGTTGGACAATGAAGATATTAAGGGATCAGAAGAAACAAAAAGAGCGTTAATTATATCTTCCATTGTATTTTTCCTGCAATTTTTTCTGGTATTATTTTCACGGATGTTCCGATAATCTTTATTTCTGGCTTCAAGCGCTTCCTCGGACATCATACCAATTGGAAGCGAAAAATGATTGATTATGTCTGCTCCATGAATTAAAATTCTGTGAACAGACGAGGGCATGTAAAACCAAGGGTATAAACTAACAAAAATTTCGGCAGTTTCCATTGCGTAAAGTCTGAATGCCTCCGTGTTTATATCATATCCACATGTAAGAGCTCGTAAGACGACGCTGAATCGATATATTAAATTTTCGTTCACTCCAGTTATACGAGCGGCTAAATCTGGTTGTTGAAAGAACCTTCTTGCCGTATTTCCGTTGTTGGTATTTCCAGTAACAGCCATTGGTATGTCGACCAACAAATGCATTTCTTCTCGTAGCTTCTGCTGTATATTTGTTTTATTTTGTCCAACAATATCCTTGTCAGCACCACGAGTTTGCCACTTTTTTATTGGTATTCTATAGGATATGTGCAAAATAAATTCAAAAAACCTTATCCAGGCGTGGAGACTGGATAGCCCATATTGAAAGAGGTTCACTTTAATTGGAAAGCTCTTCACCAAATTTAAGTCATTCATTTTTTTCGGTGTTGCGTTGCAGATTCCGCATATTTGCGAAGAAGATTCTGAAATGACGCTGAAAGTTTTACCATCAAGCATGGTCATGTGAAATTGGTGATCAATAATCAATGAGTTTACATATGTTGGTACAATATTTAATATTTGGCTCTTAATATTTTCAATTTCCCTGTGACTCAGGGCCGCCGTTTCCTTCTCGCAAAGTATTTTGATTGGTCGACAGTATCGTGTAGAAGAAGGTCGATTGTTTTTCCATAAAACTGTCGGTCCGTTCTGCACTTGCAGTGGTACAACACAAATTGAAAATAAATATTGGTCTCTCATGTTTCCTTCGCAGTCGTTAAATTTTTGCCTATATGTGGAATGGCCGCTGCTGCCATCACAACCCCATTTGTAGACACCAGTTAAATGGGTATTATTATTTGTAGATGGGATTTCAAAACTTCCAGGGTGTGCTTCCATGATCCTATTTATTGTATGGTCCACAAGACTTTGTAGTGGCCCTTCAGCATAATAATCAGTGACTGTAATGTCACTAGGATAGCACTTTTTTTTGCGAAGCGTAATTTTTCGTAGCATGGATATATATCGGCGTTTTGGTTTCTTGCTGATTTCTTGTTCAAGTTCCAAGTGTATCTGGTATGTCCAAGATCTACAAATAGCGCAAGCGCTTTATCGTCCGAAAATTTTGATGGAAGGGGCTTTGGTTTGTTTATATTTTTTATTACCTTTCCGCTAAACTCCTCATCGCCATTTACCATTTCTACAACTTTTGAAGCACTGCGCTTTCCAGCTTTATATAAACTGCAGCTTGCAGCTACCAACAATCCTTCACATGACACTTCCTCTGTCAGCCCTGACATCTTATTGACTTGCGTTTTTCTGCAGCACTCGGAAAGCTCTTTTTCCGGTCGTTCAATATTTTCATTTGCTTTTTTTCCCAATAATACCAATGGTGTATCTAGCCATTCTTGGTTGATTTTTTCGAAAAACACCTTACTTCTGCCACAGGCCTTCCACTTTTGGTTAAGCCTACTAGCAAATTTTCGCAGTTTCCTTCCAATTTCGCACTGCTCCTGCTGAGTATAGGTAATTTTGCTCAAAACGGTGCCAAAGACATAATTTTCCACGGCGAGAAACTTCTTGGTGGGGATCGCTTCTTCATGTCATATTAAAAAAAGGGTACGTTTTGACACTGACATTTTGCCTAAAAAGTACAATAAATTGAAGGCTCACAGGTACTCGCAGTTAATTTTGGACATATTGGACACACAATGGTTTACACATATAGGAAAATTTACAATTACACTGAATGCAGGTGAATTTTGTAAGTTCTACTCCACGAAAGACAGGTGTACGTTACAATGGGCGAGTTGCTAATACACTTAAACACGATTACGTTTTATAAATAACATAAGTATACACAGATCACAACCACAGTTTTTTATAAAATACATACCTTGGCGTTAGTATATAACAAAACTTTTAATGAAAATAATAAAATTTGCAAGTTTAACACGAATAGCAAAACGATGATCAAAAAGGCGGAAATATTTTGCACAACACTTGCAGAAACATATGCTGACTTTGACAGCTCACAGCTGTTCATCAGCTATAAGCTGAGCTTTTAAAAATCGATACAAATCTAGTGAATGTATTTGTTATCGATTGTTAAAAAAAAATTAACAGTTTTTCAAATTTGGAAATTTGAATTAAATGCCGCTAGCGAAGCCAAATTGGCCACTGTGCAGCGTGTAAACCGCATCAAACGGTGCATTTTTCTGGAGTTTGATGGGTCGGACGTGAATTGGCCTCATTCCACATCTGGCACTTTTATTTTATTAATTTTTGACTTAATAAATTTATAACAACGTACTTATCTTAGAAAGGTGCTTTCTTAAAATAATGTACTTTTTTAATAAGAGGTACTTTAAAAAAAAATACTTTTTAAAGAAAATAAATAATTTAGTTATTTTAGTTATTTTAGGAAAAGTACTTTTGAAAGAAAAGATACTTTTTAAAGAAAATTTACTTTTAAAAGAAAAGGTACTGCTTAAGATAATTATCGTTTTTAACACAAGTTGCTTTTTTACGAAAAATACTCGTTTAAGAAAAGGTACTTTAAAAAAAAATTTTTTAAATTTAATTTTTTAAGAAAATTAATTTTTTAAGTTAGAGTACTCTTTTACAAAAGGTTCTTTTTAAACTCTTTCTTTTAACTCATACTCTCTGTCTGTCTGTCTGCCATGGGGCAATTCCATTCTCCCTCATTCTGAACTTGGCCCATAGTCTTGTGACTATAGATTAATTTTGGGGTAGTCATGCACAGTCACGAAGTGCTTTCAAACCGATTTCCTCTTATCCGATTCTGAAACTTGCCGTGAAAAAAGATTAACTTTGACATATTCACGCACAGTCACGGAGAGATTAAAACTTTACTGATCGATCTGAAGCTTTGCCCATAGCCATTTTGTGGCCAACGATTAATTTTAAGTTAGTCACACAAAGTCACGCATAGTCACGCACATCACGGAGTGATTTAAACCTTATTTTCCCTCATCCAATCAATCTGAAACTTGGTCCATAGACTTGTTGTGACCAAAGATTAATTTTAAAATAGTCACGCAGTCACGCATAGTCACGGAGAGAGTCAAAACTCATATTCATAAGGAAAGAAAGAGTTTTAATAAAAACTTTGTTTTTATGGGTTCGATTTTTTAAGAAAAGGTATTTTGTAAGGAAATTTATTTTAAAGAAAAATTTACCTTTTTAAGTGAAGGCAATTTTTTAAGAAAATGTGATTTGCTAAGAAAGGGTATTATTATAAATAAGTACGTTTTAAGAAAAGGTAAATTTTTGAGAAATTGTTTTAACCCTGCTGTTAGGTTAGAAAAAACTTTCGAATGTTAGGTTAATGGACCATTTGGTCCATACTTCAATATTCATACAAAATAACCATTTAATCTTATATTTGTATCTATTTTGGATCACTTTTCCCTAAATATTATTAATTTGAAGGGCGCGTGTGTGAATTTTGGCTCACGCTCACGCAAGAAATTTTATAATCTCTCATGAATCACTCACTCGAATTTTTCTTTACTCACGCACTACTAACGTCAGTAAAATTATAATAACTCACGCTCACGCGTGATTCACGTGAACCACGCAAATCACGTGACCAGCGCAAATCTCTACTCAACACAGCAAATGTAAAAATTTGTTGAGGGGTTCACCTTTTTGCATCTTTCTTTACTCAGGATAGCTAATGTAAAACACAATTGTGGGATTCCCCTTTTTTGCATTTTTCTTTATTCAACATAAACAGCTAATGTAAAAAACAAGTGTGGGATTCCCCTTTCTTGTTTTTTTTTAATCAACGTAGATTAGATATGTAAAAGATAATTGTGGGATCCCCCTTTTTTGATTTTTGTTGTAAAGAAGTACAAATATTTGTAATGCTTGGTTCATTTTGTGAGTTGTTTTCAATAGTTCAGACGTAATTTACTTACGACATGGCAAACTTGAACGAAGATCAGATACGAAAACTGCTCAATGCAGAAAGTGACTCCGATATTTCAGATTCGGAATTTGATTATATTTCAGAAAATAGCGAAACAAGTTCTTCTGAAACAGATACTGAACGGGAACCCGTCCTAGCTTCAACTAGCTCTGTTGATCCGTTTTTTATGGTTAAAAAGAAAATGGTTTGGAGTGCCACTCCATTACCTCCGCCTATTGGAGCTGCGGCTGAGAATATTATCTCAACGCAACCAGGACCAACTCGATTTGCAGTGTCCAGATGCAATGACATTCTGTCAGCTTTTTTTGTTGTTTTTTCCGCCTCCAATAGAAACAATTATCATCAAAAGTACTAATAAGTACGGCAGGGTCAAGATTGGTGGCAAGTGGAAAGATATTGATGAAGACGCATTGCGCGCATATATTGTTGTGCTCATTCTTGCAGGCGTATGTCGGTTTGTATAATCTTGTTTTTTTATTTCAGCAAAATAGTTGGCTAATATAAAATCTATTACTGAAAGTGGAAAAAATTAACATTTTCATGGTTTATTTGATGCAAAATTTGGTTGCCCCATTTTCAGAGCAATTATGTCTGAAGATACATATCATATGATTAATGGTACCATCCATTTCGATGATGTTTTGAGTCGACGACAAATGCGTAGTTGCGATAAATTTACTCCTATTCGTAAACTGTGGGACCGTTGGGAACAACTTCTTCCAAAGTTTTACAATTGTCACGAAAATGGTTGGTTCCTACAGAACAAAACGCAAAACAAATCGATGACCAAACATTGTATTTGGAAACATACCTGATATATCCGCATTGATTGCGTACATAATATTTTCTGAAATCGACGTTTCATGGGCTCCAGCTGATCGGAATCGCAGGAGACCAAAGTTTTTGCGGCAACTAGCACTTTCTCTGCCTAACGCGTATATGATGAAACGGACTAGATTACCTCAACAAGAGTTCTCAGCACAGTTATTGACTAATAACTTCAAATAATACTTCTAATTCAAGGGCTCGAAAGCGTGGAATTTGTAGTTGCTGCAAGTCAAAGTCGGATATAAAATGCTCCATTTGCAGCAAGTTTATTTGCAAAACTAACAGAAAAACATGTTGCTTATCAGGCAATCACAATTATCATAAAACCAACTAATAAATACTTATTTTTTTTAAATAAATGCAAAAAAAATCAAAGAAAATATACTATGGACCAAATGGTCCCTTAACCTAAGATTCGTAATTTTTTATTTTTCTCAGTTCTGTTTTAAGTCAGAACCTTGAATTTTTATATATAACATGGTTTTATAAGAAGACCACGTGAGCTAAAAAATTAAGTTACTATATGTCACCGTTAAAAAATTACAAAGGAAAAAATCCAAAAATTGGACCAAATGCGCTTAACCTAACAGCAGGGTTAAAGAAAATTTATTTTTTATTTAATTAATTTTTTTAGAAAAGGTACATTTTTCGACCATTTCCCAATATAACAATTACACTCAATATGAGCTGTATCACTATCCTAGCAAAAAATACACGAAATTCCTTTTTAATTTAGGGCTTCAAGCCTTTTCCTAATATCGGAAACATTACTTGTTTTCAGTAGTTTAGAAATTAAATTTTATTTGTCAAATATGGTGTTCCGAAACCCTGTATTTTTGTGTTTTCTTCATTAGGTATTTATTATAGACTTGCTAAGTCATTGCCATATTTTAAAATTCGAGAATACTTAAACAAATGTATATAAAATAATCGTACTAGATTAATACAATTTCTTATAATTAAATATGTGATATAATAGAAAACCTATATTCCTAAAAAATATTGCTTAGAGAAAAGACGTACGACAAAATATTTAATTTGAATATGCTTTAAATGAAAGTCCCCTTTCATTATGCATGCATATTATTAAAAGATTTTATAAATTATTATATTGTCCTCTACATATTTAAAAAAAAAAACTGCAACCATTTCTATGTTCACACCTTTAGCGTAGCAAATTTTAATATTGCTAAAAAAAGAAACATAATTTTACATCATCATCATTATTTTCACCAAGGAAAATGTCGTGTGTCATTATTAAAACAATTTTTTTTTTTTCCTAAACATTGTTGTAACAACACTAAACCCTACAAGAAAATTAAAAGCAAAAGTGTATAAAATATAAAAAGTTTCCCTTATACAGGGAAATCCTTTTCTTAAGAAAAGGTTGTCACAATTTACGGAACGAGAAAAAAAAACAAAATCATAATAATCATGTCATGCTGCATTGTTGCAATGTTACATATTTATGAAATTTGTTATACAGTTGCCAAAAATATATTTCTGCAAACATTTAGTTTATGCCAAATGTAATTTTATGCTTAATTTTTAATCCTTTCATGGTTAATTAATAAATATTGCAAAATTTGTTCATCATTTTTAAAGGTTATGAATTATTTATTTTCAAGAGTTTTGACAAAATCAAAAGGGTTGTTAAAGAAAATATGACATATTATTTCTAAGAAAAACGTGAGAAAATTTTGGTAATATAACATATTTTCACAAAAAAAAAAAATAACGAAATCTAAAACTTTATTTCGCTACAAATTTTATTTCTTAGAAGCAGCTGGTAAATTTTGCACCTTTTTTTTTAAATTTACAAAAATCTCTTAAATTTTATATATATTTAAAATTAACTTTAATTTACTAACACTTTTTCCCTATATTATATTATTATGAAAATATGTTTTCCTTTCGCCTAATCCTTGTCAGTCTATTCGATTCTTTTTCTTATAATTATTATGCATTATTGTTGTTTCTATTGCTTTCATTTAAGCTATTTTAATCTTTTAAGTCGTACTTTGATTCTCTTTTCGCAAAAGTAATATTTGCAAATCGTCTTTATTTTGTTTGTTGTTACATTTGTCTTATTTTCTTTTATATTTACCTTGTCTATTGTTGTATAGAATAAGTAGCCTAATGTTGTAACATCTTGAATATTTGCATAATATACCACACATTTCAATATTTGCCAATGGTTAGAGGCAAAGGAAATTAAAGAACAACCCTTAAGATACAGTTTTCTATTGAGTAATGGTGGTCAGTTGGATTTGCATACGGTTGCATTATGTAAATAAATAATCTTAATATAAATAGTTGCGAGGCTAAGTCAAATAATTGTTGAAACCAACAGACAATGGCCAAAGGAAGCTAGTTGAAAAAATATGTCTGAAGAAAAATGTATTTGAGGATTCCTTGTGAGAATGTCAGAAGATATGATATAATTATCCATTTTTTTTAAAGAATTCTTATTTTCACAATAACTTTATTATTATGAGTTTTTAATGAAAACTAAGATTTTAGGAAATACTGGTTTTAAAAAACGTGGATTATAGCAAAATTTTAAAAAGAAAATTTCACATAATTTACAAGTTTAATAAATATATTTTCCTTTTCTTAATATTTATGAACCCTAGATTTAAAAAAAAAATACTGGTTTTAAATATAATTAATTTAGTCAATTCTGCAGCTTTTATTTCTGCTGAGAATTTCTTTTTACCAATAAAAATTGTATTAATTTCAAAAATAATAATGAAAGACATGATTAATGAAAAAATACTGGTTATAAAAAGAAAATTAGCACTATTATAGAATTATTTTTTTTTTATCCTATTTAATCAAAAATACTGGTTTTCTAATTAATTTAATGTATTGATTTTTCTAGTGCAAATTCTAGAAAATTTTATTTTTTCATTTTATAAATAATCTTATGAGAGCCTGAAGGTATGCTAAATCAATTTTAGCTAACTCACAATTCAATACTTTTTAAATAATATTCATTAAATGTCAGTATAAATATTTGTTGAACACACAGAAGATTTATATCTGGGTTTTTTAATAAGTAATTTTAAGGGAGCCTAAAGGTATGCTAATCAATTTAGCCAATTCACAATTCAACACCAGACTTTTGATATTTATAATAATTACACACAGTATGTTTTTCATGTATGTGTTAGTAGCAACTTTAAATGAGCATTACTCAAAAAAAAAATGTTCCAGACGGCGCAAATCTGTAAAGCTGGTGGACAGCTAAAAGAAATACCTTTCAAATGAGGTATGTTTGGTTAAAATCGGTTATTAACTACAATTTTTATATTGGTCACAAGAAATCGCCTTGCCCATTAGTACTATATAGATTAACAGAGGGATTCTTATTTAATTTTTGTGATATGTAAGGTAAATCGCAGATAAAAATTATTTATGAAAAATATCATAATAGAAGTGAGACCAAAAAACCTTAACATTCATAAAATGTAATATTAAGGAAACCATTGAATCTAAAGTTTTAACTTAGATTTAATTGAAATTATCTTAAAGCCTACAAAAAAAAAAATATTTTTTATAGTTTATAATCACAACTTATGAACATATGGCCCATTTCCGGAAACCATACCATGAGGGATTTTGGAAAATTTAAAGTTTTCCAAATTTTGCGACACTTTTTTTGTGCTCTTCAACTCGCTTTTCACCAGAGCCCAATATCTGTCCACTGACCTAAGTTCCAAAAGTTTGGAGGTTATGCCATCCTTGGTGCAAAAACCAAGTTATTGTTCTTGTACCACTCAACAGTTTCTTACCGCAGTGACAGGATGCTAAATCCGATTTATGGAAGGAAGAAGTCTTTTCTGCAAACACTCCTTAACATAAATGTTGGTATTTATAGAACCCGTTGTAACGAATGACTTGTTTCTTTTACCACAACTGCATATTGCTTGCCATACTAGGAAATTTTGACCTGGAAGCTGCGAAAAATCTGCAAGTACATATGTTTCGTTATACATTATGCAGCAGGAGAATTTTTTATGAAACACGATTTCAATTTCCGCGCTCTGCTCTTGGCCTCTAAATTTTTTACGGCGTTCCTGTCTGGAGCTTTTTAGACTTTGTATGTTTTCTAACTTGCACCAAATGGGTCGATCACTGAGCTAACCGGGCAGTTCTACCGGTTGTGTTCGGAGCTCTTTTCAATACACTTTCTATTTTCTTAGCCTTAGAAACTTCATGTGGACCTTTCTCTCTTCTCGAATCGTGTTTCCTATCAATAGTAAAATTCTCCTTTCCTTGTAGTTTTTAATAATAATGGAGATAGTATGACGGCAGATCTGTTATTCTTTTTCCAACTTTTTATAAGTCCAGGTAGAATTTTGTTGAATATATTTAATAATTTTAGCACGTATATACTTTTATATCGTCAATCATTTTGATCAAACAAGAAATGCATAGGGTTGTCATTAAGCATGAGAATTGACTTATTTTTTTAAAAATAACTTGATATAAAAAAAATCATGTGAGTCCGATCAAGAGGAGATGTGTAAACATCTAGTAATTAAAGATTTTTTTTTGGCACTTGTTTAAAATCAAACCGAAAGCGTCATCTATGTATCACTTATAGCAATCAACTGCAGGCGCTTTGCTAATAAAAAATATTTATTATTATTTATTATTTCAACCGGTTAATTTTAAATTTTTCGTTTTTTATTTTGAATTTTTCATTTTTCGTTGTTCATTTTTCATTTTTTATTTTTATTTTTTATTTCCAATTTTTTCATTTTTCATTTTTCGTTTTTCACTTTCCGTTTTTCATTTTTTATTTTTCCTTTTCATTTTTTTTTTTTTTCATTTTTTATTTTTCTTTTTCATTTTTTTTTTCATTTTTTTTTCTCATTTTTTATTTTTCATTTTAAATTTTTAATTTTTTATTTTTAATTTTTTATTTTTGATTTTTCGTTATTCATTTTTAATTTTTTATTTTTCATTTTTAATGTTTCATTTTTTATTTTTCTTTTTTATTTTTCATTTTTCAATTTTCATTTTTAATTTTTTATTTTTCATTTTTTATTTTTCATATTTTGTTTTTCATTTTTTATTTTTTATTATTTATTTTTCGTTTTTACTTTTCATTTTTCTTTTTTTTCATTTTTCATTTTTTATTTTTCATTTTTATTTTTCATTTTTCAGTTTTTCATTTTTCATTTTCAAACAGGTTATTACATATCATAATTTTTTCACCAATACAATCATAAGTCACTCCGATTTAGTCTTAAGGCTCACATGGTACCTGTTTTTGTGATTGTATCGTGAAATAGAAATTTACCCCCCCCCCCCCCTGTGCGTATAGATGTTTACACATCAAAAACAAGTAAGAAAATTATAGTAGGTCTAGACCGACTATCCGGTACCCTTAACAATGCTTTGAGAGAACCTAGGTCCAACTAATTAGATGTAGAAAATAAGCATACATCAAATTTGAGTGGCATTTTTTTACCTTCGGATATGAAAAAGTTCATATCGGATGCTATATTTATATGGAGACTATAAATGCAGCATCAGAAAGTGATTCTGAGTCGATCGGTATAATAAAAGGTATGTCTAGGTCAAATATTTTTGTTACTTACAAACATCAGTAAAAAGTCATTATATCTTTAACACATAATGTAATAGTGTTTAAAAATAATTCGGCTATGCCGAAACTTCGTTTACATTAATTTCTGGACTTATTGCACTACATACATATTTATAACAAAAGTAAATAAGGTATTTGAAAAAGTAAACAATTTTATAAACTCAATACAAAATTATTACAACAAACACACTAAATTTTTAAAAACATATCTTGGCACAGTGATGACCGATTTGGCCCATTTTCAACAGAGACCTGCTCGAAATAATGGTAAACAATATTATCATAACTTTAAGCAGGTGAATAGTTTTCTTTGTTTGCAAATGAGCGTGATTTCAACAGACAGATGGAAAAATGGACGGACGAACGGATAGATGGACGGACAGAAGGAAATTGCTATATCGACTCGAATTGTTAAAAGGATCAAGATTATATATACTTTATGGGGTCGCAAATGCGTTACAAACGAAATTACATACTGATATATATCCTCTCCACTGTGGGGTTAATTGAGTAGAGACCATTGAAATTCAACTACTCTGATGTACTCATACCCATAATAATGTTGATTTATAAGTACAAGTTGCAATCAATATGAATCCGACGTTAACGTCGTACTCATACTAACGCAAATCTGTTTGATTCATAGATCACATCAGTTTGATTTATAATTTTTAAAAAATGCTTATAATACTTTCAATTGATTCAACTCATTCAAATCATCTATGTACGAATACACAACCATCAATATGTTTGCAGTATGCAGCGAAATAGTACTAATAACAATAACAACAGCAATTATGTACCGTAAACTTTTATATATTCATTAATACACACAAAACTATTTTATTTAATTTTATAAAAAGTGACAAACAAATTTATTTGGAGTATATTGAGATATATCTCTTTAACCATTATTTGCTTTGTTGGTATCAGTGGGCCAATGTGCCATCATGTGAAGCGTCTCCTTCACCTGCCCCCCGCTGAAGACTCCAATTAGAACGATGCCAGAAATAACTAAGTCTTACCTTTTGATTTTGGTCTGAACATATCACGCATTTTCATTGACTTTCCAATCTTTTCGCTCTTTACAAAATTTAAACCTCAATTTTTTTTTCCGACAAAGCTGGTTTCTTTTGGTTGACTGCTGCAACCATATCGATAGCGAACTCCAACATTTACAGCTCCTTCAACATATCGTTTTTTTATTACCGTAAGGAATAACCTTTTTCAAGCATTGCCGTCAATTGATCTTCAAGGTCCTATGATGAAATTCGCATTTTGTTTAATTAATTCGCGCAACAACCTCAAGTGACTTTAAATCGACACAATAGTTGCCATTTTGATGAGATCAGCTCTAAAAGTACACTTTGGTTTAATACAAAACATTTCCAGCAAGAATTTGGATAATAAGAGGCAATTCCAGTTGATTTTCCAATCTGGTGTAAAACTGTCAAAATAACTTTAAAATTAATTTGTTACTTTTTATTTGTTACTTTTATAAAATTTTGAAATTAAATAAAATCGTTTTGTTTGCACAAATCAATATAGAAAAGTATATATAAATATATTACGGTATATAAGTGTTGTTGTTATTGTTATTAAAACAGATGTTATAGCAATATTTCGCTGCACTCAACAAACATGTTGACGGTTGTGCCCTCCACTGTATATTTACCATTCTAACGTACAGATCCAGTGCACAACCTCATAATGAGTATTTTAATGTTCGTATTCAAATCATATTTATTTTGCGTCGTCTACATATACACATTGAGAGAAGAAGAGTCTAACTCAACATCGTCAGAAATGTTATTAAGTATGCGTATAATGAGTAGCTCAAACCCTGGAGTGGATATGAAGTTCGTCAAAATTTCACAAGTGTGGATGCGTATAATTACAAGAAATTATGAAACATGATTAAACTCTACTCAAATGATAACCGTATTACAACCACAACAACAACAACAACAATTTTTCACATACAAGAAAAAAATTATAATAACAACAATAACAAGAACAACGTATAAAAATCATATTTTTTCTATAGTTTTTTTTTTTACATTTTAATTGAAATCTCGGGATTTATTGAACCGATTTTAATGATTTTAAATAGCAATATGCTCCGGATGTCAATGAATAATTGTCATTAAAAATAAGCAACCCGGCAGATCAATTGAGGGAGTGGTCGTGATTTCCACAAACGGACAGACGGACATCGCTATATCAGCTACGATTGCTAAAATGATCAAGATTATATATCTTATATAGGGTCTATATCTTTATCAAATTATTATGAACGGAATGACAAACTTATATACAACTTATAGAAACAGGAAACAGAAAATTATAAAAATACTGGTTTTTAAAAACTATATATATGACAAGAAAAATCCAAAATTTTTGTGACCATTAGGCATTTTAATTTCCTAATTTCTTTAATTATACATTTTTTATTAAAATAAATACTGGTTTTCAAAAACTACACTTTTTTGTTATTTTTGCCAAATATTGTCTGGATATTAAATGATTGTGAAAATACGGGTTTTATGAAAAGTACTGTGTTTTTGTTAAACTATACTTTAACAATTATTGGATATATTTAAATAAAATATGATTTAAATAAATATGATATGAAAAATCACAATAAAAAGATCTTCAGTTGAAAAATACTGGTTTACTAAACTAAGATATTTAAAGATGTTAATTTTTATGATGTGATAATATTGCTCATGATAGAATTCATATTGTAAAAAACTTAAAGCAATTTTTAAGAAATCTATTAGAAATCAAAGTTTTGCAAAATAAAGAAAAAATACTGCTTTTGCATATAAAAAAATACATTTACGAGTAAAAATAAAAAAAAGTCTTACATACTGCAATCCATAATATTAATAGCCAAGGCGATTTCTTGTGACCGATGTAAGTTTCACAGTTTTATCCCGATTTTGACAAAAAAAAATTATCATTTGAAAGGTATTTCTTTTTCGCTGTTACCCAGATTTACAGATTTTCATCGTCTGGAATATTTTTTTGGAGTTATGATCGTTTAAAGTTGCTACTAACACATACATAAAATTATAAAATGCTATGTGTGTGTTTATTAATTTTGTTAATGTGTTTGTGTTAATGTGTTGAATTGTGAAGCATACCTTTAGGGTCTTTATTAAATGCAAAAATAAAATTTCCTAGAATTTGCACTCGAATTTCGAGCGCTGGAATATTTTAATAAATTTTAATAAATCACAACTAGTTATATTAACAGAATGATATGCAAATCTGTCAATTTGATTTGATTGGATCAGCGCTTCGACCAGATTGATATTTTATACAGGCTCTAGATTCCATATGTTAAGATTCCATATGTCCCAAGGGGAAACAGTGTACCATCCGCCAAGGACAACGATTCTTTTGCCATCTACCTAGTCTATGAGCCAGATTTTAGATCTAGGATTACAGATTCCCTTGTCAAGGGAAAATAAGCGGTTGCCCAAGACTGTTGTGCCAATAGTCACCAAATTCTGACTCCCTCCACTCTCTGTTTTTTTTTTCTTATTTAGCCAGCAAGTACACACAGACAGGTTCTGGGCCAATGAACGATCGGCTGGACCTTCGATTGGCTCTCGTTGCCCTCATGCCTCTTTTGCTCTAGAAACCAACCCATGGTTAATTTGTTGCAACTGTCTTGTAGGTTGGGCTTTCCCAAATCACATCGTAGTGCTGCCTGACAGTAATATATAAGCGAGTGTCACCTTTGTTCTTCCCTAAACATTCAATCATACGTACATACATAAATGGCACGTTGGAGTTGAAACCAAAGACACAGCGGTTCTTGTTAGTTTTTTTTAACCTTCTATAAACTACACTTGGAAACACTGTTCGAGTTTCAAATTGTACTGTCCATATGATTTGGTCTTTCTTAAATGAAAAATAAAATTTCCTAGAATTTGCACTCGAATTTCGAGTGCTGGAATCCGCTAGTTATAATAATTTTGCTTATACTGGTGATATATTATTAGTAATAAAATATAAATAATTTTTGTGTGACCTTGTTGTATTACTTGCCAAATAAATTATATATATTTTTTTAATCTTTCAAAAATTCTATCTATAAATAAATATTTATAAAGCTCTATACGAAATTTTTATTTATCATTTACTTAAATCCGTCAAGAGTTTTCGCTCCCTCTCTACATATGTGTCCATTGTAATGCAATCAAGGCAATTTTACGTTTACTGAACTTTCCAAAGACTACAATAACAATGTTAAACACGCAATTTCCATTACAAGTTAAATTTTTTTCAGAAACATTTTTACAATATTTTGATTTGTTTACTGTTTTTACAGCATGTAGCTGCTCCAAAGGAAAAATAAACACATTTAATTTTTCAACAACAATTTTTTGTGAACGAATAAATCATATAACTCGTATGAATATTTCTCAAGGTTTGGTTTTATAATTGAACTTGAATCATATTTAAAAAAGGCAAAAAAAAAAAAATATCAAACAAAATACGTCAAAAATGAAAATGTTGAGAATTTTCAAATAAGAATTGTTTATTTTATATGAAGATGTGTTGTATTTGTAGTAAACAAAAGCCATATGGTGATTAATCGAAAGAAAAACACAATTCCTTTGATTTAATGATGATGATTTCAAACGAATGTTGTTAAAATTAGAAAATAACAAATTTATAAACACTAAAACTTAATGTTCAATAAAATTAGCTGAAATTAGGTGAATTAAAAAGTGATTTTAAATTTGTTTTTAAATTCTAAAAATTAAGTTATTTTGTTTAAAAGAAAAACACACAGTCAAATTATTTTACCATAATATTTCCCAGAAAAATTTATATAACAACAACATTAGCATGAACAACGTTTTATCAATTTTTTAGTGACTTTTTATGTATTTTACAAATTTTTTTTTTTTTCGAGAACATAAATATTCAATTTAAAATTTCATTTATGTTTTTTTCCTCGTTTAAGCAACAGGATCTATAAAAACTTTTATACGGTTGTTGTTATTTATTTTGCCCTTATAGTAATATTATTATTTTCCCCCTTTTCTTTATATAGCTTGCAAACTTTTTGCCTACGCTGCCTATTTTTGTTTGTAGTGTTTTAGCATATAAAATGGCTTCCAAAAGAAAATTTATGTTTATGTTGTAAAACTCTAGTTTTTTTTTAAAACTATTTGATGTTTTTACATATAATGCACTCTATTTTTTCACATACTATTAGCTAAGTTAAAAGATTTCTATCAAATATTTAACGTGACACTTATGACCTATTTTCATACCCTACACCACTTCATAGTCGGGTTGTAATGTATTTGTACTGACTTTTGTTACTTGAAGAAATTTTTAACCTTTTAATATATCTTCCAACTCAGAATCACTTTCAAAGTTGATTTGGCGAAGACCCGTCCGCCTGTCTGCTATGTACTGTTTTTAAGAAAAAGAAATTTTTTGAAAATATACTTTTTTAAGAAAATATACTTTTTTAAGAAAATATATTTATTTTTAAGAAAATTTTTCTTTTTAAGAAAATTTACTATTTTAATAAAATGTACTTTCCGAAGAAATGTTAATTTTTAACAAAAGGTACGTTTTAAAAAAAGGGTTATTTTTAAAAAATGGGTACTTTTATAAGAAAGTGTAGTTTTTTCATACTTTAAGAAGAAGTATTTTGTACGAAAAGTTAGTTTTTAAGAGAGTGCTCTTTTTTGAGAACAATATACTTTTTATTTATACTTTAAGAAAAAGTACTTTTTCCAGAAAAGCTATTTTTTAAAAAAAGGTTCTTCTTTTGAAGAAAGGGTAATTTATAAGAAAAGTTCTGCCTTAAGAAAAAGTATTTTTTAAGAAAATATACTTTATAAGAAAAGTAGCTTTTTCAGAAAAGTACTTTATTTTACGTAAATGTACCTTTTTACGAAAAGGTACGTTTTAACAAAAGCTACTTTTTAAAACATTGTAATTTTTTAAGAAATTTTACTTGTTTAAGAAAATGTTCTTTTTTAGTTTTATAAATGGTACTTTTTTAAAAAAAGCTACTTTTTTAAGAATATATGTTTATTTAATATTTTTTTTTTTTAGAAAAAAATGCTTTAAGAAAATATGTTTTTTAAGAAAAGCTTATGTTTAAGAAAATTTACTTTTTAGAATAGATACTTTTTAAGAAAATGTTACTTTCTTAGAAAATATGCTTTCTAAGAAATTCATTTTTTTAATAACATGTAATTTTTAAAGAAAAGGTAATTTTTAAAGGAACGTTATTTTTTACGAAAAGATACTTTTTAAAGATTTTTTTAAGAATATGGTACTTTTATAAGAAAAGGTACTTTTTAAAGAAAAAGTACTTTTTAAAGAAAAGGTACTTTTTAAAGAAAAGGTACTTTTTAAAGAAAAGGTACTTTTTAAAGAAAAGGTACTTTTTATAGAAAAGGTACTTTTTAAAGAAAATGTACTTTTTAAAGAAAATGTATTTATTTTAAAGAAGCGTTCTTTTTTACGAAAAGATACTTTCAAAGAATTTTTTAAAGAAAATTGTACTTTTTTAAGAAAATTGTACTTTTTTAAGAAAAGGTACTTTTTAAAGAAAAGGTACTTTTTAAAGAAACGGTACATTGTAAAGAAAAGATCTTCTTAAAGAAAATGTATATTTTAAAAATGTACTCTTTTAATAAATGGTACTTTTTTAATGATAGAAAAGATACTTTTCAAAGAAAATGTACTTATTTAAGAAAAGGGACTTTTTAAGAAAATGTACTATTTTAAGAAGGTACTTTCTAAAAAAAATTCTTTTTTAAGAAACGTTTTTTTTTTTTAGGATAAGTACTTTTTTAAATAGTAATATTTTTAGATATGGAACTTTTTTAAGAAAAACTATATCTTTAAGAAAAGGCACTTGTTTAAGAAATTTTTAATTTAGTTCGGCTTGAGGTCATAAATTTTAATAAAATCAAATAAAACAGAATTCTTTTAAATTTTATTATTAATTTTCGTTTATTTAAAACCCAATATTTCGATCGAAATCTTCGATCATTTTTAGGGGATATTAAAAAAAAAAAAACAAATATTATGCGATTATTTCTGTTTGCTGTTTGGTTAATTGTCACTGTGAAGAAAAGTAAATTTTTTAGAAATTCGCTTTTTTTGAAAAAAAAAATATTTTTTTAAGAAAATCACTTTTTAAGAAAATATAGTCCTTTAAGAAAAGTTAGTTTTTAAGAAAAAGTATTTTTTTAGAACGAGTGCTTTTTTTTTAAGAAAATGTACTTTTTAAAAAAAAGTTAGTTTTTAAGAAAAATAGCATATTTAAAATAAATATGCTTCTTTTTAAGCAAAGGGTTTTTAAGAAAAGGAATTTTTTAGAAAATATATTTTTTTAATAAATAAATTATATATTTTTGTTATTATTTTTTAAGAAAAAGTGCTTTTTTAAGAAAGGTTATTTCTTAAGAAAATAGGATTTTTAAGAATATTTAATTTTTTAAGAATATGTACTATTTTAAGAAAATGTACTTTTGTTGCAAATGGTACTTTTTTAGCAAAAGGAAATATTTTGAGAAAAAGTGATTTTTTAAGAAATATTTTTTTCTATGTAAATATCACTTGTATTGCTGGTTATCCGAATTCAAGGTTGGTCGTAGTTTGCTACACGACGTATTCTTTTCACATGTAACTTAACGTTCTACTCAAATCTTTGATGTCTTCGTGTTGGATGCTATATAATTTAACAACCCTCAGAAAATGCTCTCAAAGGTCGCGCCTTAATCACTCAAAAAATCGAATTTATAGGTCATCAACCGTACAGACCTAATTTGGCACATAGTTTCTTCTTTCTATTCCCGCACATTAAATTTTCGGATTTGAAAAAGTGCTTTCAAAATTCAATGTATTCAAAATTGTTTTGTTTTTCTTCAAAACGTAAGCAGTAACACTTGTCCATACATCACAATCTCTTCTATAGCTCAGGTTTGAGCTATGTAACCATAAGATTACCGGTACGATTTCTAGATATGTACTACTGGGTTGAAATGAAAAGTTGACTTTTGATATAAAATGAAAAATCTTTAAATCCAAATTAGTTTCTTGCCCTTCAAAGTAAGAACCTCTCTGATGTAAAGTCATCGTATTTTCAATTCTCGAAACTGTTGTTAAAGTCGATTTCCGGTATGGTTTTCAAAGCGGAGAAAGATTTTAACTTCTTAAGCTATTCAGTGTGGTGTTCCCAGAGTAGTGTTTAGAGTACACAAGCTGCTAATTGAAATGAATATACATACATACGTACGATAGTAGTGCAACGATTTAAGTCGAATTTTTCAAAAATGGTCACGCCATAAGCACCAAATGAACTTTCATAAACTAAATAGTTTAAGGCATTCATTATATTATTTTAGTTTTATATATTTTTTTACCAATTCTCTTTAGTTTTTGTTAGCACTTTGCTGATGATTTTTCCGCCAACATGTCAGGCAACTAAATAAAAATTTGCATAAAAAAAATAAGAATAATATTGAATAACCGCCTAGCTGGACAAACATGAATAATATATTTTGATTTTTTTAGGACATATGGGAAATAAATGAAAAAAACTATAAACATTTTTTTTTTGTCAGAACAACCGAAAAATAAATAAATGATAAAAACAAGTAAGAGTGTTAAATTCGGCTGTGCCGAATCTTTGATACCTTCCACCTCGGTTTGAGTAATGATAATAAATGTAAACAAAATATTGGAAAAAGTAAACAATTTGTTAAACTTAATACCAAATTATTTCAGCAAATTTTTTGGGTTGGTTTTCGTCTTTTCTATTATTTCGGATTTATTTCGGTGTTTGCTTTTTGGTCATCGTGGTTGCTGATCGGCATGCATTTAGGTTATATACCTATATGCATGCGTTTCCGGTTATATGACATAACTTCTCGTTTAATTTAGTTTTTGCTAATTAAATAGCTCGCCCTAACCTCCATTGCAAAGGTAATGTTGTGTAGGGTGGCTATATGCATTAAATCGTGCTAATTGGAGATGGCTGTATAGTTTCTTTTAACTGGCCAAATATTTATTCATTGCGGCCATATAGGTCGGATGGAGTAACAAAATAATAACCAAAAAAAAACTCTCTCAATTTTTTAATAAAATATTGCCATATTTGATAAACATAGAGAATAAATTTATAATAATAAATATACAAATTAGGGATGCCAAACGCAAAAAACCAAATGTCCCAAACATTTTAAATAAAATAATTTGTTATCTTTATTTTCTGAAAAACTTCAAATTTTCATCGAAAAAAAATTGTGAAAATTTATATATAAAAAATAACATTCTCATCAAATTGCGTTTATTTATGTAACAGTTTTTATGTTCGCAATTCTTAAATATCATTTGAGGTTTCATAAAAATTCATAGAATTTAAATTAATGTTCTCTGTAGTCCAATTCTTTAATTTCAACGATCCGACAATGGCAAAATATATCGACAGCTATTGTTGTTTGCACTTAGGATTAAGTGATTCACTAAGTACATACATCTTAACGACAGTCGACAAATCTATTTTTCTATTTATTTAAATTGTAAACGAGTGGCATCTCTGTCAAAATAAGCGAAAAACACAAAGAAGAATAGAAAAAACAAATTACTTCGTGTTTGACAGGATGATTTTATGTTGATGTTTAATATCTTTATTTTTTTACTAATATTTCTGTGTATTTATTTGAAAATGAAATAATGAATTGAATATGCTATTTAATTTTTTGATTTTTATAAAAAAGTTTTTTTAATTAAAGCAAAATATTTTCACTATTTTATGATTTTTATTTATGTATGACGACATTTCAACCTAAAAATTTAAGTTTTTATTGATTGAATAAACAACACAAAAATGGTTGTCGTTTAGATCAGTGCTTCTCAAACTTTTTCATATTGCGGCTCCCTAAATTCCGAAACAAAAGTTTTCGTTCCTCGTTCATGTTTGGGAAATATTTAGCAAAAAATCTTTTAGATTCATCAATATGATTCAGTATTGTTTTTTTTAATTGAATTTGATATTGATATTTCATTGGTGCAAACAAACTCATTCAGACATGGGAACATTTCCATATTTCCTTGGTTAATAGAGTTTGACCATGAACAAAGTTTTTGTTGAAAAGCAATAAGTTTTGTATTCAAAACTAAAATATTGGTTTCTTTTCCCTGCAGAGAAAGATTTAGTTCATTTATTTTAGCAAAAAAATCTGCTAAATATGATGCTAAACACATCCAACTTTCATCACTAAAGTGCGTAGCAAGATCTGGTTTTTTATCTAAAAGAAATAATCGTAACTCATCTTTAAGTTCTAAAATTCTCTTTAAAACTTTTCCACGTGAAAGCCACCTTACTTCAGTATGATATAACAAAACCTCATGCACTGATCCCATCTCCTTACATCAAATATTAAACAATCTCGAGTTTACAGCACGATTTTTAACAAAATTAACAATAGTTGTAATGTCACTCAAAATTTCACTGAGTTCGGAACATATTCGTCGAAAAACTAAATGTTCTCTGTGTATTACGCAGTCAATATGTTGCGCATCTGGTGATACTTTTTGTACTTCTGCTTTGAATCCAGAAATCCTCCCAGTCATCGCTGCTGCACCATCTGTACACACTCCTACACATTTTGACCATTCAAGTTTATTCTCTGAAAAGAACTCATATACTATTACAAAACTATCAATACCTCTCGTTGAAGTTAATAATAGCTCCCGACAAAAAAGTAAATCGTCATGAATTTGGAAGTTATACTGATATCTTACAAAAACCATTAACTGCGTGTAATTTGTTATATCAGTAGTTTCATCAATTTGTATCGCGAAGAAGTTGCGATTATATCCCATGCTATCAATTCTTCTTTTCATAGTATCGTTTGAGATAGGAATAGACTTCAAAGGATTAGCAATTTTTTCACTGTATATAGTTTCACAAATTTTAATTGCTGCTGGTAATATAAGATCCTTTCCTATCGTATAAGGTTTTTTGTTTTTTGCAATTAATAGGGCAACTTCGAAAGATGCTTTCAGCAGGTCATCATTAAGTTTTGTATATTTTGTAAGAGAACCAGTTTGTTCCTTTTTATCTGCTGCCTTTCTTTGAAAAAATTCGAGTGGCTTACTTTGATATTCTGGGTGCAAAGTAGTTAAATGACGCAGTAGTTTTCCTGGCCTCATACTATCGTTTGATAGTTGGGTGAAACAAATTACACACATAGGTCTTTCTTGATTATTAAATGTTGACGAAATAAATCCATATTTCAAATAATCAGTATTATATTTACGATTTTTCAATTGAGGTGTATTATATGCGGCGACTTTTCTCTTATTACCAGTTGTTAATCTCGATGTTGAAGTAGAAGTTCCTGGTAAAGATGATAATTCTACTGGTTCTTGTAGATGTTCAGATGTAAGTTCTATTAATTCATGTACACTTTCATAATTTTCTCGCTCTTTAGGTATTTTTATTAGCCACTTATCCATTTTTAAACCCGTACTAAAATCGTTAAAATTTTAAGAAAATAATAGTTAAATTTATCACCTAATTAAAAGAAATAATAATAATTACCTTGAATATAGAAAGAAATATAATTATTTTATAATATTTAATTATACTTTTTTTTGCTTTAATATATTCACTTTTTTAACTTTTTTAATATTACATAAAAAAAAACTATAAAAATCGTCAATGTTGAAAGCACATCACTAAATGAAGATAAAATTTAAAAATGTGCTTCTTTTTGCAAACTAACTAAGCCTACTGCGAAAATAAATTTTTCAATTTAATAAAATTCTAGGAAGTTAAAAAATATGCTTCTGTGTAGCTAAGCCTACTACGAAATCTAATTTTATAAAATTTAACAAAGTTTAAAAATATGATTCTGTGTAACTAAGCTGTGAAATTTAATTTGAACAAATTTTACGATTTTAAATTTAGGAATACACCATTTTTAAAAAAATTTATGAAATAAAAAAAAATATTTTAAAGACTAAATACATAAATGTAGAAATACTTAAATGTTTTGCGGCTCCTTTAAAAATGTTCTACGGCCCCCTAGGGGGCCGCGGCTCACAGTTTGAGAAGCACTGGTTTAGATAACAACAACAGCTGACTAACAATAGCGAATATCGTTTAAAAATTTTACTGATGATTTTGCTATTTTCTTTTTTTAACGATTCGACTATGGTTAAAAGAAGTTACTGAATCGCGGTACTGAAAAGCTATTAATTTCTCCTGAATGTCAATATTTTTTTAAAATGTAAAAATTTTTTAAATGTAAACACAGGTATTTGGTGTTTTTTTTTTTTTTTGGAATTTCAATTTGTGTTTAACGAATAAAATTTATATATTAAATATGCAATTAATGTTTTCTAAATTTAAAATTATAATTTCCGACGTTTTGATATGGTTTTCTGAAATTCAATTAATTGTAATTTATAATTGGAAATTTTTAATTCCAGTTTTTAGAATTGATATTTTCTTTGTATTTATGTGAATAATAATGCTTTAGTAATTATATACAATTTTTAAAAATTAGATGTAATCGCAATCAGATATTTTGTAGGTAAAGCAGAATAATAAAGGGTCCGCCAAATAACTTTTTTTTTGAAAATGCTTTAAAAAAAAAAAACTACTGAATATTACCTCAAATTTCTTTTTTATTTGAAAGTACAATCCTTCCGGTTAATAATGGAAAATAATTTCATTCAAATAGCTGCCTCGGCTGGCCATGCAGTAGCCTACACGATCGGTCCAATTTTTAAGCACATTATCGATTGTGTGCAGCTGTATTTCACCAATGGCTTCACGAATATTGTCCTTTAAAGCGTCAATTGTCTCTGGCTTGTGGCGTAACACTTATCTTTGAGGGCACCCCACAAATAATAGTCCAACGATGTAAAATCGCAGCTCCGAGGTGGCCAAACGACATCAGCTCTGCGGCTGATAATGCGATCTTCAAAAACAGGGCGCAAAACATCGAGTGTAGCTTTGGCTGTGTGGCACGTAGCGCCGTCCTGTTGAAACCAAATGTTGCCAATGTCCTCCTCTTCAATTTTTGTGACCAAAAATTCGTTCAACATGGCCCGATAACGATCGCCATTGACTGTAACGGCCGCTCCTTGCTCATTTTCGATGAAAAATGGCCCAATTATGCCTCTGGACCAAAATCCGCACCAAACAGTGACTCGTTTTGGGTGTATCGGCTTTTCAATGTATGCGTGTGGGTTTTCTGTGCCCCAAATGCGACAATTTTGCTTGTTTACATACCCGCCAAGATCAAAATGAGGTTCATCTGAAAAGATGATTTTTTTGGCAAAATCGGCATCTTCTGTAAGTCGATCGCAGGCCTACTTAGCGAAGCGAAAACGCATTGGATGGTCAGTTGGCTTCAACTCCTGAACCAATTGGACTTTGTATGGCGTCATACCAAGGTCTTTATGCAAAATTCATCTCAATGATGCCTCTGAAATGTTCAATTCTTGAGAACGACGGTGAATTGATGTTGATGGCGCTTCACGCACACTTTCTGCCACAGCAGCAATATTCTCGGGTGTACGCACTGTTTTTGGCTTTTCACGCTTTGGTTTATCGATGAGAATCCCAGTTTCTTTCACTTTTTTCACAAGATAACGAACATACGGAGCTGACGGTGCTTCCCTTCTTCCAAAATCCGTACGCAATTTTCGCACACATTCTGCAACATTACCATGATTTCCAAAGTAATGTCGCAATATTTCCCAGCATTGTTCAAGGGTATACACAACCATATTCGTTGTGGAAGGATAAAACTAATTATCTGTCAAATCAGACATGAAATAAGCACTAGTTGAAAAAAAAAACGGTAGATGGCGGACCCTTTAATTCTATATAACCATGTAGAACTGTTTTGAAAGCAAAAAACTCATTGATGAACTCGGTAACTTTATTTTGTAAAAACAACAAAAGGTTAATATGCCAAACTTATGTTCATATTTGTAAAAGAATAATGAAAGAACGTATGAAATAAAAGACTAGCCGGTGTATACTCTTAACATTGTTCTGTATGATATCTATTTGAAAATATTGACATTCATGTTAAAATAGAAATAACTATTCCAAAGCTAATTAGAACAAAAATTGTGGCGCCATCTACTGTGGCATAGTCACGTTGATCAAAATGAAGTGACTCTTTGTTAATGCAAAAGAAATGTATTTTCCCCACAACAAAATATTGCAGAATTTTATGTAAATAAAATAATATACCGATTTATTTCTAACATGCAGTTACTATGAATATACATACATACATACATATATATATGTATATTATTTGTATTATTTAATATGTGTATGTATGTATATGTAAATATTACACACAAAAAATACAACATTAAACGTTATTTTTGTGTTTTTCTCTTTAAATAAATTAATACATAAATTTTTTTTTGCTAAATTTACATTTGGGCAATTGACAACAGTTATTGTATATTGTATGTTGTATTGAAATACACAATACAACCATTTGTTGTGAACACTCAGTTGTATTTTCACATTGTAAAACGCTTTCTTTTGTAATTTTCGATCCAACGAGGAAAGATCGCTTCGTCACTTCTGCTATTTTGTATAAGAGAAAACACTTGTCAGTGTTTGCTTTTTGGTTGTGAGATATACCCTGGAGTTTTAGTTACGTAGCTCTTGCTTTTTAATTTATAATGAAAAAAAAATGTTAAATGTTTTGGTTGGTACTGAAAGAGAAAATACATACTAAAAATATAAACATTAATTTTTATATAAATAAACTTATCGATGTTTTTGCGTTATTTGCATTATTTGCCATATTTTATTTTATAATTATTTATGCTGATAAAATTCTATGTATTTGTTTTTTCCTTTTCATAAAAACTGGCATTCACTTGGAACTGATATGTTATGATACAATATAGAACATTTACTAAACATAGCAAATGAAGTTGGATCGTGTATCAGATTTTTCAGTGAAAATTACCAACAACAATTTTACACTATTGTAAAGTGATACACGATACAACAGATACAACGATACATTACCCATTGTGAATTGCCCAATTGTTTTTTTTTTTATTAAGAACTAGGTATTTTAGCATTATTTGGTTTAGATGTTGTTGAATTTTTACTCCCTTTATATTAACTCGTAGTGTCTGCTTGTCGAAAAAATTTTGGATCGCTTTTAACCACTTTCCCGTGACCCAATCCATCGGAAATTTGCAGGCAGGCTCGTGGCAATGACAGAAATGACCTAACAAATTTTTTTAGTGATGCCAAAACAATGGAAACTTTTAAATTTTTCTACCAGAGTTGATAAAAAAAAAATGTACAAAGGGTTTGTTTTTATTATATTATTACCACAACGACCACAAAAACAACAAGTCCAGCTATGACAACAATGCAACATTTAGAATAACAACAAGAACATATTTTTCATTTTTTTTTTACTTTTTCAGAGATTTCCCTGGACCTGTTCCACCGATTTTAATGATTTTTGAAATAGAAATCTTCCCATGAATTTGGTGAATCATTCTCTCTAAAAATGATCACTATAGCTGCACTATTCAGGGCGTGATCGTGACAAGAACAACATAGAAAATTATATTTTTTCAAGACTTTTTTTAGTTCTTCATTCAAATCTCGGGCCCTAATCGACCGATTTGGACGATTTTAAATAGCAAACTTTTCAGGATGTTAATGAATCTTTTTTTATGTCAACGAGCACCCTAGCTGCCCGATTGATGCCGTCATCGTGATTTCCACAGACGGACAGACGGACATCGCTATATCAACTTCGGTTGTTATAAGGATCACAAATATATATATTTTATGGGGTCCAAAATTTTTTTTCTAATTATTACAAACGGAATGACAAACTTATATATACCCTCTGCACACTGGAGCGGAGGGTATGAAAATATTTGGAAGGTAGTTGGTAAACTAGTAAAATAGAATTATGCGTTTAGAAAGATATCCCAATATCCGTTTAGAAGTTTGATATAAATTTTTCATATTGAAAAGCCATCAGTTTATCTGCCTCTCTTGTCTTAAACAATCTTGTATTTATTTCACTTATGATATTTTTAGTATTCAAAAAATGTCTGCAAAAACTTAAGCATACTTTTAGGATACATTTTCGTTTCATATGCTTAATGCTATTCCCTATTTGTAGTTACTTATATTTATATAGAAAGCAAACACATTCAAGGAAGCTTTAGCATATTTTGTATTTACACAATGTCTGCAAAAATAAAAGCATACTTTTCAGATATTTTTAAAGTTTTTTTGTTTATTTTATTTTATTATCTTTTTTTTAAGAATATAACTAAAACTGAATTTTAATCAATGCTTATCAAATATTTATTAGAACAAATTTTATAGCTTCTCATTAGAATAAGTAGGTTAATATGATTGCTCCAGAATCTTCTTATAAACTTATGTGCAGTCAAAAAAAGAAAAGAAAAACCTAAATCATTATGAAGTAGTACAACATAAATAATTCAAAAATTTTACGTCTCCCCTCTTATAAACCACCACCGTCACCATCATCAGAAAAAGCAATAACTTTTGCTCTTTTATAACAAATATCAGAACATTATTATCATTTGTTTTATTTATTTTGTTGCAAAAAAAAAAATATGAACTCTAGCAATAATTCCTTTGAACAGTTTATGTATATGAAAACATATCATGATATATGATTATTATCATGGAAATTTTTTTTATGACATATTGAATTAGAACACAAAACCGTAACGTCTTACTTTGCAGCACAAAAACTCTCCTCATCCTTCCCCCCAAAAAATCAAAAAAAAAAAAAAAATACACGACAGACAAAAAACCAGTCAGTTAGACGTAGACAGTCAGAAAAGTTCACTGCAGTATTCTCAGTAAACTACATTAAGTATAATAAATACATTTATTTTCATGTCTGTTGAATTATTAAATTGAATTTATTGATTTAAATGTAGCTTAAAATGGAATTGACTTTTAGTGGAAGAACTGCAAAAAAACAGGGAATGTTGTAAATTGATGAATTGAAGTACTTTCTGTATGACATTTTAAATGGTTAAAGGCTAAAAAGGCAGACAAGTGTGAAATTCAAATTTCCAATACTTGTGTATTGTATAAATTTTTTTGTATATTGTATATTTTTTTTTTATTTTACTTTGTTCTTTAAAAAAAGTTCATTTGGTTATCTCACTTTTTTTTAAACATAATTTTATTTTTTTTGTCAATCTGCTTTTAGGCTATAAACCCTTGTTTGACATGCCTTTTCTCAAAATCGTTGCTTTGCAAAGTTAGAATATTATTTTTTTTTCAATTACATTTTTTAGCTTCTTTGTTAAATTTGTTAATGAAAATATATTTTTCCCATTTTTTGGTGTGGGGTGGTTTGACGCCCTCAAGGTATGCAGTATGTTTTGTAGGATTTTTTTTATAATAGCCTTAGAATATGCTATGTTTTTTAAAAAGAATTTAACAAATATTCATGAATATTAAATTTTTTAAATTATTTTCAATTATATTCGTCGTTTGTGAAATTAATTAAATTGCTGCTAAAGAAGGCAGCTGTGTTTCATAAAGAAGTTTTTAATAAAACTTTGTCATTCTGGGGCTTGAGAAATTCCAGGTCAGGGTAAGAGCTCTAGCTCAGTACAGTAAAACATCCAGACCTTTTATATTATTGCCTTATATTGATGTTTGTTTGCTTAGTTTCTTAGTTGAGTTATAACTCAAGAATCATTGATGATTTCACATTTTATTCTTTAGCAAAATTGTAGCTAAGTCTTAAATAAATATGTTTTATTAATGTATCCATATAATAGATCTAGTTGGACTAATTGCCTTGAATAAAATTTTTAAAAAATTTACATCACATATTTTAAGCGAAATTAACTATTTTTATAATATTTCCTAGCGCATCATATGTTGCTTTCGTTTCTGCACTTTCCCGGTTGGTTTCTGATTGATCTTGTGCAGTAAAACCGCTCTCAAGCTGCACACTTTATTTTTTCGCCTCAAATTTAACGTTTATACTTGAAGAACTAAGCAAACGTCAATATAAGGAAAGAATATAAAAAGTCATGGCCTGAGAGCGCCAAACCCTTTGGAGGTTTTACTATACTGGCCTAGTACTTTCATCCTGACTTGGAGTTTCTCACCCATAGGCAGTGACCCCAAAAATGTTCCACATTGTTATCGAGGTGTGGTGCATTATAAATTCCGTGCTAAACTGGTAGCAAGGAATACTGTGTGATTCTCACAACAAAATTCCAGAATTATGGGTCGACAATACCATGATATTGGTTCTTGGAGTTCACTTCACACAAAATTCGACTCATATCGTTCCACAATCTCCATATTCGTCTGGATTTAGCACTAAGTGACTTCTGGCTATCCAATGGACTCAAAAGATCAATTCGGGGATACCATATTGATACGATTGAGGAGATAAAAGCTTAGTAGCTACAAGTTTTAAAGGCCATTTCGGATATCAACTTTAAAAGCCGTTTTAAGGATTACTTTAAAGCGATGAAATTGATTTAGAAGAATAGACATTTTTAATTCTATAAAAAAAGGATTTTTTTCATTTGAACACAGTGGGACTTACAAATTCTTTGCATCATTTCGATGCCATAGTAATGTACGAAACTTTCATGTAACTATAAATGTAAACACAGAAAGTTAAGCAAATGGCAATTTGCATAATTGATTTACTATATATCTTATATGTCCAGTCATGATTGTCTTTCCTTTAAGAATAATTTAAATAATGAGGTCATATTTTGAATATGACTTCACTATATGATTGTTGCAAAAAAAATAAAAAAAATCAAAAAGTATTTGTTTTAACAATATTTTTGTTCAACAATTAGTCATAATATTTAAATAAATTCATTCATTACTTTCTACAGCAACTATGTATGATTCAACAAAGTTTTTATTTTGTAAATGTTCTTTTTTTTTTCAAATAATTTACTAATTGCCAAAAATAAAAATGCTTGTTTTAGTAAGTCTACTGTATGTCTAACACACATTTTACTTCTGCGCGTACGAAGATTGATGACATTTTTTATGGCACACTGACATAAACAAGTATTAAGATTTCCGTCGTTTTCGCTTTCATATTATACGCCCAACAATTTCCTAAAGAAAAATATTATTTTTTTTTTTTGGCAAAAAATGCTTAAAAATTTTATAGAGCAAAGTTAGGATTTTTTACTTAGAACTAACACACATGTTGTGCGAATGTTTGACAATTTTATGACATCATGTATGCAAAATAATTCTTTCAAAAGTTTTCAAAATGCGTACGTAAAATATTAACGTATTGCCAAGAAGTGGAGGTGGGGGACAGAAATCCAAAATTATAGTTTAGAAATTTTGTTGAATACATTTTCGTGTTGGAAATATGTACGTAGTATTTAATTCCATGAAAAATATTTGAGCTAAAAATGCTTGTTTTTAAAAAACTTATGTTTGTCTTTTGACAACTCTTGACAATGTTAAAAATATAAAAAAAAAAAGAATTTAAAATTTTATATTTAAGAATTTAAATAATCTAACCCAGTGCTTCTCAAACTTTTTCATATTGCGGCTCCCTAAATTCCGAAACAAAGGTTTTTACGATATAATAATTTAATGAGGAGGATGTGATTTCATAGTTTTACACCAATAATCAATATCGGGTGAAATTTCAGAAATACTAATTCGAAGGTTTTGTTCCAAAGAGCTCGTTGAAAGGCACGATCTATGTTTATTTTTAAGTACTAGTAATGAAGAAAAAGCTGTTTCACAAAGATACGTTGTCGCAAAAGGTATTAATTTTAGCAATGCCACTTTTGCGATAGTCGGATATTCTTGCTGTTGCCTTATCCAAAATTCTGTACAACTTTTTTCGTTAAACTCTAATACAAAAGAATTATCTGATCTAATTTCAATCAATTCTTCTTGAGCTACCCAACAAATATGATCATATTTCAATATTTTAGCAAATGGCATCCTTATCCAGTCGTATTTTCGTTTTTCGTTCATGTTTGGGAAATATTTAGCAAAAAATCTTTTAGATTCATCAACATGATTCAGTATTGTTTTTTTAATTGCATTTGATATTGATATTTCATTGGTGCAAACAAACTCATTCAGACATGGGAACATTTCCATATTTCCTTCGTTAATAGAGTTTGACCATGAACAAAGTTTTTGTTGAAAAGCAATAAGTTTTGTATTAAAAACTAAAATATTAGTTTCTTTTCCCTGCAGAGAAAGATTTAATTTATTTATTTTAGCAAAAAAAATCTGCTAAATATGATGCTAAACACATCCAACTTTCATCACTAAAGTGCGTAGCAAGATCTGGTTTTTTTATCTAAAAGAAATAATCGTAACTCATCTTTAAGTTCTAAAATTCTATTTAAAACTTTTCCACGTGAAAGCCACCTTACTTCAGTATGATATAACAAAACCTCATGCACTGATCCCATCTCCTTACATAAAATATTAAACAATCTCGAGTTTGAATCCAGAAATTCTCCCAGTCATCGCTGCTGCACCATCTGTACACACTCTTACACATTTTGACCATTCAAGTTTATTCTCTGAAAAGAACTCATCTACTTTTACAAAAATATCAATACCTCTTGTTGAAGTTAATAGCTCCCGACAAAAAAGTAAATCGTCATGAATTTGGAAGTTATACTGATATCTTACAAAAACCATTAACTGCGCGTAATTTGTTACATCAGTACATTCATCAATTTGTATCGCGAAGAAGTTGCTCTGTTTAATACGAGATATTAATTGGGTTTTAATATTATATCCCATGCTATCAATTCTTCTTTTCATAGTATCCTTTGAGATAGGAATAGACTTCAAAGGATTAGCAATTTTTTCACCGTATATAGTTTCACAAATTTTAATTGCTGCTGGTAATATAAGATCTTTTCCTATCGTATAAGGTTTTTTGTTCTTTGCAGTTAATAGGGCAACTTCGAAAGATGCTTTTAGCAGGTCATCATTAAGTTTTGTATATTTTGTAAGTGAACCAGTTTGTTCCTTTTTATCTGCTGCCTTTCTTTGAAAAAATTCGAGTGGCTTACTTTGATATTCTGGGTACAAAGTAGTTAAATGACGCAGTAGTTTTCCTGGCCTCGTACTATCGTTTGATAGTTGGGTGAAACAAATTACATACATAGGTCTTTCTTGATTATTAAATGTTGACGAAATAAATCCATATTTCAAATAATCAGTATTATATTTACGATTTTTCAATTGAGGTGTATTATCTGCGGCGACTTTTCTCTTATTACCAGTAGTTAATCTCGATGTTTAAGTAGAAGTTCCTGGTAAAGATGATAGTAGAATGGTTCTTGTAGATGTTCAGATGTAAGTTCTATTAATTCATGTACACTTTCATAATTTTCTCGCTCTTTAGGTATTTTTATTAGCCACTTATCCATTTTTAAACCCGTACTAAATTCGTTAAAATTTTAAGAAAATAATAGTTAAATTTATCACCTAATTAAAAGAAATAATAATAATTACCTTGAATATAGAAAGAAATATTATTATTTTATAATATTTAATTATACTTTTTTTTGCTTTAATATATTCACTTTTTTAACTTTTTTAATATTACATAAAAAAAAACTACAAAAATCGTCAATGTTGAAAGCACATCACTAAATGAAGATAAAATTTAAAAATGTGCTTCTTTTTGCAAACTAACTAAGCCTACTGCGGAAATAAATTTTTCAATTTAATAAAATTCTAGGAAGTTAAAAAATATGCTTCTGTGTAGCTAAGCCTACTATGAAATCTAATATTATAAAATTTAACAAAGTTTAAAAATATGATTCTGTGTAACTAATTTGAACAAATTTTACGATTTTAAATTTAGGAATACACCATTTTCAAAGAAATTTATGAAATAAAAAAAAATATTTTACAGACTAAATGCATAAATGTAATACTTAAATGTTTTGCTTCTCCTTTAAAAAGTTCTACGGCCCCCTAGGGGGCCGCGGCTCACAGTTTGAGAAGCACTGATCTAACCCATAAAAACAACGATTTTATTAAAACTCTTTCTTTCCTTATGCATATGAGTTTTGAATCTCTCCGCGACTGTGCATGACTTTGCGTGACAACTTTAAAATTAATCTTTGGTCACAACAAGTCTATGGACCATGTATCAGATTGATTGTTAGTTAGTTAGATGATCTTTATTAGTATTATTAAACTTTATATTACAAATTAAAGTTTGAAAGTGTTAAGTTATAAAAATTTGAGAAATTTAAAAATTATAAAGTTTATACAGTTTCGGTCAATATATATATTTTACAAATATTTTTAAAAATTCGAATATTTTCTTCTTGTTTAACTTCAATAGGTAGCTTATTATACATTTTTATACCCTTGTAAAATAGTGAGTTTTGAGCAGCTGTTGTCATTTGCCTTTGCAGTCTAAAATCAGTAGTGTTTCTTAGGTGATAGTTCTGTATTTCTCCGACATAAGCGATTTTTTCTGTTAGATATTTTGGTGCCATGTTGTGTTTTATTTTAAAGATGTTTATTAGTGTGTTTAGTTTTAATTGTTCTTCAATATTCAACCATATTAACGTTTCTAGCATGAAGTTAATACTAGTGTATCTGCTGAATTTAAGTATACACCTCATGCATTTATTTTGTAGTTTTTGCAATGTTTTTAATTGTGTTTTTGTGCAGCAAGTAAATGTTATTGTTGAGCAGTATTCGAAATGTGGTTTTATCCTTGTATTATATACAGTAGACGCTCGCAAATTAGAACCGCTTTGTTTTTGAGGCAATTCTAATTTCTGAATTATTCTAATTTCTGGACGTTTTTTTTTGAAAAAAATTGAGTAAATTTACTTCCAAAAACTTAAATAAAACTCTTTTTAATATTTTTTAATTCAATTTTATTTGATAAAAACAAGAAAACAAAACACAACAATTCAGTCCAATACATCAAATGTATTTTTTTAAATTAAAAATATGAATATAAAAAAAACGAATGGCAACAAAACATAGCAATGCAGTCCAATTACATCACATGTATTTTTTTTTTAATTAAAAACTAAAAAACTGTATTTAAAAAAAAATAAACAATTAAAATTAAACAATGGCTAAGTTAACAACTAATCTTTGTTTGACATATAATCAGTTATATTTGTTTGTTTTTTTGGTTTCTTTAAATCCGAAATATCATGTCGGAGAGCCAAAAGATTACTAATGTGCTTAGTTGAAAACAATTCACTGTTATTGCACCATTTTATTAAATTATTTACGCTTTCAATGGCTATAGTATTAGAGACAACTGATGATACTGCAACAACGTCGTCTTCGCTGCTATCTGAAGACTCACCATCGCTACTGAGAACATAAACAGACCCGTCATCAAACATATCTTCATTCCATCTGCCGATGTCTTCTATACCGATGCAATCGTTGGGAGCTATTTCTTTTAAAAGAGCTTGAGTCATCTGAATAACTTCGTTGCAGCCCTGATCTATTTGCAACAATTGTGCTATTGGCACGTCATCGTCGCTGTCGTATTGGTTCGAGTCCCAAGTGGACAACTTTGACCAAGATTTCTTCATAACACTTTGTGGTACCGCATCCCAAGCTTGTTTCAGTAATAATATAGCATTGCGGATCGAATGGGATTTCAAATGATTCTTCAGTTCACCTCCTTCAGCAATTACTAACTGAGAAAGAAACATACTTCTATAATTGAGCTTTGTTAACTTAATAGGGTTTTGATCCATTGGTTGTAAAGCTGCTGTCACATTTGGTGGAAAGAATAAGGCAACTATGTTTCCATCGTCACTTTTAAGTTTCTCAATGGGTGTATGAGTGGAGCAATTATCTATAAGCAAAATAGCTTTCGGAGGCAAATTATTTTCCTGAGAAAAGCGGATCACCTGTCAATTGAAAAAAATTTTAAAATTATGTACTGAACCTGAAATCAATATTTTTGTTTACCTCTTTAATAAATATTCCGTGAAACCATTCGTGAAAAATCCGAGAAGTCATCCAAGCATTTTTTGAAAAGTTGTAATGCAGAGGATTATTGAAATTTTTAAAACACCTGGGTTTTTTTGCTTTTCCAATTACCAATGGAACTAATTTGTGTGATCCATCAGAGTTTGCACCAAGTAGGACTGAAATTCTGTCTTTTTGAATTTTATGTCCAGGGGCGTTTTTTTCAAAAGCAGAGACATAGGTTCTGTCTGGTAGGCAACGAAAAAATAATCCGGTTTCGTCGACATTATATATTTGTGACTCCATTAAACCCATCTCAGCGATCTTTGCACGATATCGATGAATAAAAGGAGTGACTGAAGCAACATCACTGGAAAGAATCTCGCCACAAATTTTTAAAAAACGGATACCGTGTCGCTTCTTAAATTTGGTAAAACATCCATCACTTGCCCGGAATGCATTTTCATCTTTATCGGGATATTCCTCTCTAAATATTTGTTTAGCTTTCTCTTTTAATATTGGCCCAGTCAATGTACACTTTTTTTCTCGTTGATTTAAAAACCACTCATACAGACGACTTTCCATTTTTGGATATTCAGCGCTGTGCAAAGATTTATTGTTTGTGTTTGAAACAGCATTTAATATTGCTGTTCTATGTGATTTGATGTAGCTGATTGAAGATGTTGTCACATTAAAATCTAGGGCTAACCGGTTCCCTTGAACGCCTTTGTCAAGCTTTTCTAATATTTTGACTTTAGTTTCCATTGATAAAGTGTTTTTTTACGTGTATTTAACATTTTAAATGATACACTTTCACTATTTAATAGAGACTGCCAAATAATATGTACACGCGTATCAAATTTCACAAATAAACTAGCCAAAAATGTACATAAATGCGACAAAAAAAACAAATAGGGAAAAACATATATAATTTGGTGATTCCCCTTTTTAGTTTTACTTTATTCAAACAGAATAAAAATAAATTGTGGATTTCCTGTGTGTATTAGAATTTTAAATTCGAATTTCAGAGCGTTTAATGTATTGCAAACATTGATTCTAATTTCTGGACGTTCTAATTACTGAAAGCTCTAATTTGCGAGCGTCTACTGTATTTGAATTGTAGTTAAAATGTCCATTCTATTGCGTGAGGATTTCATAAAACCGATTTTTTCCCGATTTTTTTACAAACATATTCGGAATGTTTTCAAATTAAACACCGAGATATTTGATTTTATCTACATTTTCGATTAATTTACCGTTTATTTCGAAGCTTATATTATTATTCGCGTTAATTACCATAAGTTTTGTTTTTTTCCTCATTTAATTTTAATTTATTCATTTTTAGCCATTTATTTACATTATTAATTTCGTTTTTAAGTTCTTTTAAGCAAATTTCTATATCGCTGTCTTGGGCATATATTAGTGTGTCGTCCGCGTATAAGATTATTTTACATTTATTTAGGTTATCAACTATATCATTTATATATATTATAAAAAGAAGAGCTCCGAGGATTGATCCTTCAGGTACGCCAAGATCTACATCTATAAATTCAGATAATTTATCGTTGAATTTTGTTCGTTGTTTTCTTTTATTAAGATAGGATTCAAACCATTTATATTCGTTATCTGTTATCCCGTATTCTATGGTCTCAAATGCACTTTTAAAATCAAGAAATAGCGCGATTATTTTCGTTTTTTTATCTGCCGTTTTCCAATTACTTATAATATGACTTACCGCGGTTTCGCATGAGTGGTTTTTTCTAAATCCGGATTGATACTTTGTAAATAGTTCATTTTTTTCAAAATATTCTTCAAGTTGATCTTTTACTACACTTTCAATTATTTTTTCCATTGTTTTTAGCGTATTGATTGGCCTAAATTCTTCACATTTGTTAGTATTAATCATTTTTTCGACTGGTGTAACCATGGAGTCTTTCCATATTTCTGGAAACACACCTGTTTTTAACGACTTATTTATATAAGGGAAAATGGGGTTTAAATCACTCCATGACTGTGCGTGACTATGCGTGACTGTGAGTGAATACGTCAAAGTTAATCTTTTTTCACAGCAAGTCTATCGAAGTTTCAGATCGATCGGATAAAGGGAAATGGGTTTTAAATCACTGCGTGACTGTGCATGTCTGTACGTGACTGTGCGTGACTATGTCAAAGTTAATCATTTATTCGGATAAGGGATGAGGTTTTAATCTCTCCGAGACTGTGCGTTACTATGTGTGACTGTGCGTGATTATGTCAAAGTTATTCTTTTTTCACAGCAAGTCTATCGACCAAGTTTCAGATCGATCGGATAAAGGGAAATGGGTTTTAAATCACTCCGTGACTGTGCGTGACTATGCGTGACTGCGCATGACTATGTCAAAGTTAATCGTTTTTCACAGCAAGTGTATGGAACAAGTTTCAGATCGATTGGATGAGGGAAAATGAAATTCAGACTATGCGTGACTACCCCAAAACTAATCTACAGTCACAACAAGACTATGGGCCAAGTTTCAGATCAATTGGATAAGGGGGAAATGGGGTTGACCCACGACAGACAGACATACAGACAGAGATTAAGAGTTAAAAGAGAGAGTTTAAAAAATGTTCAGTAGTTGATTTTAAGTAAATTTTAAATAATAATGCAATTTTTAAACCTAAAAAGTAGTATTACAAAATTTTTAAAACATAAAACTAAATTTGTTGACATAAAGGGCTCCGATTTGAGGAAAATCTACTGAAATTTACAGTGACATAGAACAATATAACACCGTCGGACAGTACATATTACACATAACCGGATAAAATAAAGGGTGATTTTTTAGCTATTATCTTTTTGGCAACACTGGTTTAAACATCTTCAGTTTGGTCTATAATTTAACCATGAATCGTCTTACAAACGAACAACGCTTGCAAGTTATTGAATTTTATTATCAAAATGCGTGCTCTGTTAAGAAAGTTCATCACGCGCTTCTTCCATTTTATGGTCAGTTTAATCGACCCACTGAAGCGGCTATTCGGGCTATTGTGACTAAATTTCGCACCAAATTTACATTGTTGGACATTAAACCACCAACACGCTTACGTAGAGTGCGAACTGAAGAAAATATCGCAGCTGTATCGGCCAGTGTTAATGATGTCCATCAATTATCGATTCGTCGCCGTTCGTAGCAATTGGGCCTCTGTTACTCAACAACGTGGAAAATTTTGCGGAAGGATTTAGGTGTGAAGCCTTTCAAAATACAGCTGGTGCAAGAATTGAAGCCGAACGACCTACCGCAACGTAGAATTTTTGGTGAATGGGCTTTTAGAAAGTTGGCCGAAGATCCACTTTTTTACCGAAAAATTGTGTTCAGCGACGAAGCTCATTTATGGCTCAATTGGTACGTAAATAAGCAGAATTGTCGATTTTGGAGTGAATATCAGCCAGAAGCATTGGAAGAGCTACCAATGCATCCAGAAAAAGTCACAGTTTGGTGCGGTTTATGGGCTGGTGGCATCATTGGACCGTACTTCTTCAAAGATGATGCGAATCATAACGTAACTGTGAATGGTGAGTGCTACCGAGAGATGATATCCAACTTTTTTTTGCCCAAAATGCAAGAGCTTGACTTGCATGACATGTGGATTCAACAAGACGGTGCCACATGCCACACAGCACGCGTAACAATGGACTTATTGAGAGGCGAGTTCGGTGAACATTTTATTTCACGTTCGGGACCGGTCAATTGGCCGCCTAGATCGTGCGATTTAACGCCTTTAGACTATTTTTTGTGGGGCTATGTTAAAGCTCATGTCTATACAGACAATATCGCTTCAATTGACGCATTGGAAGACAACATTGAAGCATTTATTCGTGAGATACCGGCCGAAATGTTGGAAGGAGTATGCCAAAATTGGACTAAGCGGATGGACCATTTGAGGCGCAATCATGGTCAACATTTGCATGAAATAATCTTCAAACATTAAATTATATGGACCGAACTATCGACTCAAATAAAGATTTCATGCATTTTTCTGAATTTTATGTGTTTTTTTTTGTAAAACTTTCCTATAGCTCTTAAAAAATCACCCTTTACTACATGGAGTGAAAACTCTGTGGTCTAACAATGAAAAACCGAATCTTTGGATTTGAAATCAATTTTTTTCTTCAACGTAATCTCTGTTAAGTGAAATGCACTTCTTCCAACGATCCTCTAACTTCTTAATACCCTTGAAAAAATACGATTTGTCAAATTTCTTCAAAATAGGCTTCTTCCGTCTCTGATATGATTTATTTTTTTTTAATTAACCAACACTCAGGGGATGCCCCCTACACATGCAGTGCATTGTGTTTATTTTAAGGAAATAGGTTATGAGAATGAGCAGAGAGGGAGTAGTGTGTGTGTATATTTGACTAAAATTTTATTAGATAACTGTCAGGAAAGACCTCTGCGGGGAGTTTATTCCACATACGGCTAGTTCGACTGATAAACGAATTCTCTTTGTAATGCGTTGTGCGGTCAACTGGACAATAGACTACAAACGGATGTGATCTACTAGAAAAGCGGGTAGAGCGAACCGAAACTCAGGCACTTGGAATAAGTTCGCTAATCTCAGAAGATCATTTCCCATGGTAATATCTAGAGAACAGTGATACACAACCCAAATTCCGACAATGTTCCAATGAATCAACAGAGTTGGATACCCTACTGTCATTGATGAGTGCCAACACCCTCCTTTGCACACGGTCCAGTAGCTCCAAAATAGACTTTGAAGCTCCTGCCCATAAATTGGAGTTGTATTCCATTTTCGGCCGGATGTAAGTGGTATAGATTTTAAGGAGATCAGAAGGAGTGAAGTAATTTTTACACCGTTTTAGAAAGCCAAGACACATCACATTCTCATGCCTAGAACATCAAGAGTATCCGATTCCTCAATACCTATACCACCCATATATACAGATGACATTGTCGATTCCATGGCCCTTCAGCGCATTAAAATCAACCCTATTCGCTTTACCCCACTCGGAGATTGTTTACAGGGCTGGATTGAGTGTGCCATTCATTGTCTGCCTTTTGCCCCACACCCTCCAAGAGGCTTGGCCTACAATTAAAGGAAAATGAATGACAAATGCTGATGTCATCTGCGAAAGAGTATATAGAATTAAAAGTTTGATCAAGAAGGTCGTTCACAAAGATAAGGAAAAGAGGAGGAGAAAGAACGGAACCTTGGGGTACCCCTGAATTAACCTACAACTCATTAGATGAGACCCCATCAATAACAAAACGTATTGTTCGGTCTCTGAGAAAACTCGGTATAAATCGAGAGAAGTCATTACCGACCCCAAATGAAAAATATATTTCCCTGGAGGCATCTTTCCAAGTTGAGGAACAGATAAAAATCGCTGGGGGGCCAGAGCTGGCGAATACGGGGGATGGGAACGCAATTCGTAATGTAAAGACTTCAATACTTCTAAAGCCACAGCAGATGAATGTGCCGGTGCATTGTCATGATAGTGGAAGATTTTTTTCTTATATAAGTGGGTTGTGTCTTCTTAATTTCTTCGTTCAATCTGTCCAATAACTCAACACAGTACTTGGCAGTTATTGTTTCTCCATTCTACAAGTTATCCAGCCGAATGCTGAGTCTTTGGCCGCTTTGGCCGACTTTCGCACGCTTGTAACCATTCCGGTGTATAATAATGCATCCACGTCTTATCCATTGTTATAAATCGACAAAAAAAACATCCAATTGAATTTACTTCAAACATCACCAAAGCATACTTTGAATCATGAACATGTTTCAGTTTTTGTTCAACTGTTAAATACCGCGTCACCCATCGAGCAGAAAGCTTTTTCATATTTAAATGATCATGTAATGTATGCCGAACTCGCTCTGTGGATATCTCTATGATGCCAGCAACCTCACTCACTTTAATTTTTCGATCATTCAATACAACCTGATGCACTTTTCTTACGTTTTCTTCGGTAACTGCCTCATTTGGACGACCAGGACGATCTGCATCATATGTGCTCGTACGACCACGTTTAAATTCGGAATACCACCTTTTATCCATTGAATATGACGGCGAAGATTCGCCATAATGTTTGTCAATCCATTATTTGGCTTCAACAGTAATCTTGCCCACCAAAAAACAAAGTTTAATCATTTATTCTCAAACTTTAAAAGCAGCATTATTTTGATAACGGTATCTTATTTTCTAATTAATGATATGTCCTGAAATTTGACTCTACTGAATAAACAGAACATATCTATGTTAGGCCACGGATCTCGTTCCTTTTAAAAGACCTTCAAAGTTTTAAAAAAATTTATTTAAATATTTTTATTCGTTTCAAAATACTTTTATCAATGTCAAATCAGGAAAATTTTTAAAATTTTTAGCATTTCTCTATTTTATCATATTATTATAAAAAAATGATATTATGTCCTTTCCAAACCTGCTAGTGAGGAATTGGAGTAAAAATACGTTTTAACGTTTTCATTTCATCAGCTTCTTTTTAAACGGTCTTCAACGTTTTAAAGGATTTTCAAAAATATCAGTGTCAACTAAAATATAAGAATCTTGACAATTTCTTACAACAGTTTAAATCCAGTTGGGCCCAGTTCAGACGTATGTTATATCATGGTGGTCATAAGTAGCGTAATTTATTGTTTTGTAAAAATAATTTGATAACTAGCAGATTCCAGCCCTCGAAATTCGAGTGCAAATTCTAAGAAATTTTATTTTTTTCATTAAATAAAGACCCTAAAAGTATGCTACTCAATTATAGCCAATTCACAAATCAACACAAAAAAACAAACTCATTTTTATTACAAACACATTAACAAATTTAATAAACACACACATAGCATTGTATATTTTTATGTATGTGTTAGTAGCAACTTTAAATGCAATTAACTCAAAATAACGGAAAAAAATTTAAAAATCTGTAAATCTGCAAAACGGCTAAAAAATACCTTTCAAATAATATACGTTTGGTCAAAATCGGGATAAAACGGTAGAACAAAACATCAGTCACAAGAAATCGCCTAGCCTATTAATATTACAGATACCGTTTTCGAAACTTCAGATCATGTGATGGGAACCTTTGTTCGTTATAATTTTAAAGGCTGTCAAAAAATTTTATAAATGAGACCACGAATTAAATAAATTTCGGCAAATGGAATTGTCCTACAACACTTCGATATGTGTTTACTGATTTTTGAACATTTTAAGAATCATTGAAGCCAGTTTTCTAACAATTTCAAAACATTTATTCCGCAATTTTATTTTAAATGGGAGTTGGCATCATTCTGCAGAATTCATGATGATGCCTATAACGGAGTATAACACCCATTTCAAGTCAGTGGAATAGTACTAGTATTCTCAGGTCTTTTATATTATTTTCTTATTTTCTTGGTATTCTCAGGTTTTTTATATTATTTTCTTATCTTGATGTTTGTTTGTTTACTTTGTCAGCTATAATTCAAGAACCATTGATGATTTCTCATTTCGTTCTCCAGCAGAATTGTAGCTTAATTTTTATTAATATATCCATGTAAAAAATTTATTAAAAACACAAATTTTTGGCCTGAGAACGGCAAACCCTTTGGAGGTTTTACTATACTGGCGTAGTACATTCACCCTGAGTTGTAATTTCTCACCCAAAGACAATATCTCTGAAAATGTTCCACAGTATAATAAGAAGAGGGATTACTAGAGTTTTTGTAAAAAAATGTTTTCTACTATCATGAATAATTCGTTATTGAGAACTGGAAAAATCGAATTAGAGGTTGAAAAGTTAATGAAAATATTTCGAGACCTTTAAAAAATTTTTGACCTAACCTCAACTAAACTTAATACTGCATGTAAATTTAAACAAAGTGAAAATATGACTTAAAAAAATTATATTCAATATTTTTTATTTATTTGGCTTAAAATTTTTTTAATTTATTATATGCATTTTCTATCAATTACTTATGTACATATCTTCGGTATAGAAGTAAAACACATTAAAAAATGTCAAAACTTATATAACACGAGTACTAAGTTTTGTAATGAGTTTTACCTCTATAAACGTCAATATGTATGTATAACATTTTATAGTTGCGATCTGAATTTTTCTTGTATTTTTTTTTTTCTTCAATAAATAACAATTTTTATAATAACTTAAATTTGCTTTTGTACAACTGTGCACTTAACCTTTTTGAACTATAACTTTAAACAAATTAATAGTAGGGGCATTCGCAATAAAATGAGTAAAATATGCTTTTAGATCTTTGAAAAACTGTCTTACTTACAAACAAGTAAGAGTGTTAAATTCGGCTGTACCGAATCTTTAAACCCTCCACCTCGGTTTGAGTATTGACAATAAATGTAAACAAAATATTGGAAAAAGTAAACAATTTGTTAAACTTAATACCAAATTATTTAAGAAAATTCTTTGGGTTGGTTTTCGTCTTTTCTATTATTTCGGATTTATTTCGGTGTTTGCTTTTTGGTCATCGTGGTTACTGATCTGCATGCATTTAGGTTATATACCTATATGCATGCGTTTCCGGTTATACGATATAACTCCTCGTTTAATTTAGTTTTTGCTAATTAAATAGCTCGCCCTAACCTCCATTGCAAAGGTAATGGTTGTGTAGGGTGGCTATATGCATTAAATCGTGCTAATTGGAGATGGCTGTATAGTTTCTTTTAACTGGCCAAATATTTCTTCATTGCGGCCATATAGGTCGGATGGAGTAACAAAATAATAACCAAAAAAAAAACTCTCTCAATTTTTTTTATTAAAATATTGCCATATTTGGAAAACGTAGAGAATAAATTTATAATAATAAATATTCAAATTAGGGATGCCAAACGAAAAAAACTAAATATCCCAAACATTTTAAATAAAATAATGTGTTCTCTTTATTTTCTGAAAAACTTCAAATTTTCATCCAAAAAAAAATTGTGAAAATTTATATATAAAAAAAATAACATTCTCATCAAATTACGTTTACTTATGTAACGATTTATATGTTAGCAATTCTTAAATATCATTTGAGGTTTTCTTAAATTCATTGAATTTAAATTAAAATTTTCTGTAGTGCGATTCTGTAAATTTCAACGATCCGACAATCGCAAAATATATCGACAGCTATTGTTGTGTGATCTACTAAGTACATACATCTTAACGACAGTCGACAAATCTATTTTTCTATTTATTTAAATTGTAAACGAGTGGCATCTCTGTTAAAATAAGCGAAAACACAAAGAATAGAAAAACACAAATTACTTCGTGTTTGACAGGATGATTTAATGTTTATGTTTAATATCTTTATTTTTTTTTTACTAATATTTCTGTTTATTTATTTGAAAATGAAATAATGAATTGAATATGCTATATAATTTTTTTATTTATATAAAAAAGTTTTTTAATAAAAGCAAAATATTTTCATTATTTTATGATTTTTATTTATGTATGACGACATTTCAACCTAAAAATTTAAGCTTTTATCGATTGAATAAACAACACAAAAATGGTTGTCGTTTAGATAACAACAACAGCTGACTTTAACAATAGCGAATATCGTTTCAAAATTTTACTGATAATTTTGCAATTTTCTTTTTTTTACAATTCGACTATCGTTAAAAGAAGTTACGGAATCGCGGTACTGAAAAGCTATTAATTTCTCCTGAATGTCAATATTTTTTTTAAATGTAAACATTTTTAAATGTAAACATATTTGGTGTTTTTTTTTTTTTTAGAATTTCAATTTGTGTTTAACGAATAAAATTTATATATTAAAGATGCATCTTCTAAATTCAAAATTATTATTTCCGACGTTTTGATATGATTTTCTGAAATGCAATTAATATTTTCTAATTTATAATTGGAAATTTTAATTTCAGTTTTTATAAGAATTGATATTTTCTTAAATTTGAATGGAAAATTTAAAAAGTGCAATTTTGTATTTATGTGAATAATAATGCTTTATTAAATATAAACAATTTTTAAAAATTAGATGTAACCGCAATCAGATATTTTGTAGGTAAAGCAGAATAATAGTTCTATATAACTATGTAGAACTGTTTTGAAAGCAAAAAACCCATTGATGAACTCGGTAACTCTATTTTGTAAAGACAACAAAAAGTTAACATGCCAAATTTATGTTCATATTTGTAAAAGAATAATGAAAAAACGTATGAAATAAAAGACCAGCCCGTGTATACTCTTAACATTGTTCTGTATGATATCTAGTTGAAAATATTGACATTCATGTTAAAATATAAATAACTATTGCAAAGCTAATTAGAACAAACAAAAATTGTGGCGCCATCTACTGTGGCATAGTCACGCTGAGCAAAATGAAGTGACACTCTGTTAATGCAAAAGAAATGTATTTTCCCCACAACAAAATATTGCAGAATTTTATGTAAATAAAATAATATACCGATTTATTTATAACATGCAGTTACTATGAATATACATACATACATACATATATATACTATATGTATATTATTTGTATTATTTAATATGTGTATGTATGTATATGTAAATATTACACACAAACAATACAACATCAAACGTTATTTTTGTGTTTTTCTCTTTAAATAAATTAATACATAAATTTTTTTTGCTAAATTTACATTTGGGCAATTCACAACAGGTGTTGTATATTGTATGTTGTAATGAAATACACAATACAATCATTTTTTGTGAACACTCATTGTATTTTGATATTATAAAACGCTTTCTTTTGTAATTTTCGATCCAACGAGGAAAGATCGCTTAGTCGCTTCTGCTATTTTGTATAAGAGAAAACACTTGTCAGTGTTTGCTTTTTGGTCGTGAGATATACCCTGGAGTTTTAGTTACGTACCTCTTGCTTTTTTATTTATAATGAAAAAAAAAATGTTAAATGTTTTGGTTGGTACTGAAAGAGAAAATACATACTAAAAATATAAACATTAATTTTTATATAAATAAACTTATCGATGTATTTGCGTTATTTGCATTATTTGCCATATTTTATTTTATAATTATTTATGCTGATAAAATTCTATGTATTTGTTTTTTCTTTTTCATAAAAACTGGCATTCACTTGGAACTGATATGTTATGATACAATATAGAACATTTACTAAACATAGCAAATGAAGTTGGATCGTGTATCAGATTTTTCAGTGAAAATTACCAACAACAATTTTACACTATTGTAAAGTGATACACGATACAACAGATACAACGATACATTACCCATTGTGAATTGCCCAATTGTTTTTTTTTTATTAACAACTAGGTATTTTAGCATTATTTGGTTTAGATGTTGGTGAATTTTTACTCCCTTTATATTAACTCGTAGTGTCTGCTTGTCGGAAAAATTTTGGATCGCTTTTAACCACTTTCCCGTGACCCAATCGATCGGAAAGGCAGGCTCGTGGCAATGACAGAAATGATCTAACAAATTTTTTTAGTGATGCCAAAACAATGGAAACTTTTAAATTTTTCTACCAGAGTTGATAAAAAAATGTACAAAGGGTTTGTTTTTATTATATTATTACCACAACGACCACAAAAACAACAAGTCCAGCTATGACAACAATGCAACATTTAGAATAACAACAAGAACAATATAGAAATATAATGTTTTTAATTTTTTTTTTACTTTTTCAGAGATTTTCCTGGACCTGCTCCACCGATTTTAATGATTTTTGAAATAGAAATCTTCCCATGAATTTGGTGAATCATTCTCACTAAAAATGATCACCCTATCCTATTGAGGGCGTGATCGACACAAGAACAACATGGAAAATTATATTTTTTCAAGACTTTTTATTATTTCTTCATTCAAATCTCGGGCCCTAATCGACCGATTTGGACGATTTTAAGTAGCAAACTTCTCAGGATGTTAGTGAATCATTTTTTATGTCAACGAGTACCCTAGCTGCCCGATTGATGCCGTCGTCGTGATTTCCACAGACGGACAGACGGACATCGCTATATCAACTCCGGTTGTTATAAGGATTACAAATATATATATTTTATGGGGTCCAAAATTTTTTTTCTAGTTATTACAAACGGAATTACAAACTTATATATACCCTCTGCACACTGGAGTGGAGGGTATAAAAACAGAATTTTGATTAAACTTTCTATAAATCGTTTAGTTTTTAATGTTATACAATAATAATGATTAGTTTTTCGTGAATCCCCTTTATAAATTATAAATAAATATTAAGAACTTGTTATCAATTGTGTAGCATTGTCTTTTTTTGTTATATGTATTGGTATCTACTCGTAAGTAGAATGACTAATATATGAAGTAAAAAAAAACAATTTAAAATAAATATAGTTTTTCAATTATATTACTTTTTTCTGCATAAGAAAAATTCAGTTATTAACACGATTTCAAAGATAATGAGGTCTGAAAATGTTAAGGGGGTGGAACTTCTACCATATATTTGTATACCATCCACACCAGTGTACAGAGGGTAATATATAAGTTTGCCATTCCGTTTGTAATAAAATATATGTATATATATTCATGAGCCTTATAACAAGCGGAGTTGATATAGCGATGTCCGTCTGTGGAAATCACGATCACGCCCTCAATAGGTTAGCTGTTATGCTCATTTTTAGTGATTCATTCATATTGTAACAGGTTGTTACTTAAAATTATCAAAATTGGTGTAAGAGGTCGCGAGATTTCTTGAAAAAAATATTACTTTTCTATGTTGTTCTTGTTATTGTTGGTTTTCAAATTTTTGTTTCTTGTATGTGATATCTGTAATTGTTGTTGTTGTGGTCGTTGTGTTTGTAACATTTTTTACATGAGTGTGTATGTACGGTTGTCCTCCACTTGTCCAGAGGTCCAAAACGTGAGGGTTAAAGCCAGCTTGGCGCCGCCGCCGACTCTTTCTTCAGGGCTGAAATCACCGCCAAAGTAGGCGACAGAGTTCGTCTGTATTTACTTGTCGAATTAATCATTCAAGGCAATTTTTATCAAAGATAATGTGCTCTAAAATTTTTTGAGGGGAGTGGAACCTCTAGAATATATTTTTTTCATATCTTGCAAAAAAAATAAGACATAAAGTTATAGTCTGTTCAACAGCCTCGTTCAGTGTATTCATGTATAAAACGCACCTTTTTCGATACAGTTTTCTTTCCCAAAATGTAAATTTTCTAAAAAAAAATACCTTTTTTAAAAAAGTACCTTTTATTAAAAAAACTATTTTCTTAAAAGAGTATCTTTTCTTCAAAAAAGCAGCTGTTCCACAAAAAAAATTAGTTTTACTTAGAAAGTACTTTTTCTTAAAAAGGAACTTTTTCCTAAATATTACTCTAAAAAAATCGCTAAAAACATACTTCTTCCTAAAAAAAAGGTAGATTGACTTAAAAAAAGTATTTTTTTTAAGTATATTTACTTAAAAAAGTATTTTTTCTTGAAAAAGTATTTTTTCTTGAAAAAGTAATTTTCTTCAGAAATACTTTTTACGCGCGTTTTTTAAAAAAGTACTAGTTTTAAAAAAGTACCTTTTCTGATAAAGTACCTTTTTTAAATAATTTATCTCTTCTTAAAACAAGTACCTTTACTTAAAAAAATTACCTTTTCTTAAAAAAGTAAATTTTCTAAAGAAAGTACCTTTTCTTAGGAAAGTACCCTCTCTTAAAAAACTACCGTTTCTTAAAAGAGTACCTTTTCTTAAGAAAAGCAGCTGGACTTAAAAAATTTAATTTTCTTAAAAAGTACCTTTGCTTAAGAAAGTACCTTTTCTTAGGAAAGTATCCTTTCTTAAAAAAGTAAAGAGTCTTAAAAAGTACCTTTTCATAAAAAAGTACGTTTTATTAACAAGTGCCTTTTCCTACAAAATATATCTTTTTTAGAAAGAACTTTTTAAAAAAGTACCTTGCCTTAAAAATGTAAATTTTCTTAGAAAATTACATTTTCTTAAGTACCTTTTCTAAAACTTACTTTAAGAAAACACTGTCTTTATTAAAAAACTACCTTTTCTTCAGAAAGTTCCTTTTTTCAAAAAAGCCGATTATCTTGAAACAGACCTTAAAAAAGTAAATTTAATTAGAAAGAATATATATTGAAAAAACTAAAAAGTAAGTGAATAATTTTAGCTTGGCAGTGAATCCAATTATGGGGTTGGTAACCGTTGTGTTCTGGGTTGGTTGGATGGTAGTGATAGTTTCTGGCGGCTCCAACAACTATTTCACTGCACTTTAACTTAACTAAGTGAAAAAGGGTTGATTAATTTATAATTTCTCGCAATTGAAGAAATTATAAATTAGGATTAAGTGTTATGAAGTGAGGGAATTGGGGATTAGGGTTAAGAAATAAAAAAAATGAAAATTCCATAAGTAATATTTCACAGCGTTTTATTGATAAAAGAGATGCTCACCATTCGAGTGTAGAAATCCAAGTGTCTAGTTTTTCTTTTCGGCACTTGCCAGCTGGCTTCGTGCCTTATTTACAATATATACATGTAATTTTTCTAATTGTACTAAAAATTCACAATGTAAGTTTATTCTTTTACGTTATAGTGTTTACAAATTCACAATGGTAAGTTAATGTAATTGATTAACTATTAGGTTTATTTTTAAGTATTGATTTAAGCTTCAAATAAGAAAAGGAGTGTAAGATTTAATATTAATAAAAAATAATAAGATTGTTTTTTTGTCTAAAATAGCGGTTTTAGACAGTAAGTTTTTTATAAAAAAATTACATTTTCAAAAAAAAAAATACCGTTACTTTAAAAAAGTAAATTTTCTTAAAAAAGCACATTTTTTTTTAAGAAAGTAAATTTTCATAACAAGTACATATATTTTTAAAATTATTTTTTTTCTAAAAAGTTCATTTTCAGAAAAAAAAGAACATTTTCTTAAAAAGTATAATTTCTTAAAAAGTGCCTTATCTTAATAAAGTACCTTTTCCTAAAAAAGTAAATTTTCTTCAAAAAGTACCCTTTTCTAAAAAGTACCTTGTTTTAAAAAGTACGTTTTTCTTAAAAAAAGTAAATTTTCTCAAAAAGGTACCCTCTTCTAAAAAGCACATTTTTTAATAGTGTACCTTTTTTTAGATAAGTACCTTTTTTAAAAATTACCTCTTATTAAAAATAGTAGTAAAAGCTACGTTTTATTAAAAAATTACATTTTCTTAAAACAGTACCTTTTCTTAAAATAGTACATTTTCTTGAAATTGTACCTGTTCCAAAATTGTATATATTCTTAAAAATGTACCTTTTCTTAAAACAGTACATTTTGGTGACCAGAGAGACCTTTCTTAAAAAAAAATCCTTTTCTTAAAAAAGTACCATTTCCACAAAAAAACATTTTCTTAAAAAAGTGATTTTTCTTAAAAAAAGTACCTTGTCTTTAAAAGTATCTTTCTTAAAAAAGTACCTTGTCTTAAAAAGTAGCTTTCTTAAAAAAGTACCTTTTTTACAAAAGTGTCTTTTCTTAAAAAAGTACATTTTCTTAAAAAAGTAAATTTTCTTAAAAAAGACTTTTTTAAAGTACATTTTGTTTTCAAAGTACCTTTCCTAAAAGGTACCATTTCTTAAAATAGTACATTTTCTTAAATCAATACCTTTTCTTAAAAAAGTAAAAAGAACAAGTAAGAGTGTTAAATTCGGCTGTGCCGAATCTTTGATACCCTCCACCTCGGTTTGATTATTGATAATAAATGTAAACAAAATATTGGAAAAATATGCATGCGTTTCCTATATGCATGCGTTTACGGTTATATGACATAACTTCTCGTTTAATTTAGTTTTTGCTAATTAAATAGCTCGCCTCCATTGCAACGGTAATGGTTGTGTAGGGTGGCTATATGCATTAAATCGTGCTAATTGGAGATGGCTGTACAGTTTCTTTTAACTGGCGAAACATTTTTTCATTGCGGTCATATAGGTCGGATGGAGTAACAAAATAATAACCAAAAAAAAGCTCTCTCAACTTTTTTATTAAAATATTGCCATATTTGGAAAACATAGAGAATAAATTTATAATAATAAATAATCAAATTAGGGATGCCAAACGCAAAAAACCAAATTTCCCAAACATTTTAAATAAAATAATTTGTTATCTTTATTTTCTGAAAAACTTCAAATATTCATCCAAAAAAAAATTGTGAAAAATAATATTAGTATAAATAACATTCTCATCAAATTGCGTTTATTTATGTAACAATTTTTATGTTCGCAATTTTTAAATATCATTTGAGGTTTTCTAAAATTCATTGAATTTAAATTAATGTTTTCTGTAGTGCGAATTCAACGATCCGACAGAATTTCAACGATCCGACAATCGCAAAATATTTCGACAGCTATTGTTGTTTGCACTGAGGATTAAGTGATTCACTGAGTACACACATCTTAACGACAGTCGACAAATCTTTTTTTTATTTATTTAAATTGTAAACGAGTGGCATCTCTGTTAAAATAAGCGAAAAACAAAAAGAAGAATAGAAAAAAACCAATTACTTCGTGCTTGACAGGATGATTTTATGTTTAATATCTCTATTTTTTTTACTAATATTTCTGTTTATTTATTTGAAAATGAAATAATGAATTGAATATGCTATTTAATTTTTTTATTTATATAAAAAAGTTTTTTAATTAAGGCAAAATATTATGATTTTTATTTATGTATGACGACATTTCAACCTAAAAATTTAAGTTCTTATCGATTGAATAAACAACACAAAAATGGTTGTGGTTTAGATAACAACAACAGCTGACTTTAACAATAGCGAATATCGTTTAAAAATTTTACTGATAATTTTGCTTTTTTTTAACGATTCGACAATCGTTAAAAGAAGTTACTGAAAAGCTATTAATTTCTCCTGAATGCCAATATTTTTTTTTAAATGTAAACATTTTTTAAATGTAAACATATTTGGTGTTTTTTTTTTTTTTGGAATTTCAATTTGTGCTTAACGACTTAAATTTATATATTAAAGATGCAATTGATGTCTTCTAAATTTTAAATTATTATTTCCGACGTTTTGATATGATTTTCTGAAATTCAGTTAATATTTTCTAATTTATAATTGGAAATTTTAATTCCAGTTTTTTGAATTGATATTTTCTAAAATTTGAATGGAAAATTTAAAAAGTGCAATTTTGTATTTATGTGAATAATAATGCTTTAGTAATTATAAACAGTTTTTAAAAATTAGATGTAATCGCAATCAGATATTTTGTAGGTACAGCAGAATAATAATTCTATATAACTATGTAGAACTTTTTTGAAAGCAAAAAACTCATTGATAACTAGGTAACTCTATTTTGTAAAGACAACAAAAAGTTAATATGCCAAACTTATGTTCATATATGTAAAAGAATAATGAAAATACGTATGAAATAAAATACCAGCCCGTGTATATTCTTAACATTGTTCTGTATGATATCCAGTTGAAAATATTAACATTCATGTTAAAAAAGAAATAACTATTGCAAAGCTAATTAGAACAAACAAAAATAATGGCGCCATCTACTGTGGCATAGTCACGTTGATCAAAATGAAGTGACACTCTGTTAATGCAAAAGAAATGTTTTTTCCCCACAACAAAATATTGCAGAATTTTATGTAAATAAAATAATATACCGACTTATTTCTAACATGCAGTTGTTATGGATATACATACATATATATAAAATATGTATATTATTTGTATTATTTAATATGTTTATATAAATTTATAAATAAATTTATACATAAAATTTTTTTTTGCTATATTTACATTGTTTTCTTTTTATTAACAACTAGGTATTTTAGCATTATTTGCTTTAGATGCTGGTCAATTTTTACTCCCTTTATATTAACTCGTAGTGTCTGCTTGTCGAAAAAATTTTGGATCGATTTTAACCCCTTTCCCGTGACCCAATCGATCTGAAACTTTGCAGGCAGGCTCGTGACATTGACAGAAATGATCTAGTAATTTTTTTTTAGTGATGCCTAAACAATGGAAACTTTTAAATTTTTCTACCAAAGTTAATAAAAAAAAATGTACAAAGGGTTAGTTTTTTTTATATTATTACCACAACGACCACAAAAACAACAAGTCCAGCTATGACAACAATAAAACATTTAGAATAACAACAAGAACACTATAGAAACATCATATTTTTCATTTTTTAATTTTTCAAAGATTTCCCTGGGCCTGTTCCACCGATTTTAATGATTTTTGAAATAGAAATCTTCCCATGAATTTTGGGAGTCATTCTCACTAAAAATGATCACCTTAGCTATCCTATTGAGGGCGTAATCGTGACAAGAACAACATAGCAAATTATATTTTTTCAAGACTTTTTTTAGTTCTTCATTTAAATCTCGGGCCCTAATTGACCGATTTGGACGATTTTAAATAGCAAACTTTTCAGGATGTTAGTGAATCATTTTTTATGTCAGCGAGCACCCTAGCTGCCCGATTGATGGCGCCATCGTGATTTCCACAGACGGACATCGCTATATCAACTCCGGTTGTTATAAGGATCACAAATAAATATATATATTTTATCGGGTCCAAAATTTTTTTTTCTAATTATTACAAACGGAATGACAATCTTATATATACTCTCTGCACACTGGAGTGGAGGGTATAAAAATAGTATCTTTACTTAAAAAGTAAATTTTCGTAAAAAGGTACCATATATTAAAAAAAAAGTAAATTTAAAAAGAAGTTGCTTTTCTTAAAGAATTCATTTTTTGCCGTTCTATATTATCAATTCTCTCACCCACCCCTTTTATCAATTTATTTTTCTTTTTTAATTGCAAAGCCATCCTCAATAATTCCGCAAAGCATTGCTAATTTTCAGCTTCTCCCAAACAAAAAGTTCCGGCATATTCTAACATTGATTGGCGAATGTTGCCAAATTTCATTTTCTTTGTTACTACTGAAAATATTTTTATATAAATAAATAATAACAGGTTTCTTTTAAAGTTTATACTTTCTGTGAGTAGTTTTTTTTTTTTTTTTTTTTTTTTTTTTCAAAAATAAATTTAATATCATTAATCAAAAAGCATTTTAATATTAAAACACCCCTCCTAAAATGACAACCTCTGGTGATTAATATAATTTGAATATAATACATCAATCGTAAATAATTTGTTTACAATTCACCATCATATTTGTTTACAACTGTTCAAACGTGTTTTTAGTACATATTTCAGTGACGCACTTTAGCTGTCATATTTGACACTTGAAAATAACATAAAACAAAAATAAGAAAAAACTTTGAATGAATTTAAAAACAAACATAATTTAATGTACGATTATAAAAAAATATGTCGTATAGAGGAAAAAGCGTATGTTTCAAATTTTTTTCAATAACCCCTCGTTTTAATTCAAAAATTAATTATTTTAGAAAACCACCCCCATTCTGGACTATTGAAAGCTTTTATTACAACTGTTTTTACTTCACATCTGTTGTCTGCGCTCCTGTTCAAATGACTCGTAAGTCGAGGTTTTGTCAATTCAATGGTGACAGCTTAGATGGATGCTGATTTGACACTTATTTGTTTAAAAGCTGTTTACAGTTCACTGAATATTTTAATTATAGACAATATTTACGCAGCATTTTTACTGATGTTTGCATACTTTAGGTTAGGTTGTTGGTTTATTTTTTTTTTTTTAAATTAAAAATTTCATTAAATATGACACAATATGTGTGACTCATATCACTGTGACGTCAAGTGGAAAAAATTTTTGTTGTTGGGTTGAATGCCAAATCATATCTGTCGTATAAGGGTGCAGTTTGATAACCGAGAGGGAATAATTTTATACCAATATATTTTAAATACCTTTGCCAACATGTTGGCAACAATTTGTTTTCGTTTGGCAGTCGGATTTTTTCTCAGTTTATGAGATGTAATGAAACGTAATTGATATAATATGACGAGATGTGAGTTGAGGTAATTATTTGTTGTCAGTAAATATGTCATACTGAAAACCAGACATCAGAAATGAAATTATAAAATATTGAGAAAGTGAGAAAATGAGAAAGTGAGAAAATGAGAAAGTAAGAAAACTGAGAATGAAAGCTGATACCAATCTGCTAATAGCTTCTGGCCATTAAAATATGGAAAATTGTAGAAGCGCTTTAAGAAAAAAGGAGTTGTTAGCAACACCTTTGCAAAATAAAACCATATTATTTTCTAACGAATTAGTCCTCCTAACGTCACTCAATACATTAGAGCTTCATAATATAATTTGTAAATTTTTTTAAAATAAAATCCATGCAAAACTAAAAGTTAAATTAAAAAAATCTTTCCTTGTAAACGTTATACAATTTGGTGGAGATCATATAAAAATAAAAAGAGAATGTCGGTTACAAGACTCTAAATTTCGGAATAAATTTTATTCCATAGCGGAAAAAGAATGCCGTGAGTTGGTAAGAAGTTTTGAAAACCACAAAAACTATCTAAAAAATATCTACAAGCCATGGGCATTGAAAGAAATGCAAAAATGTGTTCCAGCTACACTGAAGTGACCATATGAAGGTTGCGTCCACAAACATAACTTCGGCACTTCCTCTCATTCTACATTTGTAATGGATGACGAGCCTTTCATTACAGTTGAAGGTAACGAATGACAGCTAAAACAATGTTTTGAATTTTCCAGTCAGAAAATAAACAATCAATCCAAAAACATTTATATTTTATACGCAATTCTTTGATGGCAGACGACAAAATAACTTTATCGCCAGATTAAGCATCAAGAATTCATAAAATCGAATTTGTATCAATAGAAATACACCCCCAAATGTTCCCCAGCTAAGACCGATTGAAATTTTAGTATAACCATCTTGGATGAGAGAATGAGAATAACAACTAAAATTTAATTGTGTGTATTTACATTTATGCTAATTTTATTTAGTACTTGCTTTCAATTAAAAAAGCCACAAAAATACCTAAAATTTTTGTTAATTATCTTTAGTATTGACAACCTTGGTTATAATATTGCGTTTAGAATATGGGTGGAGGGTATGAAAGATTGGACACAGCCTACTTAACACTCTTACTTATTTGGCTATTAAATTTAATTTTATTTTGTAAACCATAAATAAGTAAATAGAAGTATTGATCAAAAAATCGGTGAGAAATCCTAATGAAGATCATTTTTTTTTTTTGTTAGCAAAGTAAAAATGTATTTCTAGCTCAATCCACTTTTCTAATATTTCTCCAATTTTTGTATCCCTTCCAAATATGTAATATGATTTCTCGGGGGCCCCAAAATAGTCATTTCTTTCATCAATAATTTTATTGATGGATCTAAATCAATAAATAGAATATAACCACTTAGATCTAAATCTGGAGAATCTTGCGGACAGCTTTCTAAAATCCATTTAAATTTGATTTGATGTACCTAAGGCCTCAACAGTCTCGAGTTTTAAAAATGGTTGTTAGTACGTAGGGCATAAAAATACACTACTTACAATTAGATACGGTAAAACTTTCGAGGAATTATGGAAATGAAGAATTATTACAAGCAATGTCTCCACACTTTAAAATTTTGCAATTTTTAGATGACTGTAACCAGTCTTCTAGTTATGATAATCACACTTTCTAATAGCGTTTTGGAAATCTGAAGACTCAGCTTTAAGAATATATAATGGTTTCTTATAAAAAATTGCACTAATTACAACTAAATCCAATTTTGGTTAAAAATGAATTTTTCCTTTGTTAATTAAATGGGAGACTAAAATTAAAGTAAAATTATGGTACGAAAACTGATTCTAACTACACTGCTCGTAGGCTTGACTTTAGGTGAGTGTGTTAAAGCGCTGACCAAAAAGTGCAAGTACGAGTGTATGTGAAGGTTCATGGTTCAAACCTCACGGCCGCCCTAAGTAGAAAAATTTCATATAGGAACAATCTATTCAATTATAACAACAATTATTACAATGTTCAATGAATCGCTGATGAAGGCTGAAGTGCCAGAAACTGGTCCGATTAAGAATACAGTGTATGTAGTTATGAATTTTTGAAATATATGCTTTCTTCTTCTTCTTTACCACGCACCATTGAAACAAAATTAAAAATTTGCATATTAATTACAGTATTAATTGCAATATGTCTGAAAAATGACTATAAATCTAACAAAAAAAAAATAAAGTATTTTGTATCTCGTCTTTTGTTATGCCATTCTAAATTAATGTCAAAACGGTACGTATTTTTTAGCACTATTTCAAAAACTCCAATTTTACTTTTTCAAAAATGTTGTTCAAGAAATTTTCCGAAAGCAACGATTGGACTTTAAGGTCTTATTAACAAAATATATCTGATTAAAAATGCCAAATATTTTAGGTAACCTGTTCTTAATTTGGCGAGGGCAGCGTTTTTATTTCAGCGGATTTGAAAAAAAATGTGATTTTTCATTTCAAAAATATTTTGTCAAATTATTATACTCCTGTAAATTAAGGTTAAATTGACACACTACAAATTGTACCACTTTAAGGTCAAAGGTCAAATTTAAGGATATTAACATTTTTTTAAAACAAAATATCGAAATAATATATATTTGTGTAAGGATTTCAATAAAACTTGTTGATAATATTTTAATATTTCTAAAAAATAATACTCTGGACTTATTTTCTGAAATCAACCCGTGGGGTACTCTTGATGAAAATCTATAAATAGTTTCTTCATCATGATTTGTTTCTTTTATTAAAACAAATTTAATGTATTCATAAAATTCCTCAAATTTATTCGTTATTTTATGAAAATATTTAGATTAATTAGTTTTTATATTTAATACAGCATAAACAAACTTGCATATCGAGGTCTTATATTCAAAAAGTTCTATCTATATTAATAACACCAGTCAACAATTTTTTGCCTTTGAGATCTGGAACCACTTTTCCCATGGATTTTGACCTCCTTAACACGATTTTTCTATGGACCAGTTTTTGAGATAAAAATTTTTGAAATTTTATTTTCACATTTTTGGAGGTGGACCTACAAAATTGGGTATATCTTGAGTGTCCCTTGACCGATCTTCATAAATATTCACACAAATTGAAGATAATTAAACCCTCTACAAACCTTTCCTTAAAAGTTTTCAAATTGGCTAAACAGTTTTGATGCCAGCGATATATGTATTTTAGAAACGTCATCTTTTCTGTAAAAATTGGCGTGAAAAATTTATATATTGTCGTAGGAAAAATAGAAAAAAAAATGTCCAACCCAATTTTATATTTTCTACAAATGGTTGACCCTTTTCCAAAGAAAACAAGCCCCCAATCATAAAAATCCATGGACATTTTAAGACATTATGATTTCTTTTTTAACGATTTTCAGTTTTTTTAAACTTTTGTTGCTCAAGGCGAAATAGGGATGCATTTTTTTGGTTAGTTTTCAAATCTAAACAAATTCTTACCATAAATATGAAGGAGAAAATTTTCAGAATTTACAAATTCGCAATTTAAAAATGAAAATTTTGTTTTATTTTTAGTATGTCTACTTAATGACTTTTCAAATACAAAGCTGATTTAATGACATATGTAGGTATTAAAAGGAGTTTTGCATTTTACGACAACCAAAAGAATTGCTGGCTTTTCCTTTGTTTTTTATATTCATCACTTTCAGTCTGCCGTATAAGGGACCGCACGTAGTCATCCATCATTGCCGTGTCATAAAAGCCGTGATACCGTCGTTCCATTTCCTTTAACTGCTGATAGAAACGCTCGCCCTGCTCATCGCTAACGTCTCCTAAGTTTTCAGGAAAAAAAATCCAAATGCGATTGGAGAAAATGGATTTTCAATGACATACATATGTATTCCTATCCAAAATATAAAATAAAAAATTCAAGAAATCTAATATATAGCACCCTTTGTATAAGAAATAAAAAATACCTAACCATTTTCTACGACAAGCTTGAATGAGTTCCAAGTTACTGCTTCGATGGACGATAAAAATGTTGGAAATATTTCGTCCCTTAAAAGCGTCTTTATCTCGGGACCAGCAAAGACTCCCTCTTTGATCTTAGCCAACGAAACTTGAGGGAAAATCAGCCGTAAGTGCGCAAAAGCCTCTCCATCTTTATCCAATTTTTTGCAAAGTTTTTGATTAAGCCCAATTTGATATGCAATGGTGGAAGTATAATATTTTCTTTTCTTACAAGAGCATTGCGTAGAATGTTGTCTTCGCCAACTACTAAATTTGTGCGCAGCGGCCATTCTTTTTGAAGATAGTGCAGCTTGTCGGCGCGGCTATTCCAAAGGCAAAGAAAACAACAAAATCGCGTATACCCTCCTTGAAGTCCGGTCAAAATAGCCACAACTTTGAGGTCGGCGCACATCATCCACTTAAACTTTTCATACTTAATGCATTGGAGTATGGCTTCCAGTGTTTCATAATTTTCTTTTGAATTGACGGCATGAGCGACAGGACTAGATGGCTTTTCATTCCCATATGTAAGAGAACGGCCTTTAAGCTTTCTTTATTGCTGTCAATGAACACTCCACTCCACTCTTTTGTATTGTGGGTTTCATTTAGCTCTTCAAATAAACCTAAAATGTCGCTGCAAACATATTTTTTTGGTTTTAGTGTAGTGCAAACTATTCATGTCGCTTTCTATATATTGACGTTTTAACACCAGGGGCTAAAAATCCTCGCTGTTTCATGCGAGACGCAAAAAGTTCAGCCTTTTCCTTGATCAGACCAAAGTCGCGCACCCAATCGTTTAATTCGGCCTGTGTTAATACCTGTTGCTCAATAGAGTCATCTGACGTTTCCGCAATTTCAAGACTTGGACACGCTGGATAAGGAACGTCATTCGAATATGGCAATAGAAAAGTAACAGACGTCACATTGAGGTAAGTCCATTTCAAATGTTTTCCAAAGCCAATCTTTTTACTCAGGCAAAAGAAACAATCAGTCGCGTGGCACAACGCATCCTCTAAATCATCGGCGTGTCGAAATTCATATGACGGCTATGGTTAAAATACTTAACTTTTTTTTACTATGTTCGATGCCTAGTAACAGGATATAAACATTTTTACCTTGCTCCAGCAGCCCATTTCGTCAAATATGCACAGCACAGAGCACATAGCATCTTTTGTGTCCATGGCTCAGTGAGGTTAGGTAGAACACCGAAGTAGTTTTAATAGTGTTGTTGTAGCGTCTTCACAAATGTGCACGCTTCAGTTTTCTTCATTACCTCCCCGCAAACATTGCAGAAATCGTTTGGATTATGTGAGTACTTGAACACATGACTTCTTTTACTCATTCTCCCAACTTTCGCCAGTAATTAAAATTAAGAAACAGACTTGTTAAAAGAATGCTGCTTTTATTTTAATAACAATCACAAAAAACACTGCAATATATTGCACGCGGTATTTGTCAAAGTTTGCAGGATGAGTCAATAAATATATTTATATATCGAGTGACAGTTATTTGTTATCAATAAAGGCACACCTATCGAGTGGAAGTGATTTTTTATCGAAAAATTACAACTTTCTGTTATGTTAATGCTTCTTATTTGATGGTTTCGCTCTTCAATTGCGAATTTGAGAACTCTGAAAATTTTCTCCTTGTGTTCATATTTATGGTAAGAATTTGTTTAGATTTGAAAACTAACCAAAAAATGCTTCCCTATTTCGCCTTGAGCAACATAAGTCTAAAAAACTGAAAATCGTTATTTTAGTCGAAATTTTAGTCTTTTACTAAAAAAATCATAACGTCTTAAAATGTCCATGGATTTTTATGATTGGGGGCTTGTTTTCTTTGGAAAAGGGTCATCTATTTGTCAAAAATATCAAATTGGGGTGGACAATTTTATTTCTATTTTTCCTACGACAATGTATAAATTTTTCACGCCAATTTTTACGGAAAAAACGACGTTTTTAAAATATATATATCGCTGGCATCAAAACTGTCTAGCCAATTTGAAAACTTTTAAGGAAAGGTTTGTAGAGGGTTTAATTATCTTCAATATGTGTGAATATTTATGAAAATCGGTCAAGGGACACCCAAGACATACCCAATTTTGTAGGTGCACCTCCAAAAATGTGAAAATAAAATTTCAAAAATTTTTATCTCAAAAACTGGTCCATAGAAAAATTTTTAAAATTCATATTCATGTTAAGGAGGTCAAAATCCATGGAGAAGGTGATTCCAGATCTCAAAGGCAAAATATTATTGAAAATTTGTTGGCTGGTGTAATTGCTCCAAAGAAAGCGTGTAAAACTAATTTATTAATAAGATCTGAAAGTATTTGTCGATTGATTTGCCACAATATCTATTAAGAAATAGTCGTACTAATCATGAATGATATCAAAATTAATATTATATTCGACAATTATATCAGAGAATAGTTTGAAATCAAAAATTAATATTGCTGTCATATGTAGATAGCACTTTTTGAGTATAAGACCTCGATATACCTTTATATGAATATAATAATTCTGAGAAAAAAATTAAAACTAGGACACATTTTGAGTACCCCATGGGTTGATTTCAGAAAATAAGTCCAGGATATTATTTTCTAGAATTATTAAAATATTCTCAACAAGTTTTATTGAAATCCTTCCACAAATATATATTATTTTGATATTTTGTTTTAACAAATAAAATTTGACTTTTGATTTTAAAGGGGGCAGTTTATAGTGTTTTAATTTAACCTTAATTTACAAGATTGCGAACTTATATCAAGTAGTAAAATATTTTGGCAAAAGATATTTGAAATATGAAAACACCAAAAAGATGCAGTCTAAAAGTTGAAAATGAATGAAAAATCAAATTTTTCTTCAAATCCGCTGAAATAGTAACGCTGCCCTCACCAAATTAAGAACGGGATATCTACAATATTTGACATTTTTAATCACATATATTTTGTTAATAAGACCTTGAAGTCCAATCGTTGATTTCGGAAAATTTCTTAAATAAAATTTTTGAAAAAGTAAAATTGGAGATTTTGAAATAGTGCTAAAAAATACGTACCCATTTGACAATAATTTAGAACGGCATAACAATAGACGATATTCAAAATACTTTAAATAAGATAATTTTGGGATCAGGAGAATGTAAAAATATTGTTGTTGTAAATTATTTCAATGTATTTAAAAATGTGAGCTCGATTATCTTAACCAAGTGGTCTGTGGCTCATTTATTGCCTGGAGAACTTGATATAACTTGGATATTTTTAACCGATAATAGATTTTGTTGTTTTATTAGAAAGATAATTTACTGTAGATTATGGTTCATTAAATAATTTAATTGAAACGCAATTACGAATATGAAAATTTTTGTGAATATTTATATACCCTCCACTCCAGTGTGCAGAGGGTATATATAAGTTTGTCATTCCGTTTGTAATAATTAGAAAAAAAAATTTGGACCCCATAAAATATATATATTTGTGATCCTTATAACAATCGGAGTTGATATAGCGATGTCCGTCTGTCCGTCTGTGGAAATCACGATGACGGCATCAATCGGGCAGCTAGGCTACTCGTTGACATAAAAAATGATTCACTAACATCCTGAAAAGTTTGCTATTTACAATCGTCCAAATCGGTCGATTAGGGCCCGAGATTTGAATGAATAACTAAAAAAAGTCTTGAAAAAATATAATTTTCTATGTTGTTCTTGTCACGATCACGCCCTCAATAGTGCAGCTACAATGATCATTTTTAGTGAGAATGATTCACCAAATTCATGGTAAGATTTCTGTTTCAAAAATCATTAAAATCGGTGGAACAGGTCCAGGATAATCTCTGAAAAAGTAAAAAAAAAAATGAAAAATATGATGTTTCTATATTGTTCTTGTTGTTATTCTAAATGTTGTGTTGTTGTCATAGCTGGACTTGTTGTTTTTGTGGTCGTTGTGGTAATAATATAATAAAAAATAACCCTTTGTACATTTTTTTTATTAACTCTGGTAGAAAATTTTAAAAGTTTCCATTGTTTTGGCATCACTAAAAAAAATTAGTTAGATCATTTCTGTTATTACCACGAGCCTGCCTGCAAAATTTCAGATCGAATGGATAACGGGAAAAGGGTTAAAATCGATCCAAAATTTTTTCAACAAGCAGACACTACGAGTTAATATATATAAAGGGAGTAAAAATTCACCAGCATCTAAAGCAAATAACGCTAAAATACCTAGTTGTTAATAAAAAAAAAAACAATGTAAATTTAGCAAACAAAAAAATGTTATGTATAAATATATTTAAAGAGAAAAACACAAAAATAACGTTTGATGTTGTATTTTTTGTGTGTAATATTTACATATACATACATGAAAATATTAAATAACACAAATAATATACACATATTCTATATATGTATATCCATAAAAACTGCATGTTAGAAATAAATCGGTATATTATTTTATTTACATAAAATTCGGCAATATTTTGTTGTGGGGAAAATACATTTATTTTGCATTAACAGAGTGTCACTTAATTTTGCTCAGCGTGACTATGCCACAGTAGATGGCGCCACAATTTTTGTTCTAATTAGCTTTGCAATAGTTATTTCTATTTTAACATGAATGTTAATATTTTCAAATAGATATCATACAGAACAATGTTAAGAGTATACACGGGCTGGTCTTTTATTTCATATGTTTTTTCATTATTCTTTTACAAATATGCACATAAGTTTGGCATATTAACTTTTTTTTGTCTTTACAAAATAGAGTTACCGTGTTCATCAATGAGTTTTTTGCTTTCAAAACAGTTCTACATAGTTATATAGAATTATTATTCTGCTTTGCCTACAAAATATCTGATTGCGATTACATCTAATTTTTAAAAATTTTTTATAATTACTAAAGCACTATTATTCACATAAATACAAAATTGCACTTTTTAAATTTTCCATTCAAATCTAAGAAAATATCAATTCTAAAAACTAGAATTAAAAATTTCCAATTATAAATTACAATTAATTGAATTTCAGAATATCATATCAAAACGTCGGAAATTATAATTTTAAATTTAGAAGACATCAGCATCTTTAATATATAAATTTTATTCGTTAAACACAAATTGAAATCCCCAAAAAAAAAACACCAACTACCTGTGTTTACATTTAAAAAATTCTTACATTTAAAAAAAAATATTGACATTCAGGAGAAATTAATAGCTTTCAGTACCGCGATTCAGTAACTTCTTTTAACGATAGTCAAATCTTAAAAAAAAATAAAATAGCAAAATTATCAGTAAAATTTTTAAACGATATTCGCTATTGTTAAAGTCAGCTGATGTTGTTATCTAAACGACAACCATTTTTGTGTTGTTTATTCAATCGATAAAAACTTAAATTTTTAGGTTTAAATGTCGTCATACATAAATAAAAATCATAAAATAGTGAAAATATTTTGCTTTGATTAAAAAAACTTTTTTATATAAATCAAAAAATTAAATAGCATATTCAATTCATTATTTCATTTTCAAATAAATACACAGAAATATTAATAAAAAAAAAAGATATTAAACATCAACATAAAATCATCCTGTCAAACACGAAGTAATTTGTTTTTTTCTACTCTTCTTTGTGTTTTTCGCTTATTTTGACAGAGATGCCACTCGTTTACAACTTAAATAAATAGAAAAATAGATTTGTCGACTGTCGTTAAGATGTGCTTACTTAGTGAATCACTTAATCCTTAGTGCAAACAACAATAGCTGTCGATATATTTTGCGATTGTCGGATCGTTGAATCACACTACAGAAAACATTAATTTAAATTCAATGAATTTTTGAAAACGTCAAATGATATTTAAGAATTGCGAACATGAAAACGGTTACATAAATAAACGCAATTTGATGAGAATGTTATTTATATAGAAATTTTCACAATTTTTTTTGGATAAAAATTTGATGTTTTTCAGAAAATAAAGATAACAAATTATTTTATTTAAAATGTTTGGGACATTTGGTTTTTTGCGTTTGGCATCCCTAATTTGAATATTTATTATTATAAATTTATTCTCTATGTTTTCCAAATATGGCAATATGTTAATAAAAAAGTTGAGAGTGCTTTTTTTTTTTGGTTATTATTTTGTTACTCCATCCGACCTACATGACCGCAATGAAAAAATATTTCGCCAGTTAAAAGAAACTATACAGCCATCTCCAATTAGCACGATTTAATGCATATAGCCACTCTACACAACCATTACCTTTGCAATGGAGGTTAGGGCGAGCTATTTAATTAGCAAAAACTAAATTAAACGAGAAGTTATGTCATATAACCGGAAACGCATGCATATAGGTATATAACCAAAATGCATGCCGATCAGCAACCACGATGACCAAAAAGCAAACATCGAAATAAATCCGAAATAATAGAAAAGACGAAAACCAACCCAAAGAGTTTGCTGAAATAATTTGGTATTAAGTTTAACAAATTGTTTACTTTTTCATTTACATTTATTATCAAGACTCAAACCGAGGTGGAGGGTATCAAATATTCGGCACAGCCGAATTTAACACTCTTACTTGTTTTTGATAATTTTTACATATAAATGTATATTTGAACTTTGAACCCAATGCGCGTCCAGAAAGCATTGTTCGATTTGGCTCAAATTTTGCGCACTAACGTTTTAAATACAGTGTCACGATACTCCGACCCGCACGTCTTGAAATTAAAAAAAAATGGCTGTCACCCAAATATGCATATATGTGACCTTCTCCGAGAAAAGGGACCTAGTGTGTGAAAACTAAGTTTTGAGAAAAAAACGCATTTAAAGTTTCTACACCCTTTTAGGTACCAGAATCCACCGTTTTTGACACATCCCGTTTTTTGACACACTAGGTCACTTTTCTCGGAGAAGGTCACATATAAATATCACTTTGTCATGTTTAAACATAAACAGTAGTAATTAATTTAGTCCAAAAATTTTGTGTTTAAAAAATATCCTTTAGATTATGAAAATACTCTTTAGTTTATGAAAATACCCCTTAAAATTTTAGGAGGGGGTGAAAATACCCTTTGAAAATTCTGAACTGCAAAATAAGGCTTTTAGTCTTGTATATGGATCAGTTCTAATAAATAAATAAATATTGGACAGTGGTCTTATAACAGATGGTAGTTGATGGGGACAGTGTTAATTTTAAATTAACTTTGAGAGAAGTTCACAAAGTAACGGATTTATATTGAACCGCCCTCGTATTTAATCGAAAATGCCTCTTCTCCATTACTGTTTACATTTTTCCATATGTTTGTCCCATGCGTCTTTTAAAATGGTTGGATTAATACGACTGACCGCATAGTGTGGTCGTATATTAGCTTCAGAACCATGTCATCAACTGATGATAAGTACGAGATAAATTAAGATATAAGCAACAAAAAATAATGAATTAAAATATTCAACGATATCAAACCATTTTGTGAACTAAATATCGCATTCATAATGAACTGTTGTATATCTGCAACAAATTTATAATAATCTCTTTAAAATTTAGTTAATACCTATTTTCTATATCCAATAACTGTTTTTCATCTAGCCATTATCTGATCTGAGTGCCTTAAGCCCGAAACTCATGTAGTTGGCCCTGGCCAAATATTTTTGTAATATTTATTCCTGTAGCTTTTATTTATAGATTTTTATACCCTATACCACTATGTGGTTTGGGTATAATGACTTTGTGCTGCTGTTTGTAACAACCAAAAATATTTGACCGAGACCCATCTTTAATTATACCGATCGAATCAGAATCACTTTCTGAGTTGATTTAACAATGTCCGTCCGTCCGTCCGTCCGTCCGTCCGTCTGTGTGTCCATGTAAACCTTGTAATCAAACTGCAGGTCGTAAATATGAATATATTTTGATAAAATTTGGTATATAAGCTTTTATCGGCCATGGGATGAACGCTATTGAAATTGGTAAGAATCGGTCCATGTTCAGACCTAGCCCCCATACAAATGACCCCTATGAAATCAACATATATTGCTATAAGATCCAAATTATCATACAAATCTTAGTCAAATTGGGTTTGTATGTATATATTGCATTCACTAATCAGTAGTCCAAAAATGATCCCTATTGGATAACTCTTAGTCATAGGCCCCATATAGAGCTGCTTCCCGATCTTTACTTAAATCTATTAAAAAACAAAAATATTGCACTGATTCTTCTCAAATTTTGTTTGTATATATTTTTGCAAAATACAAGAGACTTTACCAAACATGATCAGGATCGGTCCATTTTTGGACCAAGTCCCTATATAGATATAGCATCCGATATGAACTTTTTCATATCTGCAGCCAAAAAAATTAAAAAAAATCCCACTCAAATTTGGTTTTTGCTTATTTTCTATGTCCAGTTAGTTGGGCCTAAGAGATAGGTTCTCTAAACACATGGTATAGGGTATAATATAGTCGGTCTCGACCGACTATAATTTTCTTACTTGTTTTTTATTATTTTTATTGAATACTTAACAGATTTTTTAATTTTTATACCCTATACCACTATGTGGTTTGGGTATAATGACTTTGTGCTGCTGTTTGTAACAACCAAAAATATTTGACCTACACCCATCTTTAATTATACCGATCGAATCAGAATCACTATCTGATTCGATTTAACGATGTCCGTCCGTCCGTCTGTGTGTCCATGTAAAGCTTGTAATCAAACTACAGGTCGCAAATATGAATATATTTTGATGAAATTTGGTATTTGAACTTTCATCGGCCATGGGATGAACGCTATTGAAATTGGTAAGAATCGGTCCATGTTCAGACCTAGCCCCCATACAAATGACCCCTATGAAATCAACATATATTGCTATAAGATCCAAATTATCATACAAATCTTAGTCAAATTGGGTTTGTATGTATATATTGCATCCACTAATCAGTAGTCCAAAAATGATCCCTATTGGATAACTCTTAGTCATAGGCCCCATATAGAGCTGCTTCCCGATCTTTACTTAAATCTATCAAAAAACAAAAATATTGCACTGATTCTTCTCAAATTTTGTTTGTATATATTTTTGCAAAATACAAGAGACTTTACCAAACATGGTCAGGTTCGGTCCATTTTTGGGCCTAGTCCCCATATAGATATAGCATCCGATATGAACTTTTTCATATCTGCAGCCGAAAAAATTAATAAAAATCCCACTCAAATTTGGTTTATGCTTATTTTCTATATCCAGTTAGTTGGTCCTGAGAGATAGGGTTTCTAAACGCATGGTATAGGGTATCGTATAGTCGGTCTAGACCGACTATAATTTTCTTACTTGTTTCATTTTCTTTTCGTGATTTTTAGTATTGTTCGAACTTTTGGTCTATCATCTATCAATCTTATAAAAGGGGATCTTTTTGGCTTTAATTGCAATTCATTTCTCTATAAAAATCAATTAAATAGTTTTACTCTTATGAGATTTGCCAGTTATTCGCATCTCGTCCCCTTTTTTTTCGATAAAACCTAAGACATTCTTGCTCAATTATATAATTTCAATTTATAGCTAAAATAAGTTTCATGAAATTAGTTTCTGGAAAAGTTATTTTTCTATACATATATTCCTTTATTTTACGTACATACATATGTATCTGAAAAACAAACCGGAAAATGGCATTAAAGATAACTAAAATTTGACCATTTGACGTTAAACACTCCCACTGCCATTAAAGTTTTTATTTTTTTTTTCTTTTTTTCGATAGAAAATGTCCAAATTATATGTAACAAGTGCATTTGATTTCAATGGAAAAGAAATTACTTCATTAGCATTAAAATACGTTTAAGAATTATAAATGCAATTGGGTCAGGCGAAATTTTAACAGGAAAAAAAAAAGAAATCAACTTAGAAAAAGGGTGGTTTTAGGGGTTTTTTTGAGTGATTATACATAAATAAGAATTTTTTTGTTATATTTTTGGGCACGGTGTTGGGTTACTGATAAATCTCTATTTAAACTCTTGCAAGTATGTCAAAATGCACTGGTATGTCGACGTGACACACCTCTCCTAAAAATAGAAGAAAAAAATCATGATTAAATTCTGATAAATAGAGGGTGAAAATGAAAGCTTTTGCCAAAAACAAAATAAAATAGAAAACACCCCTCTTAATGGTGTAAAGACCCTTTTAGCGTTTTTATTATTTTTTTTTTTTTTTTGATAAACTTCATAAAATATTGTTACTTGTTTTATTTGGCTGGCAAATAACGACAATTACTCAATATGACTTCTAACACCTTAAAGTGTACTCAGTGCATGAACAAATAAGTCTAGCCCAGTCTAGCAAGCTTTGCTGAGTACGTCAAAAAATCCCAGATAAGATATTAATCTGAACAAAAGGTATTTTTTTATTCATTTGTACTTTTCAAATCGCTAAGTAGTGTGGGCTCAAATCTCTTGTTATTTTTATTATTTTCCTTCTTCATTCAAGGGGTTCATTAAGGTTAGATTCATAATGTCGAAGCATTCGTTTTGTTGGTGGTTGGATTTTAATTGCTTGTAATTTAAAGTTTTATTTTTTTTTTTGTTTTTTTTTTTCTTTTTGTTTGCAAAATTGCAATTTATTTTGTCACTTCTGATTAAGCATTTGAATATTTTGAAGTGTAATTATAGAGTACAAAATAAAAAGTATATTTTGTTTTAACAAATTACAGCCCTCTTTGGCTGATGCTGCACATGTGATTGTGTCTAGCAAAGGGAGGAGAGAAAGAGGGTGTCAATCATAACACCCCTTTCATAGAGCATGTGTGGTGGAATAAATTTAAACAGAAAAAACTTTGTGAAATTTGATATTTTTCAGTGTGTTGTTTGAATAACTTAAGTGCTAATTTTGGTAATTGGAAATGATGAAAGGAAAAAATAAAAACAAATGTACGGACAAGGTAATATGACCTTTTAAATAGTGGCTGATTGTGGTCAACGAATTGAGGTATGACAACATAAACTGAACAAATGTAATGTAAAACAAGTAAGAAAATTATAGTCAGTCTAGACCGACTATACGATACCCTATACCATGCGTTTAGAAACCCTATCTCTTAGGCCCAACTAACTGGACATAGAAAATAAGCAAAAACCAAATTTGAGTGGGAATTTTATTAATTTTTTTTGGCTGCAGATATGAAAAAGTTCATATCGGATGCTATATCTATATATGAACTAGGTCCAAAAATGAACCGATCCTGATCATGTTTGGTAAAGTCTCTTGTATTTTGCAAAAATATATACAAACAAAATTTGAGAAGAATCAGTGCAATATTTTTGTTTTTTAATAGATTTAAGTGAAGATCGGGAAGCAGCTCTGTATGCGGTCAAAGGGATCATTTTTTGACTACTCATTAATGGATGTAATGAACGCATACAAACCCAATTTGAGTAAGATCTATATGACAATTTGGATCTTATGGCAATTTATGTCGATTTCATATGGGTAATTTGTATGGGGGCTAGGTCTGAACATGGATAGCGTTCAATAGCGTTCATCCCATGGCCGATAAAAGCTTATATACCAAATTTCAGCAAAATATATTCATATTTGCGACCTGCAGTTTGATTACAAGGTTTACATGGACACACAGACGGACGGACGGTCATTGTTAAATCAACTCAGAAAGTGGTTCTGATTCGATCGGTATAATTAAAGGTGGGTCTAGGTCAAATATATTTGGTTGTTACAAACAGCAGCACAAAGTCATTATACCCAAACCACATAGTGGTATAGGGTATAAACAACAATATTTAATTAATTTAATTTATTAATTTATTGTTAATTACTCATCTATTTTCGAAAAATATAGAAAAATATAGGGCTAGCGGAACTATAAGGCCGAACTTTTTGAACATCGCTGTTAGTAAAATCTGCTCTGAGTCCCGCAAACTACCATTTTTTTTTTATTTACTTTATTTTTCAATTCAAATTTTATTAAAAGAAATTTATATACATTTAAACTTTATTCTAAGCCCACAAAGGCATTCGGCTTGTTCTGTAGGATGTCAACAGACTTGTGTCAAATTGTAAACTAGTTTTTGCAGAGAAATCCATCACTGAAACCAAGGAAAAGCTTGATAAATACTATTTGAATTCTGCACCATCAATTTTACTGAGTTATGTTGTGGTCGCACAAGCGAAAAAATTCACGATATGATTGTGAGTGAAAGTGAGCGAGATTATTGATGTCATAGGCCTATCATATGGCTCTGTGATTTCGATTTGAAATGTGTGTACATTTGCTCACAATGGACCATAAACACATGGCGAAATTACAAGAATTGCTTTTCGAATTGCAACCTCATCCAACATTTTCTCTGGATTAAACCTCAAGTGACAATTTTCTGTTTCCATACAAAAAGATATGTTTCGGAGGAAAGATATTTTGCTCAACTTTGAAATTTTTGATTAAACAAATGACTATTTTGAGTACTTGGAGAAATCATTTTATTTGGAGGGGATACAAAAAGCTAGAAGAAGACTATGTTGAGATTTTTTTTTTTATTGCTCCGTATTCATCTCTTACTGATTTTTTTTTATAGCTCCTTTAACAGGAAACACCGAAAGTTATCTCCTGAAATACTATTAAAAAATGCATAAACTTTATTAAGAATGCATAAAAATATTGATCTATTTTGTAGATCATTTTAAAGGTAACTTAGACTAATTAATATTGGTGAAAACCGATTAAAATTAATGAAACTGAAAACTTTTCTAAGAGCAACAAATTATCGCTTACAAACCTGCTTACCTAAGGATTGATTTTTATATGGCGAATTTGCATTCAAAAGGACTAGTTTTTTCTGTTTTAAACAATCTGCCTCACAAATCGGCTTTAAACTCTAACAGCAGAAATAGTTATGATTAGCTCGTATGAGAGCTTCTTGTTGAACTTTTTTAAATATTAACTAACAAAATGTCGCTTAATCATATTTAAAATTTTGGTTTTTCCTCGCCTAATTTTTGGCTCCTCCTTTTCACCCAAGTGATAGTAGCAAATTGTAAGTTTTTATAACATAAAATTGTCATTTAAAAGACTTTTTAAAGTCGACATCTCTACCTTAGTCTTCAATATTTAGCTTCAGGTAGAATTAAATTATAAAACTAATAAATTAAACATGGTCCTTCGAACCGGACGTAAATTGAACAGAAGTCATAGATAAACATAAAATAGAATAATATTGTTCTGGCAAAGGAATAGGTCATTCAATAGATATATTGGTACTGTGGAGCAACTAAAGAGTGTGCCTGAAATAAATAGTGCATATTTGTAAGCTTATAACAATGTTTGCTTCAAAAAAAAAAAAAAAAAATGGATGATTAACATAAGCTTCATTGCAATATAAGTTTTTCAACAATGTATTATTAAAATTTTTAACGAACACCCATGCCGTCTGTCTAGGCAAGCAGGCTTATCTCGGAATACTGTTTCTCGGGTGATAAAAAATTATAAGGAGCTGACTGCTGACTGTCAAAAGAAAATATGGTTATGGTAGAAAAAGTGTATTTTCAGACCGTCAGAAAGCTGGGAAAGTAATAAGCATTTTCTCCAAGAAACCAAGAAAAGTGGCCAAATGGCAAATTCTTCTGAGACTTTCTAAAAAAAAAATAAAAACGAGACTGGTATGAAGATGTACAAAATGCAGAAAGTCCCGTATAGGAATTCCAAAAACATGTTGAGGCAAAAAAGCGTGCAAAAGTTTTGCAAACGAATTGTATCTGCAATTTTGAGTGTCGTGTTATGGATGACGTGCTGCCTGACTTTAAACAGTTTCCTGGTCAAGAATTCTATATCGCAAATGCAAGAGAGAATGTTCCAAGAGACTAGAGTTAAAAAAAAATAAAAATTTGCAAAAAAGTTTTTGATGTGACAAGCCTTTCATTCATAACCACAGGTTCGTTAAATACAGCAGTGTACATAAAAGAGTGCCTTCAGAAACGATTTATTCCATTTTGAAGAACACACAGTGTGTCCCCATTCGTCTGACCCGACCTCGCCACTTGCCATTGTAGTAAAAAACAAATTTTGTTATGTTTGCACCACTCATCCCCCAAATTGCCCAGAACCCTGACCGATTGAATAACAATCGGCCTTAGTTAAAAAAAACATTTCTAGGTTACTAAGGGATCAGCTCGAAGAATTATGAAAAAAAAGATATCATATCATAATATCCCTTATGCAAGGCGTTTTGGAAAAAGTTAAAAATTTTATTAAAAGCAAATAGATAATATTTACTATTATTGTAAATTTGAAACATAAATTTAACATTTGTTAATAAAGAAATATACAAAAAATAACTTATTTCTTTTAATTGTATTACGACAAATGCGTGTCCTATTGATTTCGGGCGCGCTCCATATTTAAAAATACAAAATACTTCCCGTCTTCCTTTTAAGAAATTTTCCTGAGTGTGTCTTCTACTTTATTAATTTTATTTATTTTTAATAAAACTGTATAAAAACTGAACTGAAACTAACCTAAAAAGCAACTAAAAGGAACTGAAACTGAACTGAACTGAACTGAAACTGAACTGAAACTAAACTGAACTGAACTGAACAGAATCTGAACTGAAGCTGAACTGAATCTGAACTGAAACTGAACTGAAACTGAGCTGAAACTGAACTGAAACTGAACTGAAACTGAACTGAAACTGAACTGAAACTGGACTGAAACTGAACTGAAACTGAACTGAAACTGAACTGAACTGAAACTCAACTGAAACTCAACTGAAACTGAACTGAAACTGAACTGAAACTGAACTGAAAATGAACTGAAACTGAACTGAAACTGAACCGAAAATGCACTGAAACTGGACTGAAACTGAACTGAAACTGAACTGAAACTGGACTGAAACTGAACTGAAACTGAACTGAAACTGAACTGAAACTGAACTGAAACTGAACTGAAACTGAACTGAAACTGAACTGAAACTGAACTGAACTGAACTGAACTGAAACTGAACTGAAACTGAACTGAAACTGAAATGAAACTGAACTGAAACTGAACTCAAACTGAACTGAACTGAAACTGAGCTGAAACTGAACTGAAACTGAACTGAAACTGATCTGAAACTGAACTGAAACTGAACTGAAACTGAACTGAAACTGAACTGAAACTCAACTGAAACTCAACTGAAACTGAACTGAAACTGAACTGAAACTGAACTGAAACTGAACTGAAACTGAACTGAAACAGAACTGAAACTGAACTGAAACTGGACTGAAACTGAACTGAAACTGAACTGAAACTCAACTGAAACTGAACTGAAGCTGAAACTGAGCTGAAACTGAACTGAAAATGAACTGAAACTGATCTGAAACTGAACTGAAACTGAAACTGAACTGAAACTAAACTGAAACTGAACTGAAACTGAACTGAAACTGAACTGAAACTGAACTGAACTGAAACTGAACTGAAACTGAACTGAAACTGAACTGAAACTGAACTGAAACTGAACTGAAACTGAACTTAAACTGAACTGAAACTGAACTGAACTGAAACTCAACTGAAACTCAACTGAAACTGAACTGAAACTGAACTGAAAGTGAACTGAAACTGAACTGAAACTGAACTGAAACTGAACTGAAACTGAACTGAACTGAAACTGAACTGAAACTGAACTGAAACTGAACTGAAACTGAACTGAAACTGAACTGAAACTGAACTGAAACTGAACTGAAACTGAACTGAAACTGAACTGGAACTGAACTGAAACTAAACTGAAACTGAACTGAACTGAAACTGAACTAAAACTGAACTGAAACTGAACTGAAACTGATCTGAAACTGAACTGAAACTGAACTGAACTGCAACTAAACTGAAACTGAACTGAAATTTAATTAAAACTGAAATAGAACTAAACTGGAACTGAATTGAAATTAAATTAAATTTGAACTAAAACTTAACTGAAAAGAGTCATCGTAGGTGAGCGATCCCAGAAGAACACGACCTGGCGTATAGGTGACGGCTGAAGTTTAAATCACTGAAAAATGGCAACCTTTTAAAACATACTAGCAAAGCCCAGCACTCGAAATTGGAGTGCAAATTCTAGGTAATTTTTCATTCAATGTTTTTTTAATCTATATATATATAAAATTTTTAAATATATAAATAAAATTCTCTAGTAGTGAGTTTTTAAATAAAATTCATTAAATTTCATTATAAATATTTAATGAACACACAGAAGAAAATAAATGGGATTGTAAATATATTATTTTGTAAGAGCCTAAAGGTATGCTTATCAATTTTAGCCAATTCACAATTCAACACAGGGCGATTAAAATGTACTGTTTTTTTGAAACCATCAATAATAAATGCACAGGCGATGAATTGTGAATTGGCTAAAATTGATTAGCATACCTTCAGGCTCTTATAAAACTATTATAAATATTTTATTTTATTGATTGAGTTGGAAATTATTCAGGCTCAAATGAAGCAAAAAACATTGGCACATTTGTTTCAAAAATAGATCTATATTCTGCATGATAGGTTATACAGCCGAAACAGCTCTAAAGTAAAAATATTTGATCTTGAGCCTGAATAATTTCTAACGCAATCATTAAAATGAAATTTTTTATTTCTATAGAAAATAATAAAATTTAAAAGACGGACACTTCATTAAGGCTTAGCAAACAGAAATTATTTTTCTTGTTTTTCTTTTTTCAAGACAAAAGCAAACATGTATATTGCAGTATGCAATGTGTACTCATATACAAACATATTTGGTTCAAAGTTGTTTTATATTTTAGTTTGTTAAATGCTTTTGGTTACTGATGACGGTTGGTAACTCGACCCGAAACAGTTGTACAACCTGTAGAAAATTTTTTTAAACAAATGTACCAATGTTTTTGTACCCTCCGCACCTCAGTAGCAGAGGGTGTATATAGACTTGTCATTCCATTTGTAACGCATCGAAAAACTAATTTCCGACCCCATAAAGTATATATATTCTTGATCCTTATCACAGCTCGACTCGATATGGTCATTCACAAAAAAAAAACATTTAACTGGGTAAGGTTACATTAATATCATTTGCCATAATTCCCAGCAGGTTGGTATTGAAAATGGGCTAAATCGGGCATCATTGTGCTTAGATACGAGCAAAAATATGTAGATACCTCTAAAAAAAACTAAAACCCAGTGTGTATGTTGTAATATTTTAGTGGTTGAACATAATATTGTACAAAAACATTCACAGTTCAAAAAAAGCCAGACAAAAATGATGCAATCATACCAAGAAACACAACTACCATGTTAGTATTATTGTCACATATTTTTTTATCGTTATCACGTTATAATAAAAAAAAAATCGCCAATATGAAAGAAAAAATTAAAACAAAAAATGGAAAATGAAAAATGAAAACTGGAAAATGGCAAATGAAAAATGGAAAATGGAAAACGGAAAATTAAAAAAGAAAAATTAAAATGAAAAATTTTAAATTTAAAATGGAAAATGGAAAATAGAAAATGAAAAATGGAGAATGGAAAATGAAAAATGGAAAATGAAAAACGGAAAATGAAAAATGAAAAATGAAAAATGAAAAATTAAAAATGGAAAATTGAAAATGAAAAATGGAGAATGGAAAATGAGAAATGAAAACTGGAAAATGAAAAATGGAAAATGAAAATTGGAAAATGAAAAATGAAAAGGAAAAATGAAAAATGGAAAATGAAAACTGGAAAATATAAAATTGAAAATGACAAATGGAAACTAAAAATTTAAAAATGGAGAATGGAAAATGAAAAATGGAAAAAGAACCATGAAACATGAAAAATGGAGAATGGAAAATTTAGTGAAAAAAAAAAATGGAATTTTCCGTTTTTCATTTTTAGAAAGAAAAATTAAAAATGAAAAACAGAAAATGAAAAATGAAAACTGGAAAATGAAATATGATAAATGGAAAATGGAAAATGAAAAATGGAAAATAGAAAATGGAGAATGGAAAATGAAAAATGGAAAATGAAAAATGGAAAATGAAAAACGGAAAATAGAAAATTTAAAATGAAAAATGGAAAACAGAAAATGAAAAATTGAAAATGAAAAATTAAAAATGGAAAATGAAAAATGAAAACTGAAAAATGAAAAATGGAAAACGAAAAATGAAAAATGAAAAATGAAAGACGAAAAATGGAAAATGGAAAATGAATAATTAAAAACTAAAAATTGAAAATCAAAAATAAAAAATTCAAAATTAAAATTTAAATTAAAATTAAAGATTAAAAATTAAATATTAAAAGTTTTAATTTCTATATTTAGATTCTCACCTATTATTATTACATATGTAGTCCTTTTTTGTATTAAATGTATCCTTAAGTTAACATATTACTAGCTAATTCAGATAAAAATATTTTAAAATTCGCTTATTTTAAATATTAATAATTTTTAGCCAACAACCATTTGCATTTTTTTTAACTATCGATTAAAGTTGGAAACACAACTGGGACGAACGACGAATTTTTCGTTCCGAATATTCGTCGTCAGAAATAAAACAGATATGTATGTGTATATGAAAATGCACACAATCAGTGCGTCGAACGAAATACGTAGTGCGTAATGAACTCTGCGAAAGGTTTATTTCTATTTCTTACGCGGCGCGCCGACGACCGACGAATAAATTGGTGTAGATTGGCCGTATTTTATTTTAAGTTTTGAAAGGCTTTAGTAAATAAAGTAATTTTTGTCTTTAAGAATTGTTTTAAATTTTATTTATAATTTTCTTTTACATAGTTTTTTTCTTAATATTTCGTTTATTGCTTCTTTTTTTTTAAATATGGTCACACTATCAGCTACAACATGTAAACAAAAATGACATAAAATTAATTTATTAAGGAAAATTTCTGTAATTTTTTCAGAATTAAAAAATTAAACGCTGCCGTACAAAAATAAAGGCTTTTATCATCGTGAATATGATGTTTACAATTGTAATAATTTGTACAAAGTTAAAAATTATTTTATTAATATTTTTCCAGTATTTATTTATATAAATTAAAAACAATTTCAAATGACGTTACAGCTGGTATGTGAATTCGTCGTAATTGTATTTCATTCATTGCGTAAATTCGTCAAGCTGTGCGAAATTCGTCGTTCGTCCCCGTTGTGTTTCCACCTTAACTTCTAAGGTCTCAAAGCATTCTAAGAGGGATCAAACTTTTGGTATTATAACGCCGGCTGTGTTAAATAATGAATTTCGTTAGTGTTCTATGAAGGACTTGGGAACTTATAGGATTTCTACTCTAGAAATCAAATAGTAATTAATTCTTTCTATAGAACACATGATCATTATTTTTATAAAAATAAATTATAATATATACTGACCAAAAAGAAAAACAATTAACTTCAAATTTAATTGGTATTCGAAATTAATGTTTCAGTATCTGCAATAGTTTAAATGTGGTAGCCGTACTCAACATTGGGTGTAATATTGAGTTTAAGACAAAGTTATCAAAAAATTCGGCACAGCCGAATTTAACACTCTTACTTGTTTTTATTTATTTAAAGTAAAAACATTTCATCTTGAGCCTGAATAATTTCTAACTCAGTCATTAAAATGATAAAGTTCGAAAATGAGATTTTTTATATTTATAGAAAATAATAAAATTATTTTATTTTATACATTTTTAACACATACTATACATAAATTTTATCATTCTGCGCTTCTCCTCCATATGGACTATAACTATGCCAAATTTCACCTTCCTACGCGTGCGCTTTTTCCTTAAAAACTGGTCGAAAAATTTACCTTCACGTAATAATATACATCAAAAAAAGTGATGTAATCTTGGAAAAATGTGATCACCGTTATGTAATTCAATACTTTCATTTTAAAGGTCTCGGTCCAGCCAATATTAAAGATTCCAACTTGGGGGAGTCTACTCCGTATGAGCTGCCAAAACGAACATTGTATTTGTCGACCAATTGATATCGCCGTCTGAAGGTGCTGAAATGATAGACATTTCAAAAAGTGCTATACATCACAAATTTCCCGAAAATGTGGAAATGAAAAAGCTGTCCGCAAGATGGATGCCGTGTTTGATCACAACAAAACAAAAAACAGTGTCGCGAAGATGTTTTAATGGAGTGTTTGGTGATCTTTCACCGCAACAAAGCCGAGTTTTTGCATCGATTCGAAACCATGGATGCAACCTGGGTCCACCACTTCACACCTGGGAAGGTCAAAGCAGTGGACTGTAATGGAAGAATCGTGTCCAAAGAAGGCGAAGACAGTTCCATCTACAGACAAGGTTAAGGCGTCTGTCTTTTTTTTTGATAATTTTTATTGACAATATTCAAAAAAGAAAAATAATCAATAGCAAGTATAATGCTAACTTTTTAAATTGCAGAAAAAAGGCCGCATTCGGCGAAAAATATAGTGTTGTTTGATCATTGGAATGTACCAGTTCACATATCCACTATTACGTTGGCCGAGTTCCATGAATAAAAGTTGAAATTGCTTCATCACGCATCTTATTCGCCAGATTTAGCTCCCTCTGATTATTTTCTATTTCTAAACTTGAAAAAATGACTCGGTGGTAAAAGACTTGCCAACAATGAAGAGGCTATTTTATGGGATTGATGGCTATTTTAAGTAGCTAAACCGTTCTTTCTATAAACAGGGTATCGCTGGGGAAAGTGTATCGAAATAAAAGGAAATAATGTTGAGAAATAAAAAAAATCCAAAATTTGGCACACTGCTCGTGACCCTTAATAATAAAGTGAATTCAATAAAAATTATTTAAATTAAAAAAAGAGGACTACTTTAGAATTTAATTTGACACTGAACTAATACAGAGTTGAACTGAAAAGAAGAAAATCTAATGAAATCTATATATTAATACATGAAGGCAAATCTTTCGAGGAGTGTGAAATTTGGCATAATTATAGTTCATATGGAGGAGAAGTGCAGAATGATAAAATTTATATATAATATGTATTAAAAATACATTAAATTAAATAAAATTATATATTAATAATAAATAATTTTATAAGAGCCGAAAGGTATGCTAATCAATTTTAGCCAAGTCACAATCATCGCCTGTGCATTAATTATTGATGGTTTCAAAAAAGAGTACATTTTAGTCGCCCTGTGTTGAATTGTGAATTCCTAAAATTTATTAACATACCTTTGGGCTCTTATAAAATTATGTATTAACAATCCCATTTACATTTCTTCTGCGTGTTCACCGAATTTTATTCAAAAATTCACAATTTAATGAATTTTTTATGTGTATATATTAAAGAAAGAAAAAAATTGAATGAAAAAATTTAATTTCCTGGAACTTGCACTCGAATTTCGAGTGCTGGACTCTGCTAGTTATAAATAAATAAACTTAAACTTATTGCTTAACTTATTTAAATTAGTTTTTCCAATTTCTGTTATCAATTTAACCACACACATACATTTAAAAAATATCACATTTTAAGCTCTTGCAATTATTAATAATCATTTTAAATCTGCTAGGATTAATATTTCATAGGCCATTGCATACCATTCCCAATATATGAGCACATTTTAAACCACACAAGTGTAAAAGATAAATTCAATAATTTATACTGCACATTTTACCAAATTATTAACACGCTGCTGATGATAATTATGCCAAAAGTGCAAACAGAATTATGGCCACACTCCAATAATAATGCAAAAAACAATATCTAGAGGAACAGGCATATGTTATATAGACATATACATATAAATACATATATATACATATATACATATTTTTTTTTTGATATATTTAATTTTTTTGTTTTAAATATAGAAATTTAATTGGTTTATGTTTTTAAATTTATGAATGACTAGTTTGCCTTCTTTAACACTTAATATTTGTATTTATACTAAATGGGCAAGAGGAAACATAAACTATAATGTCATGTTGTACGGCCTTCTCTGGTACATTGTGATATATTTTTTAAGCTAATTTTTGGATTGAAAAAACTTGTGGCATTTCCTTAAAAGAAAGTAAATCTTTCAACTCTTCTCTGAATAAAATTGTAGCTTCTAACCTGCCGTAAGGCTGGTATCAGCTGTATATTTATACATGCTTTTTATTTGCTTGTAGCTGTTGTTTGACTTTTTCAGCAGCAGACTGGACATTATGAAATTATGGCAAACAAATTTATGGGTTTTTAATTGCATTGACTTTTAGCCGCGAGTATTCCATACAAGTGAAAAATTATGTTTTTTTTTCTTTTTTTTACTGAAATTTATATTTTAAAGTGTTGAAAACCAACTATAATAAATATGATTTAATAAATAAACGTGAACTAATAAATTATTATTATATTAAAACTACATAAATTATAAAAAAAAAGATATGTAATTGAATCAATTGAAAGAAAAAAATATTTTAAAAATTATAAATTTTCCAAAAGGAAAACAGGCATTATTTCCAATATTAGTACAGTAGCGAGCAAAAAAATGTAGCGTATAGTTATATGATCTTTAAGTGTGTGTGTCTCTTTAAAAATAGCGGTATTCAATTTCCCACAGTTGTAGTAAGTTACTATGTCTAAATAAATGTAATAAATTAAATTTTTTGGTTATTTAATAAATCTGGGCGTGTTTGTTTGTAGCTTATAGAAGGCTAAACCACTGAACTGATCTTCCTGAAATTTTTACAGGGTCTTACTGTGTATCTGGAAAGAACTATAGGTTATTAATTTTTTGATATTTTTAGTGTTCGTGATACTTCTAATACAAAGTAATTATTCAATATCATATATCTCGAGTACTATGACAGATACAGCTTTGTAAATTTGTGTGAGGTCATCTATATTTTGAGTAGTCGGACAAAAAATGGGTGCCAGCAGATCAATGTGCGTGATACCTCCCGTACAAAGTATATATTAAATGTCCTGCAAGGAGCCTAGGGCCGTATATATATGTCTCGAGTAGTTTAATAAGTAGAGCCTTGTAACATATCGTGAGCCCATAAGTTATTCACGTCATTAGTCGATAACAAATGGGCGTGATCGAACCAGTGGGCGTGGCATCGCCCATACAAAGTAAATATATATAACATAACTGGAGTACTATCAAAAGGAAAGCCTTGACACTTTGTACGAATCCATCAGATATTAATGTGAGTAGTCAGATAAAAAATGGGAGGGATAGGATTAGTGGATGTGACACCTCCTATACAAACAAGTAACAGTGTTAAATTCGACTCTGCCGAATCTTTGATACCCTCCACCTGCATCTTTAACTCAAAATTACAACCAATATTTTGTGCGGCTACATTTCGAATACCAATTAAATTTAAAGTTAAATGCTTTTCTTTTTGGCCTGTTTCTATTATAATTCCTTGTTATAAAAAACAATGATCGAATCTCCTTTATAAAGAATTCGTTACTATTTGAAAAATGGTATTATTTTTCTTTTACTAGAGTAGAAAACCCCCAATGAAATTCATTATATAACGCAGCCAGCATTATAACACCCAAAGTTTGATCCCTATAAGAAAGTTTTGGGATAATTCATTATAATTCAAAAAAAAAAATCAGCTGATTCTTGGCTAAAAATTTGCAGATATTAATTAACTAGTAATTTTTAATTTTTAATTTTTAATTTTTAATTTTTAATTTTTAATTTTTAATTTTTAATTTTTAATTTTTAATTTTTAATTTTTAATTTTTAATTTTTAATTTTTATTTTTTAATTTTTAATTTTTAATTTTTAATTTTTAATTTTTAATTTTTAATTTTTAATTTTTAATTTTTAATTTTTAATTTCTAATTTTAATTTTTAATTTTTAATTTTTAATTTTTAATTTTTAATTTTTAATTTTTAATTTTTAATTTTTTATTTTTTATTTTTAATTTTTAATATTTAATTTTTAATTTTTAATTTTTAATTTTTAATTTTTAATTTCTAATTTTTAATTTTTAATTTTTAATTTTTAATTTTTAATTTTTAATTTTTAATTTTTAATTTTTAATTTTTAATTTTTAATTTTTAATTTTTAATTTTTAATTTTTATTTTTTAATTTTTAATTTTTAATTTTTAATTTTTAATTTTTAATTTTTAATTTTTAATTTTTAATTTTTAATTTTTAATTTTTAATTTTTAATTTTTAATTTCTAATTTTAATTTTTAATTTTTAATTTTTAATTTTTAATTTTTAATTTTTAATTTTTTATTTTTTATTTTTTATTTTTTATTTTTAATTTTTAATATTTAATTTTTAATTTTTAATTTTTAATTTCTAATTTCTAATTTTTAATTTTTAATTTTTAATTTTTAATTTTTAATTTTTAATTTTTAATTTTTAATTTTTAATTTTTAATTTTTAATTTTTAATTTTTAATTTTTAATTTTTAATTTTTAATTTTTAATTTTTAATTTTTAATTTTTAATTTTTAATTTTTAATTTTTAATTTTTAATTTTTAATTTTTAATTTTTAATTTTTAATTTTTAATTTTTAATTTTTAATTTTTAATTTTTAATTTTTAATTTTTAATTTTTAATTTTTAATTTTTAATTTTTAATTTTTAATTTTTAATTTTTAATTTTTAATTTTTAATTTTTAATTTTTAATTTTTAATTTTTAATTTTTAATTTTTAATTTTTAATTTTTAATTTTTAATTTTTAATTTTTAATTTTTAATTTTTAATTTTTAATTTTTAATTTTTAATTTTTAATTTTTAATTTTTAATTTTTAAATTTTTAATTTTTAATTTTTAATTTTTAAGTTTTAATTTTTAATTTTTAATTTTTAATTTTTAATATTTAATTTTTCGTTTTTCATTTTTCATTTTTCTTTTTTCATTTTTAATTTTCAATTTTTAATTTTTCATATCCATTTTTTAAATTTCATTTTCCAAATTCCATTTATCGTTTTTCATTTTTACTTTTTATTTTTCAATTTTTAAATTTTCATTTTCCAATTTCCATTTTTCAATTTTCATTTTTCATTTTCCATTATCCATTTTTAATTTTTCGTTTTGCTTTTTTAATTTTTCATTTTCCAAATTCCATTTTTCATTTTCGATTTTGCTTTTTTCGTTTTTCATTTTTAGTTTTTCAATTTTAAATTTTCATATTCCATTTTCCGTTTTTCATTTTTCGTTTTTCAATTTTAGTTTTTAATTTTTCAATTTTCATTTTTCATCTTCCATTTTTCATATTTCGTTTTTAATTTTTATTTTTCCACTTTTCATTTTCCATTTTCCGCTTTTCATTTCTCATTTTCCATTCCCCATTTTTCGTTTTCTTTATTCCATTTTTCATGTTTCTTTTTCCGTTTTTCATTTTTCATTTTCCGTTCTTCATTTTTCAATTTTCAGTTTTCATTTTTAGTTTTTTATTTTCCAGTTTTCATTTTCCATTTTTCATTTTCCATTTTCCATATTCGCTTTTTCATTTTTCATTTTCCATTCTCCATTTTTCATTTTCTATTTTCCATTTTCCATTTTTAATTTTTCATTTTCCATTTTCCATTCTCCATTTTTCTTTTTCTATTTTTCATTTTGCATTTTCCATTTTTCATTTTTCATTTTCCATTTCTCATTTTCCATTTTTCATTTTCCATTTAACATTTTTCGTTTTCATTGTTTCTTTCATATTGGCGATTTTTTATACCCTATACCACTATGTGGTTTGGGTATAATGACTTTGTGCTGCAGTTTGTAACTACCAAAAATATTTGGCCTAGACCCATCTTTTATTATACCGATCGAATCAGAATCACTATCGATTCGATTTAACGATGTCCGTCCGTCCGTCCGTCCGTCTGTTTGTCCATGTAAAGCTTGTAATCAAACTGCAGGTCGCAACTATGAATATATTTTGATGAAATTTGGTATATAAGCTTTCATCGGCCATAGGATGAACGCTATTGAAATTGGTGAGAATCGGTCCATGTTCAGACCTAGCCCCCATACAAATGACCCCTATGGAATCAACATAAATTGCCATAAGATCCAAATTATCATATAAATCTTAGTCAAATTGGGTTTGTATGTGTTTATTACATCCATTAATCAGTAGTCCAAAAATGATCCCTATGGGACAACTCTTAGTCATAGGCCCCATATAGATCTGCTTCCCGATCTTCACTTAAATCTATCAAATAACAAAAATATTGCACTGATTCTTCTCAAATTTTGTTTGTATATATTTTTGCAAAATAAAAGAGACTTTACCAAACATGGTCAGGATCGGTCCATTTTTGGGCCTAGTCCCCATATAGATATAGCATCCGATATGAACTTTTTCATAGCTGCAGCCGAAAAAATTAATAAAAATCCCACTCAAATTTGGTTATGCCTTTTTTCTATATCCAGTTAGTTGGGCCTGAGAGATGGGGTCTTTAAACGCATGGTACAGGGTATCGTATAGTCGGTCTAGACCGACTATAATTTTCTTACTTGTTTGAACTGTGAATGTTGTTGTACAACTATTATGTTCAACCACTATAATATTACAACAAACACTCTGGGTATTATGTTTTTTTAGAGGTATCTACATATTTTTACTCGTATCTAAGCACAATGGTACCCGACTTAGCCCATTTTCAATACCAACCTGCTGGGAATTATGGCAACTGATATTATTGTAACCTTACCCAGCAAGATATTTTTTTTTTGTGAATGAGCGTGACTTCAACAGACAGACGGACAGACGGACATCGCTATATCGACTCGAGTTATGATAAGGATCAGGAATATATATACTTTATGGGGTCGGAAGTTAGTTTTTCAAACGGAATGGCAAACCTCTGCCACTGAGGTGTGGAGCGTCAGTCTTGAAACTTCTTACAAGTATATTAATTACCAATGTGAGTAGTCGTGGAAAATATAGACGGAATCTCCGAATTCAAAAATCGCCAAAATTAACAAAACCTAAAATCGCGAAAAACCAAAATCGCCTAAAACAAAAATTTGCAGAATCAAAAATCGGCTAAATCAAAATTTATCAAAATCAAATATCTTCAAAATCAAAAAATCTTCAAAATCAAAAATCTTCAAAATCCAAAATTGTCCAAATCAAAAAGCGCCAAATCAAAAATCGCCAAAAATAAAAAATCGCTAAAATAAAAAATTTACAAATGATATTCGATATTCAAGGCCAATCGTTAAGTGTTGCCGGATTTAAGTTGGAAAATCCATGTTATTGTCATGGGCAGCTATATGTAGCATGCTCCAGAGCAGGAATACCAAAAAATTTGATTATGTTTGCACCGCGTAAAAAAATAAAAAATTGTATATATATATGCAAGCGTAGAAATAAAAACTATAAAATAAAATGTTTTAATTGTGTAATTGGAAAAATTGTTTCTTATAAAACTGTACTTAAAACTAATAAATCTGGCCTCAAGCATTGACCGCCTAAGTCGGAAATCATTCTTTCGAGGAAAAAACTGTTTATATAAATGTAATGGGGCTTCATTACGTCTTAGGCCGGTATGTTTTCGTTAATAACTTTTTAAAAAACAGTGTTAGAAAAATGGGGATTTCACGTAAATATGAAGCGTTGTTAGTAGAATATGATAGCATACATAACTCAAATAGTTCTTAACTCGACTGATGCGGTTATGATGTTGTTAAGGGATACTTTGTTCTATTCTTATTTTCAAATAGATTCCAATTCATTTGTATTAAAGACATTTTTCCTGTCCATATCTACAAGCTCCCATAGGTTTTCCACAGGTTTGAGAGCAGCAAGCAATCCAAAACATCATATCCATTAAAAACAAGCAAATATAATCTTCGGAAAGATTACTTTCCTCGTAAAAATTATAGAAAACTTAATTATTTATTATCTAATGTCAATTGGAATACTATTTCTGGTAAGAATTTTGGTGAAATTGTTTCTAACTTTCACTCATTATTACACCACTTTATCTTGAACACTGTTGCAAAAATAATTAGTCGTGATGTTAAAAATAGAAACACATTTTACAAGCTGATTTTATACAGCTGATTTTACAAATTACTCACTAATAAATTGACATAAAAAATTTGATCTATCCCTAAATCTTATTTGTAAATGTAATCGACCTTTTTCTATTTTATTTGTTATTTGTTTCTTTAGATTTTTCTAAAGCGGGCTTTCAAGGTCCTCAATTTTTTATATATAAATAAAAGATTACTTATTTCATTTTTATTTTATCTGACGTTTCGTTGGTTTTTTCCAACATCTTCAGGGATGAATTTATTTTATTAAATATATAATCTTTTCTTGTCAATTTTTTACCATTTCCTTTTATATAAAAAAATAGAATACACAACACTTATTTAATAAATGTTAATGTAAAATATGTATAATATATAAAATAAAATATCACAGTTCATTTTTGTACTCTCTAACGTTTAGCATCACACTAAATCGTTTTTATAAATTTATCAATTCTAAACGTCGAGCTTCTGTTTATGCAAAATATCTGAAATTTGAGTTCTGTATCGCTGATGATGACATATTGATTTCAATATGTTCGCGAATTTTTTTGCTGCAACATATTCCAAAAACACATACGATAATAATACTCTGTATCGCTTTAATCTATCGCATTCATCGGGTATACATTTATCATTTCTCAGTAATGAAAACGTTTTATTGAACTAAAAAAATATTATAATCTTTCAATTCTGGTCCTGATGGAATACCTAGTAGCATTCTCAAAATTTGTGCTAAATCTTTGTGCGGTCCACTTACTATAATCTTCAATAAACCTATTAAATTAGGGAATGGAATGGAAAAAAGTGGAAACAAACTTGAAATATCGAACTATAGAAGAATTGTTAAGCCGAATGATATTCCAAAACTTCTAGAAATTATCAAAATTCTTTGCTGTTATCAATATGTAAGCGTGGTTTCCGCTAATCTCTTTCCACGTCAACTAACATCCTGGAGCTTACCAGTATGGTAAATAATGGCTTTTTAAATAACATGTAAACAGATGTAATTTACACGGATTCTAGTAAAGCATTCAATAAATTTATCTACGATATTTTACTTTACAAATTATCCCTTAAGGGATTTAGTTTTACAGCCCTAAAATGGCTGAGTTCATACCTATCTAATAGGACACAACAAGTAAATTATAGATATGTTATATCGAAATTTATTGAGATCTCTTCTGGAGTTCCCCAGGGACGTCATCTGGGTCCCATACTGTTCACTTTATTTATAAATCATCTCCCTTTCATTATTTTGCATTCTAAAGTACTAATGTGTGCAGATGATATCAAAATTTTTAAGACGTTAGTTTTTATGTATTGTCGATCTTGTGTTGTAATAATAATTAGTTATTTATAGTTCGGTTCGAGATCATGTATATATTTTCTAATACTAGAAAAGATAATACTTTATGCAATGTAAGAGAAATTTGGAAAAAAATTGAAGACAGCGCTAGATGGAGTAGCTACTTTCGAACAAAGCGACTTGTTCATCTTCAGCATCCTTCTGCCTATTGCTTCAACTCATGCTTAATCAACTATTTAACTCAACATTGGAAAGAAAAGAACATGAGAAATGTTTTTCTTTCTTTTCATACGAGAGTTAGAACGAACAAGCAGAGTTTTTTCCAATTTATAGCTTTCTCTACATTAATGTTAATGTAGAGAAAGCTATAAACGAACAAGCAGAGTTTTTTCCAATTTTGAGTTGAAGCAATAGGCAGAAGAATGCTGAAGATGAACAAGTCGCTTTGTTCGAAAGTAGCTACTCCATCTAGGGCTGTCTTCAATTTTTTCCAAATTTCTCTTACATTGCATAAAGTATTATCTTTTCTAGTATTAGAAAATATATACATGATCTCGAACCGAACTATAAATAACTAATTATAATTTTTAAGATTATTAAAGAGCCTAACGATCAGCTTTTACTGCAGTCGGATATTAACAAACTTTCTCAATGGTGTAGAATAAATTTAATGGACCTAAATACAGGGTGACGCATGAATTGTGCTACAAAACCAAAACGTAATAACTTTTTTCTGTGTGAGTAATCGGCTTATTTTTTTTTATTTGGCAGTTTACTATTTAGATTTATTAAAATGAATGTTTGGGATACCAAAAAGAGGATTTCGATAGTGCAGCGGTACGATGCTTTGCAGTCCTTTTTTTCCGTCCAAATGGAATTTAGGCCGCAGTTTGGTGGCACTCTACCAAGCAGCTCGGCCATTTTGATACTGGTAAACATATTTGCAGAGATTATTATGTTCGGGTTCTAGACACAATCGCGGCTGCAGTATCGTCAATTCAGGCACATCAAGCGTACTCTTATCCGCGCAAATTGAAATTAACATTCATAATGACTTAAACTTGTTTCCGTACAAAGTCCAAATTACAAGAAAGTTAAACACTCTGTATTTGCCTATTCGCCTGGAATTTCGCCAAAAAAAAAAAAAGGCCGAAGAAGACAACAGGTTGACAAATTGCTTGTTTATGTCTTATAAGGCCCATTTTGATCTAAACAAGCAAAATTACCGTATATGGTGTGAATCTAATCCACAAATACTCCGTATATGAGGCGGAACTGCACCCATAACGAGTCACTGTGTGGTGTGCAGTTTTATCAAGGTGAATTGTGGGGCCATACTTCTTTGACAGTGTCTGTCAATGGGGACCGTTATTTCAAGATGTTGAAGAAGTTCTTTTTACCCAGAACTGTGACGAAGATTCATCCGTTTCAACAGCATTTGGTTCCAGCAAGATGGAGCAACTTCACACATAGCCAGACCGGTTATGGCGGAGTTCCAACAAAAATTCCTAAATAAATTAATATCCAGAAACGCCTCTTTCCGCTGGCACCCAAGGTCACCTGTACTGACATCACCACACTTTTTTTGGGGGGTTATGTCAAGCAAGAGATGTATAAAACGAAACCCTTGATTTTTATCAATGGACCAACTTTGTCCATAAATATAATCAATGACTTAATTTAACCACACACCACAATTTGCTTCCACTATGTTTGATTGTGAGTAATTGATATCTTGGAGAATATCTTTGTTAGATAAGAAATTTATTCCATTGGAGCTAAATAAATTACATTTGCTTTCGTCACTCCGCAAGACCTATGAGCAATGCTGATACCATTTCGGAAAGTCAAGGCGCTTTCTTTTATTGACTCTATTAATGAGTAATTTCTTTTACAGTCGTCTGGGAAGCAAATTTGCTTCATTGTATCTACGGCGCGTAACAGAGACAGAAGTATATTCATTTGCGAAACTAGTAGCGTTCAGTGCCGTTCTTCTTAAGTCAGTTTCGACCAATTTTATCATCTGATTGTGTTGACACGCTGTATTTTTTTTTTTTCTTTCTACATATTTTCTCAAGTGAAATCGTTATGCACTACGGAATTTAGTAGAATTATTTACACTAAAGAGCAGTCCAATACAATGCATGGTTTTCCCCTCCTCTAAAGCTTTAATACTAGCTATTTTTCTATCAGTTGACAACTGTTTCTACTAAAAAAATTGTAAATTTTTGCATTTTTTTTTGCTCGCTAAAAGTTTTCACTTTTTTATTTAAATGTACAAAAAATATTCAAGTCTGTATAATAGAAACTAAAACCGAATGCTGTTTATTTGGATTCTCTCAAATAAGAGAATAATGAGACATGATAAATTGGTTACCGTTATTTTGAAACACATGCATTCAAACAACATATGGGCCAGCGTTGCATATTTTATGCACGCAACTGTATGTGATTTAGTCACTTTTATCACCATTAATAAGTAAGACAATCCTATGCCCTATTTTAGTATCGAGAAATTTCAAAATCTTTTAATGTCACACACACTTTAACGACAAAGAGGCAGCATATATGTTTTGCCATCACATTACATAATGCATGGATATTGAGGACGTACTACTTTTACTGTAGATTTGACGTTTATGTTAAATAAGACAGCATGATTATGTATACAGCAATCCACTTATGTATTTGTATGCCATAATCCAACCAACAGAATCACTCATTTACTAATTGCAAGACAGAACATCAGCCATGCAGTAACATGGCAACAAAGTGCATATAAAAATTCATGATTGCTTGTCTACTGGTTCCCTTTACATCCATAAAGTCCTATTTCGAAAATGTTTATCTTCAAACTGTGTACCATTTTAATGCTAGTATTGCAGTAATCTGCTCATTTTATGTTTCATGCAATTTTAAAATTAAACTTTAGAATATAATTTTTTTTTTTTTAATTTTTTTAATATGAGTAACGGAAAGCTTAATGTTAAGACAGCATAAAACCTTAAAACAAAAGTGTTAATTAACTAAATTTTGGTGTATGTGGTTTTTTAATACAAGTTTAATGTCAATTAAGTTGAGTTGAGTTTCAGTTCAGTTCAGTTTTTTTTTTTTTTTTTTTTTTATTAAATATTTTATTAAATAATCTTAGAAACATTGAACTTTCCGCGAAGCCTTTTGGCTTATCTCCAAAATTTAAAAGTGTGTAAAAATAACTGTATTATATATATCTAAGAATATTTTAAATTTATATTTTTTATACCCTCAACACCATTGTGCAGTTCAGTTTAGTTTCAGTTAAGTTCAGTTTCAGTTCAGTTCAGTTTTAGTTCAGTTTCAGTTCAGTTTCAGTTCAGTTTCAGTTCAGTTTCAGTTCAGTTTCAGTTCAGTTTCAGTTCAGTTTCAGTTCAGTTTCAGTTCAGTTTCAGTTCAGTTTCAGTTCAGTTTCAGTTCAGTTTCAGTTCAGTTTCAGTTCAGTTCAGTTTCAGTTCAGTTTCAGTTCAGTTCAGTTCAGTTTCAGTTCAGTTTCAGTTCAGTTTCAGTTCAGTTTCAGTTCAGTTTCAGTTCAGTTTCAGTTCAGTTCAGTTTCAGTTCAGTTTCAGTTCAGTTTCAGTTCAGTTTCAGTTCAGTTTCAGTTCAGTTTCAGTTCAGTTTCAGTTCAGTTCAGTTTCAGTTTCAGTTTGGGCTCAGTTGCAGTTCAATTCAGTTTCAGTTCAGTTTCAGATCAGCTTAGTCTCAGTTAAGTTCAGTTCAGTTTCTGTTCAGTTTCAATTCAGTTTCAGTTTAGTTTCAGTTCAGTTCAGTTTCAGTTCAGTTTCAGTTCAGTTTCAGTTCAGTTTCAGTTCAGTTTCAGTTCAGTTTCAGTTCAGTTTCAGTTCAGTTCAGTTTCAGTTCAGTTTGAGTTTCAGTTCAGTTTCAGTTCAGTTTCAATTCAGTTTCAGTTCAGTTTGGGCTCAGTTGCAGTTCAGTTTTAGTTCAGTTTCAGTTCAGTTTCAGTTCAGTTTCAGTTAAGTTTCAGTTTCAGTTTGGGCTCAGTTGCAGTTCAGTTCAGTTTCAGTTCAGTTTCAGATCAGCTTAGTCTCAGTTAAGTTCAGTTCAGTTCAGTTTCTGTTCAGTTTCTGTTCAGTTTCAATTCAGTTCAGGTCGGTTTCAGTTTCAGTTCAGTTTCAGTTCAGTTTCAGTTCAGTTTCAGTTCAGTTTCAGTTCAGTTTTAATTCAGTTTCAGTTTCAGTTTAGTTTCAGTTCAGTTCAGTTCAGTTCAGGTTCAGTTCAGTTTCAGTTCAGTTTCAGTTCAGTTTCAGTTCAGTTTCAGTTCAGTTTAGTTCAGTTTCAGTTCAGTTTGAGTTTCAGTTCAGTTTCAGTTCAGTTTCAGTTCAGATTCAGTTCAGTTTCAGTTCAGTTTCAGTTCAGTTTCAGTTCAGTTCATTTTCAGTTCAGTTTCAGTTCAGTTTCAGTTCAGTTTCAGTTCAGTTTCAGTTCAGTTTCAGTTCTGTTTCAGTTCAGTTTCAGTTCAGTTTCAGTTCAGTTTCAGTTCAGTTTCAGTTCAGTTTCAGTTTCAGTTCAGTTTCAGTTCAGTTTCAGTTCAGTTTCAGTTCAGTTGCAGTTCAGTTTCAGTTCAGTTTCTGTTCAGTTTCAGTTCAGTTTCAGTTCAGTTTCAGTTCAGTTTCAGTTCAGTTTCAGTTCAGTTCAGTTTCAGTTCAGTTTCAGTTCAGTTTCAGTTCGGTTTCAGTTCAGTTTCAGTTCAGTTTCAGTTCAGTTTCAGTTCAGTTTCAGTTCAGTTTCAGTTAAGTTCAGTTCAGTTTCTGTTCAGTTTCTGTTCAGTTTCAATTCAGTTTCAGTTTAGTTTCAGTTCAGTTTCAGTTCAGTTCAGTTTCAGTTCAGTTTCAGTTCAGTTTCAGTTCAGTTTCAGTTCAGTTTCAGTTCAGTTCAGTTTCAGTTTCAGTTCAGTTTGAGTTTCAGTTCAGTTTCAGTTCAGTTTCAGTTCAGTTTCAGTTCAGTTTCAATTCAGTTTCAGTTCAGTTTGGGCTCAGTTGCAGTTCAGTTTTAGTTCAGTTTCAGTTCAGTTTCAGTGCAGTTTCAGTTAAGTTTCAGTTTCAGTTTGGGCTCAGTTGCAGTTCAGTTCAGTTTCAGTTCAGTTTCAGATCATCTTAGTCTCAGTTAAGTTCAGTTCAGTTCAGTTTCTGTTCAGTGTCTGTTCAGTTTCAATTCAGTTCAGGTCGGTTTCAGTTTCAGTTCAGTTTCTGTTCAGTTTCAGTTCAGTTTTAATTCAGTTTCAGTTTAGTTTCAGTTTCAGTTCAGTTTCAGTTCAGTTTCAGTTCAGTTCAGTTCAGGTTCAGGTTCAGTTCAGTTTCAGTTCAGTTCAGTTCAGTTCAGTTTCAGTTCAGTTCAGTTTCAGTTCAGTTTGAGTTTCAGTTCAGTTTCAGTTCAGTTTCAGTTCAGATTCAGTTCAGTTTCAGTTCAGTTTCAGTTCAGTTTCAGTTCAGTTCAGTTCAGTTCAGTTTCAGTTCAGTTCAGTTTCAGTTCAGTTTCAGTTCAGTTTCAGTTCAGTTTCAGTTCAGTTTCAGTTCAATTTCAGTTCAGTTTCAGTTCAGTTTCAGTTCAGTTTCAGTTTCAGTTCAGTTTCAGTTCAGTTTCAGTTCAGTTTCAGTTCAGTTTCAGTTCAGTTTCAGTTCAGTTGCAGTTCAGTTTCAGTTCAGTTTCTGTTCAGTTTCAGTTCAGTTTCAGTTCAGTTCCGGTTCAGTTTCAGTTCAGTTTCAGTTCAGTTTCAGTTCAGTTTCAGTTCAGTTTCAGTTCAGTTTCAGTTCAGTTTCAGTTCAGTTTCAGTTCAGTTTCAGTTCAGTTTCAGTTCAGTTTCAGTTCAGTTTTAGTTCAGTTTCAGTACAGTTTAGTTTCAGTTCAGTTCTGTTCATTTTCAGTTCAGTTTTATTAAATTTTATGTTAAGTTTCAGTGCAGTTCAGTTTCAGATTAGTTTGGATTTAGTGAATTTTACGACGACACCCGTTTTCTTCAAGTTATTGACAGATCATACCCACAACACAGGCCATGCTGAAGGCAGGTGAATCATCGCAGCAATTGCGGCAAAAGCATTTAATTATCATCAATAATACGAATGAAAGAAAAAATTGATTTGAAAAATATTTTTATACTCGTAATGAAAGAAAAAATGATACATAACTTTAATTTAACTTGACCGGCTTCATGGGATTAGAATTAAGATAAGTTCAGTTTCAGTTCATTATACCCTATACCACTATGTGGTTTGGGTATAATGACTTTGTGCTGCTGTTTGTAACAACCAAAAATATTTGACCTACACCCATCTTTAGTTATACCGATCGAACCAGAATCACTATCTGATTCGATTTAACGATGTCCGTCCGTCCGTCCGTCTGTGTGCCATGTAAAGCTTGTAATCAAACTGCAGGTCGCAAATATGAATATATTTTGACGAAATTTGGTATATAAGCTTTTATCGGCCATTGGATAAACGCTATTGAAATAGCTGAGAATCGGTTCTTGTTCGGACCTAGCGCCCATACAAATGATCCCTATGGTTTCAGTTCAGTTTCAATTCAGTTTCAGTTCAGTTTGGGCTCAGTTGCAGTTCAGTTTTAGTTCAGTTTCAGTTCAGTTTCGGTTCAGTTTCAGTTCAGTTTCAGTTCAGTTTCAGTTCAGTTTCAGTTCAGTTCAGTTTCAGTTCAGTTTCAGTTCAGTTTCAGTTCAGTTTCAGTTCAGTTTCAGTTCAGTTTCAGTTCAGTTTCAGTTCAGTTTCAGTTCAGTTTCAGTTCAGTTTCAGTTCAGTTTCAGTTAAGTTCAGTTCAGTTTCTGTTCAGTTTCTGTTCAGTTTCAATTCAGTTTCAGTTTAGTTTCAGTTCAGTTCAGTTTCAGTTCAGTTTCAGTTCAGTTCAGTTTCAGTTCAGTTTCAGTTCAGTTTCAGTTCAGTTTCAGTTCAGTTCAGTTTCAGTTCAGTTTGAGTTTCAGTTCAGTTTCAGTTCAGTTTCAGTTCAGTTTCAGTTCAGTTTCAATTCAATTTCAGTTCAGTTTGGGCTCGGTTGCAGTTCAGTTTTAGTTCAGTTTCAGTTCAGTTTCAGTTCAGTTTCAGTTAAGTTTCAGTTTCAGTTTGGGCTCAGTTGCAGTTCAGTTCAGTTTCAGTTCAGTTTCAGATCAGCTTAGTCTCAGTTAAGTTCAGTTCAGTTCAGTTTCTGTTCAGTTTCAATTCAGTTCAGGTCGGTTTCAGTTTCAGTTCAGTTTCTGTTCAGTTTCAGTTCAGTTTTAATTCAGTTTCAGTTTCAGTTTAGTTTCAGTTCAGTTCAGTTTCAGTTCAGTTTCAGTTCAGTTTCAGTTCAGTTCAGTTCAGGTTCAGTTCAGTTTCAGTTCAGTTTCAGTTCAGTTTCAGTTCAGTTTCAGTTGAGTTTCAGTTGAGTTTCAGTTCAGTTTCAGTTCAGTTTCAGTTCAGTTTCAGTTCAGTTTCAGATCAGTTTCAGTTCAGTTTCAGTTCAGTTTCAGCTCAGTTTCAGTTCAGTTTCAGTTCAGTTTCAGTTCAGTTTCAGTTCAGTTTCAGTTCAGTTTCAGTTCAGTTTCAGTTCAGTTTCAGTTCAGTTTAAGTTCAGTTTCAGTTTCAGTTCAGTATCAGTTCAGTTTCATTTAATTTTATGTTTAGTTTGAGTGCAGTTCAGTTTCAGATTAGTTTGGATTTAGTGAATTTTACGACGACACCCGTTTTCTTCAAGTTATGGATAGATCATACCCACAACACAAGACGCCGTGCTGAAGGCAGGTGAATCATCGCAGCAATTGCGGCAAAAGCATTTAATTATCATCAATAATATGAATAAAAGAAAAAATTGATTTGAAAAATATTTTTGTACTCGTAATGAAAGAAAAAATGATCTATAAATTTAATTTAATCCGACTGGCTTTATGGGATTAGAATTAAGATAAGTTCAGTTTCAGTTCATTATACCCTATACCACTATGTGGTTTGGGTATAATGACTTTGTGCTGCTATTTGTAACAACCAAAAATATTTGACCTACACCCATCTTTAATTAAACTGATCGAACCAGAATCACTATCTGATTCGATTTAACGATGTCCGTCCGTCCGTCCGTCCGTCTGTGTGTCCATGTAAAGCTTGTAATCAAACTGCAGGTCGCAAATATGAATATATATTGATGAAATTTGGTATTTAATCTTTTATCGGTCATGGGATGAACGCTATTGAAATAGGTGAGAATCGGTCCTTGTTCAGACCTAGCCCCCATACAAATGATCCCTATGGAATCAACATATATTGCCATAAGATCCAAATTATCATACAAATCTTAGTCAAATTGGGTTTGTATGTATATATTACATCCATTAATCAGTAGTCCAAAAATTATCCCTATTGGACAACTCTTAGTCATAGGCCCCATATAGATCTTCTTCCCGATCTTCACTTAAATCTATCAAAAAACAAAAATATTGCACTGATTCTTCTCAAATTTTGTTTGTATATATTTTTGCAAAATAATAGAGACTTTACCAAACATGGTCAGGATCGGTCCATTTATGGGCCTAGTCCCCATATAGATATAGCATCCGATATGAACTTTTTCATAGCTGCAGCCGAAAAAATTAATAAAAATCCCACTCAAATTTGGTTTATGCTCATTTTCTATATCCAGTTAGTTGGGCCTGAGAGATAGGGTCTCTAAACGCATGGTATAGGGTATCGTATAGTCGGTCTAGACCGACTATAATTTTCTTACTTGTTTTTAGTTCAGTTTCTTTTCAGTTAACTTTTAGTACTTTTTCAGTTTTATTTTAATTTCACTTCAATTCTATTTCATTTTAGTTTCAATTGTTTTTCAGTTTCATTTCAGTTCAAAATCATTTCAGTTTCAGTTTATTTTTGGTTCAGTTTCAATTCTTATTCATTTATAGTGCAATTCAGTTTCATCCACAGTCCAGTTCAAGTTCAATTCTTCTATTTCAGTTCACTTTCAATTCGATATCATTTCAGTATTAATTCTGTTTCAATTCCGTATCGATTTCGTTTCTGTTTTTAAATCAGTTCATTGACCTTAAGATCATGTCTTGCTGCAGTCGATTTGTCTTCTTGATGTTGGCAAAATCTTCAACCTTTTTGTGTGTGTAATATTGTTGTTTAATTTTATCTTATTGTTGGCTCTTAATATTTTTTTTTCTTATGCAACTATCAAGCCAGCATAATTTAGAGTTTTACCGCAATTCAAAAAAAGAATAAAAATAAAAATCCAGATAACACTAGTGTACCAACCTACACTTCCGTTTTTATTTTGTTTTTTATTTAAACAATATAACAAATTTGCACTTTGTGGTGTTGTTGCTGCTTTAACCCTCTAATGCTTAAGGCTGATAAGGAAGGTCATACAAAAATTATCGAAAAAAATAAGTTTTTTTAACTGGAAGAAGGGGGAGGAAGGGGGTTTTAATGCTATTTTCAACTCATTATAACACTGTGCGGAAATCATACAAGTGAAATACAGAATTCGCACAAAAGTAAGACATTCTTTAAAAAACTAAACAAAAACGAATACGTTTTTAACCATTTGAAATTTAAAACAAAATATTTCTGAATTGATCTAATCACTTATGATGGTTATTACCATATTTTAAAGATCACACTCCAGACACCAAAATTTCATACATTTTTTTCAAATGTTAATAATTTTTAAACATTTTTTCGTATTGCAGTTCTAATAGTGCCGGTTTACACATAAAAGTTTTCTTGCTGAAAGTTTATAGGTGAGACGGGAGAGAAGAATGGCAGGCGGTACATACTTTCATGTACTCTGAAATTTTCTTTTGTTTCTTGCTTCGCATTTGTCAAAGTGAACTTATTTTACGTTTTCTTTCAATTTTTTTTTTTTTTTGTTTGTGTTAAGAAAGATAATAAATTGTAATAAGGTTAATAATTTTAATGAAATAAATATATAAAATGATAAAGTAAACATGAACAAATCTTTAATTTCAATACAAAAATTTCAGTGTGTAGACACGCATTAAAGTTTAAACGAGAATTTCAAACAGTTTCAGAAAGAAAAATTTTGTGCGTAAACCGGGATATACAGTGGCTACGTTTAAAATAGCACGTATTATAAAAACAAAATATGAAAACACTAAATTTTTTTTTTTACTTTTCACAATTTTTTATTGTTTTGTTATTATATATCAAATAATATTTTTTTAATTTTTTTCGGAACGACTTAGCCATTTGATCGACAAATTAAATAGCACACATAACTTAAACTTAAAAATCCTTTTATTTCCAAAAAAAAAAAAAAAAGTAGAATTCATTTAATTAGTTAATTTGAGCTTGTTAACCTCGGTTAACCTTTATTTTTAATATCAGCAGTGAATGGAAGTTGCATTAACGATATTAATTTCCGACACCTTTCCGGGGGTATGGAATTCCATGCCTTTTGCATTTCTTTCCAAATATATTTAAATTTGTGGATATGGTACAGACAATTCGTATGTTTACGTTGCTCCACAGATTCTCGGTCGGGTTTAGATCCAGGGTTTGGGCAGGCCATTGTTCAAGATCGATTTTATTTTCAATGAGTCATTTTGTACAGACTTTGCAGAATGCTTAGAATAGTTATCTTGTACCAACTGCCATTTAATAGGCATTTTTTCCTCTACGTAAGGCATCATAGCATCTGCTAAAATGTTTTGGTATACTATTTGATCAATAGTGCCCTGTATACGCGTAATTTACCTACTCTATACCAAGAGAAGCTGTCCCAGGCTAATACACACCCTCCCCATGTTTCTCGGTTTCTAGTATGTGTATAGGATGAAATTCTGTGTTTAGATTACGTCTCAAATGCCTTTTTCCATCTGTTCAGAAGCAATTAAACTTTGATTCATCCGTATAAAGAATATTTTGCACCAATTTTCAGGTTTTTTTTAAATGATCCTTAGCAAATTTTTAACGTGTCGTTCTGTTTTTTTTTTTTTTTTATACACATGTGGTTTTTTCTGGCAATGCGCCCAAACAAATTATTTTCACAGAGTCTGTTTTTAATTGTGTTTGTGGATAAATTAATGTAAAATATTTCATGAATTCTTTAGCATGGTCGGATCTCTCGGTCGTCTTTCTAAGCCTTTTTTTGAATAATGTTGTCTGTAATTTTAGATTTTTCATAGTATTTGATAGCATTATACACTTTTTTCTGGGACATTTCTCTTTGAAATTCACATGTGCTACTTCAAATGTCCGCTTTTATTAGTACAATTGATCTAACTTTAAAACTATTTTAAACTAGAAGCTCTCTTTTTTTCTAGTTAAAACTATATAAAAACAAGTAAGAGTGTTAAATTCGGCTGGGCCGAATCTTTGATACCCTCCATCTGCATATTTAACTCAATATTACAATCAATATTGGGTACGGCTACCACTTTTAAAACTGGTGTCGATACTGAAATTTCGAATACCAATTAAATTTAGTGTTAATTGTTTTTCTTATTGGTCAGTTTCTATTATAATTCCTTGTTATAAAAAACAATGATCGTGTCTTCTACAGAAAGAATTAGTTACTATTTGAAAAATTACAATATTTTTCTTTTACTAGAGTAGAAAACCCCTAATGAAATTCATTATATATCGCAGCCAGCGTTATAACACCCAAAGTTTGATCCCTATGAGATAATTCATGATAATTCAAAAAAAAAAAAAAATAAATTAGCTGATTCTTGGCTAAAAATATCCAGATATTAATATTAAAAAAAAGCAAATTTTAAAATATTTTTATCTGAATTAGCTTAGCTAGTAATTTTGAATTTTTTGTTTTTAGTTTCTAGTTTTTTTGTTTTTAGCTTTTAATTTATTATTTACAATTTGTTTTAGTTAAAACTGTATAAAAATAACAACAACACTTAAAAGAAGAAATAACTGTAAAAGGAATTATATGATAAAAACAAAATAACAAATTTTTGCATAATTTAATGTATTATTTTTTCAATTAAAAAACATAATTACATAACTTGAATACCTTTCACACGACATATAGTTTATAATTAAAAAATTTAAATTAAAAACAAAAAAGGATACTAAATTTTTAATGCTCAGAAAATTTTTTTATAAATGTTTAATTTTTCTTTTTTTAGAAAAAAAATAGTTAATCGGATAATTATTTTTATCAAAAAATTACAACAAAAAGGTCGAAATAACACTCAAATTTATTGTTTAATTTTTCTTTTAGAGACTAAACCTCCCATATCAGATAACTTTTGTCTTTCTAAAGTTCTGGCGATTTTTGCGCCATTAAGCATTTGGAACACAATTGTACTATTTAAATATAAAACAACTGCTCGACTTTTGCCTATTTCCAGTTCAGACGATTGTTGGGTCTTTTGGGATGTTAAATACTATTTTATTACTCAGATACCTTTTGGCTCTTTTAATACAAACGCTCAGTTAAATTACTTGAATTGGAAGTGATGTCTAGCAACAATCTTTTTTAGGTTGGTTTTTTAATGGGTTAAAAATGTGTTAGTAAAGCAATAGGAAAAACATAAACATCAACATTAAAACATACAAATAAGAAAATGCTAAGCAAAACAAACACAAAAAACTACAAAAAAAAAACGAGCATGCAAAATTAATTTCCCAAAAAACACACAACCTCGTTTGCCGTCTCAAAAACAAACACTGCAGATAACATTATGATACTGCTCCTTAACATTATGTTACATTAACATTAAAGTATTAAATATTCAATACTGTTAAAATATCCCTTGTATCAGTGGGCAATTTAACTGTTAGTAAACAACCACTTTTCGGTGGATTTAGTAAGAGATGTGATGTTTTTTTATTTAGTAGTTAACATTCTGATGTTGTTAACATTTTGTATTTACTGTTAACAAACAATTGTTGTTTTATATATTATTATTAGGTTGTGATAAAATTTCCCTTCAGTTGTGTTTTGTCTTTGGTTTAATACGGTTGCGATAAGAAGCTGCTGAAGGCGGTTTGAATAAAAAATAAATATACGTTTTTACGGGGTATATGGGTTACGGCAACTATTTACGTAAAAATGATTGAATTTATAATAAAAACAAATGGATTAACTTAAAAAATAAATATATACAAATTAAAAATAATAAAATTCGCAAAAAAAAAAGTTTTAATATATATGTATTTCCGAACTGTGAAAAAAAAATTATAAAAGAATTCATTATTTTGCAAACAAAATTATTAATGTTATGTCACCCAATAAAAGTTTAAACAAATCATGCTGATTAGTGTTTAGTCAGTGAATAAGCGGCTTGAAGTTTCGTGTCTTGGAATTTTAAATTCAAATTATTTACCAAACAATATTAAAAATGTATTAGTCACAACGAATTTTTAAATAAATGTAAATTCATTAACAAAAAAAACTTACAAAAATAAAAAAATGCAAATTTCAAAGAGAACGCCAGCAACGCCATTTGTGAAAACAACTAGAAAAAAATATTTCACAATTTAATAACAAAAACAAAACAATAATAAAATAAATTTAAAAACAAATTCTAAAGTTAAATAGGAAAAATCTATATTAAATTATAAACAAGTCACAAAGTAAATTCTTTGAGAGAAAAGGTTTACAACGATTCAGAAATCTTTTAAATTAAAGTGAAATAAATCCAAAAAAAAATTACAAAATTACAGTGGTTTAAAAAGATTCTCAAATATTTAAAAGAAAATTCTCAATTATATGAAAAAAACTTAAACAAAGTGCTTAATTTTGTTAAAAGCAAAACCAAACAAATAATAAATATTATTAATTGAAAGAATTTGCCTAAAAAATTTGTGTTTACTAAAAAGTATATTTTTAAAAATCTCTCATCATGTTGGCTGTTAAAAATTTCTTTTTACCTGAACGCACAAAAGCTCCAGACACGCCACAGCGTTTTTCACGTATGCCAGAAGCTTTTCTACGCAGCATCCGGAGGCGTTCGTTGCGTGTTAAACGCGCCAAAAGTCTAGTCGTCCCCGATAGAGAGAAAAGGAAATCAGGTGAGGTAGAGTGTTGTTGATACGAAAACAAAACAATCCATAAACTTTAAAATAAAACAAGCTTTAAATTAAAACAAGCTTTTTTTTATATATCTGCGTATATTAGGGAAGCTGCTTAATAGCTTTTGAAATGTTTAGAGTTAAGTGATCTTTTAAAATATATCGTAAAATTTCTATGAGCTATTACAGCTTTTAGATTAAACAAGCTTTTATTTAAAACAAGATTTTGAAATGTGTACAGTTAAATGGTGTTTTAAAATTTATTGTCAAATTGGTATAAGTTTTTGAAATAAAACAAGCTTTTAACTGAAACAAGCTTCTTTTATATTTATGCATATATTAGGGAAGCTGCTTAAAAGCTTTTGAAATGCTTAGAGTTAAATGGTCTTATGAAATGTATCGTCAAATTTGTAAGAGCTATTGATGCTTTTAAATACAACAGCTTTAAATTATGTAAATTTAAATGGTCTTATGAAATGTATCGTCAAATTTGTATGAGCTTTTTAATAAAACAAGCTTTTAATTGAATCAGGCTTTTTTTATATTTTTGCATATATTAGGGAATCTGATGGAATTCACTTAAAATTTATTGTCGAACTTTTATGATCTTTTTAAAGCTTTTAAAGAGAACAAGCTTTTAATTAGTACAAAATTGTTATGCGAATATATTAAGGAAACTGCTTGATACCTTTTGAAACGTTTATAGTTAAATTTCTTTTTAAGAATGATAATCAAATTTGTATGAGCTGTTTAATCCTTTTAATAAAGCAAGCTTTTAATTAAATCAAGCTTTTTCAATATATCAAAATAAATTAGGGAATCTGCTGGAATGTTTTGGATATATCTTAAAGAAAATTTTTATGCATTTGTTGTAGATTAGATTCTGAAAATTGGATTTTATATTATACTTAAGGAAAGCTTACTTTGAAAGCTTTGAAAACTTTTTAAATTTACAAACTTTATTTGTATTTTGTTTCATATTTTAAAGCTTATCTTTATTAAAGAAAAGTTCACTTGATCTTTATTATTTTTATGTTTATTTTTTTATATTTAGTTGAATAAACTTTAAATGATTAAATATTAAAAGACTATTTATAATAATTAAAAACAATATTTAAAATAGCGTAATTATATAAATATGATAAGGCATCTGTCTATAATAAATTTTTGCAATAACATCACTGATGTGAAGTGTTAAACAGCCGTTTTTATTAAAAAAAAAAAAATAACAAGATAAGAAGTTAAGTTTATATGTATCGTGGCAAATAAGCACACATTATAAATTAAATTAATTACAGTGCTTGTCAATCAATTTCTATTAGATTTCTAAAATGTAAATGTAAAATTTTGACATTTTAGTCTTTGATTTCTTAGTAATTTCGTTTAAATCTCTTTATTTTATTAGTTAATTTACATGCACTTGTTCATAAACTAAATGAGAATTTCAGGAGCTTTAGTGGTTTTCTAGGCAAAAACTCAATATTTGTCACCAATTGTATGCATTGAATACATCGGAATCACTGACAGCTATTGTTACGAGTAAATATGAAAATATTCTCATTAGATTTCCAAATTGTAATCAGCATTAATTTTGTTTTATTAGGTTTTGCTATAGTTATTGTTAACGGGTTTTTAATAATTCTCATTTAGTTTATACAGTTTTCAATTTAATTTGAATATTTTTTTATTGTTTGATGTTTTCATTTAAGTAATTAGTTGTAATTTGTAATTACTTGGGTTTAATAAATCCAAATTTCGTTATCGTTAAAATAAGCAATCAAATTTAAAAGGAAGTCCAAAAATTTCTAAGAAACTTTGCTTTTTTGAACATTTAAACAAGTAGGTGTTTTAAATAAAATTAAAAATTTTCAAAAATTGTGTCTGCCTAGACAATTAAATCCTACTTTCCTTGAATTTAATCAAACCTCTTATTGTAGGGAAAAACATAAATCCAAGTGATTAAATAATACGACTATTTAGAATATGTAGGGCTCCTTTAGTTAGTAAATTAAACATTTGTTAAAGTAACAAAATAAGATAAATTTTAATTTAAGATAAACATTTATTGGTGATCTTCTCTATTACAAATAATAAGTCTTTGTTTTGTTCGGTTTGACATCATTTCAAGTTTTTCTAATAATAGAATAGATAAATATTTCTAATGTAAGAGATTTAAAAAAATTCTTTTCAATATATCATAAAAATTCCTTAAATAAAATATTTTGTTGATGAACTTAATTTGTTTACTTAAATTTTTTTGTTAAATTTTTTTAATTAAATTTTTTAAATTCCAATGTTTTCTATTATTTTTCTTTGCAAAATTATTTCTTATACTATTGAATTCAATTCTTCTTTTTCTGTTACGCTTCCCACAGCAATCAATTTTTTATATTAAATATTCACAATGCATCGTTAAATTCTTTAAACTACACACTCTGACATTAGTATGAATGGAACTTTTTTTATGAACATTGATACGGTAATCCCCCGCTTTACGGACAGACCCGTTCCTTTCAAGCTGTCCGTTGTGCGAAATTCCATAAAACGATACCGATATTTGTATGAGATTACATCAACACGAAATAGATGCGCTCCAGCAAATAAAAAAATCAAAAAACGAAACTAACATTATTATTTGATCATTCTAAAAATATGTAGATATATGTTCGTTATTAATATAATAAAATTTTTTTTATAAAAATAAATTTTTTTTTATTTAATTTGAAAAATTAAATTTTAAATCTATATTATTAATAGGCTAGACGATTTCTTGTGACCGATGTTTTCTTATACCGTTTTATCCCGATTTTGACAAAACGTATATTATTTGAAAGGTATTTCTTTTTAGCCGTTTTTCAGATTTACAGATTTTTAAATTTTTCCTTTATTTTGAGTAAATTGCATTTAAAGTTGCTACTAACACATATATAAAATTATACATATGCTATGTGTGTTTTATTAAATTTGTTAATGTGCTGGTTAATGAGTTTGTTGTCTTCATTCACAATAATAATAAATCATAAAAGTGTTGGCTTGTGAATTGGCTAAGTTGAAAAATAAAGCTGCCTAGAAATTGCACTCGAATTTCGAGGGCTGGAATCTGCTAGATATAATTAATGCATTCAAATTAAATAGTAAATTCATGTAATATGTGTTGCCATTTGACTCTTTTATGTAGCATGAGCTGTCATTTCAGCTAAAGGCTCGTTCATCGGAGCTGTCATCTGTAGTAGTTTGGTCGTGTTCTTCAAATAGGAATTCAGTGAAGTTTGTTTCGTTGATGTAATTTTTTCTCTGTACAGTTCTCGAGAGCACTGAATGTCTGGATGCCTTTGGGCTTCTTTCTGCTAAATAATCATTATCGGAAAATATGTCCACGGCTTCTTTAATAAGAGAAAAAGCTTTTGACATTTTGTATCTTGTTAAAAAACGTGGACTTTTACCGTGCGAATTGTCTTCTTGATTATCTGAATTAGCAGGACCTTTAAGTATAACTATCAATTATTCAGTTGAAATAGCTTCTTTGTTACATATAAAGATTTCTGTCACAGCTTCAGAGACTATTTCATCTAACCCTACTTCACGCGCAAGAATTACAATTTCGTGTTGAATCTCTTGAGTGTTTTGTTAGATCTGGCGAATCTCCAAAACAGAAATACATTCTGGAAATAATTTTTTCCACACTCCATTCATTACAGTATTCTTCAATTTATCCCAAGATCATTTAATGTTTCAACAGCATTCCTTATATTAAACTGCTTCGAAAATTTTTTAACTGTTAGCTGGTTTGTACTCAATCGGATTCTTGAAGACTTGACGTAAAGAGTAAGCTTTTAAATAGCATTTACAACCTGGTTCATTAGCTGCAATAACGGAAGGGTTATTGCTTTTGAAAAAAAATTATTTAGTCAGTCTTTAAGAAAGAGTGCCGCCATCCAACCCTTTTAATTTGATCGCCAAGTAACAGGAGACTTTGATTTGTCTTTGCTTTGAAAGCACAATGGTTTTCAGAATGATATATTATTCGAGACTTTATCCTGTGATCATCTGCAGCATGCCCTCCCACGGATGATATAGAGTATCGCATAAACGGTTTAGACCGACTATAGGTTCTGCTTTTGAAATGAATGCTCCAAAGTAGGCCCGTTTCGTCTACATTGTTCACTTGCTGTGAGGTATACGCACCGGTGTCAATAACTTTCTTGTTGGTTTTTAAATTGCGCAACGAATGCCGTTTCGTAAGGCGATCAAATCAGCCTTTGTTAGCTAAAAACGGTCAAGAGTGAGAAACTTTTTGTAGTAAATCCCTATGAAGGCTTATTGCTTTTTCCTGATTGATAGCTGTGCTTAATGGAATATTTTGAAAACCAGCATTTTACTCCTTTGTCGTGAGACATGCTTTGCTGTTAAAGATGTCATTCGCTATGTACTAGCTTTAATTTTTTTCTTGTTTTCTTTTCTTGTAGCCACAGTTTTTGCTATTTCATTATTATTTCACCCTCATCGAATCATCTTTAAACATCAAGTTTTACTTCTAACATTATGGCTTAGCGTACCTTTTTTGCACACTTCACTTTATTAATACTACCGGATCGTTTACCAGCCATTTTTGGGAACAAAATCAATACACTTTTTTATTTGAACAAATAAAAACTTCAACTAAATAACGAAATATATTTCTAGAAGCCTACTTATGCTTATAAATTTAATTTCCACTAAACAATTTTTCTCAAAGCCTATTGATTGACAACCTGAATATTCAATTAAGATGTTTTTATTTTTAAAAATATATTAAAATAATGAATTTAAACTGATATACGAAAATATTGTCCGTAAAATCGAATTTTTCATCCTCATAACGAATTGTGTTGCTATAGTTCCGTTTAACGAGCGTCCGGAAAGCGGGGGATAACTGTATGATGATTGCTTATTTGAAATCTAATGGTGAGAGTAACATGTGTGTCTGTTTTTTTTTTTTTTTTTTGATTTCAAATGAGAAGAATGATGACGAAAATTTATATAAAAATGACTGACAAATTACTAACTTGTATGGGGTCATGATATTACTTATTTTAAATTTTTAAAATAAAGTTGTTAAAGTTAAACAAGATAAGACAAGACCTATGAGGTATATAAAAAATTTCCTAGAAAATTTTAGTTTGGCCTTATTATGAAATCTATTAACAATAAAAACAATAAAAAATTAAAAAAAAATATATAACTAACTTTTATAGATAAAATCTATATAAAGTTATAAACAAAAAAGCTGTAGAAAATTTAAAATTACTAGCAAATTCCAGCCCCCGAAATTCGCGTGCAAATTTTAGGAAATTTTATTTTTTCCTTAAATAAAGACCCTAAAGGTATGCTAATCAATTATAGCCAATTCACAAGTCAACACAAGCAAACAAACTCATTTTTATTACAAACACATTAACAAATTTAATAAACACACACATAGCCTTGTATAATTATATGTATGTGTTAGCGGCAAATTTAAATGCAATTTACTCAAAATCAATGAAAAAATTAAAAAATCTGTAAATCTGCAAAACCGCTAAAAAGAAATACCTTTCAAATAATATACGTTTGGTCATAATCGGGATAAAACGGTAGAACAAAACATCGGTCACAAGAAATCGGCTAGCCTATTAATATTACAGAAGATTAAAAACTTCAACGCCTTATTCATGAAAATTTTTAAAGATCTTAAAATTAAAATTTACTTAATAATTTCGTATTTTTATTTCATATTCATTTGAAATAAAAAGCTTTTATCTATATATTAATACGGGAAGGAAACCTTCGTTCACTTTTTAAGCAAAATGCGTGCATGGAGGAGTGTGAAATTTGCCATAGTTATAGTTCATATGGAGGAGAAGTGCAGAATGATAAAATTTATGTATAATATGTGTTACAAATATATTAAATTAAATCAAATATTTATTATACATAATTTTACAAGAGCCTAAAGCTAAGCTAATTAATTTTAGCCATTTCACAATTCATCGCATGTTCATTTATTGTTGATGGTTTCAAAAAGATTAAATTTTAATCGGCCTGTGTTGAATTGTGAATTGCTTTAAGTTGATTAGCATACCTTTAGGCTCTTATACAATTTGTTAACAATTATTTATTAACAATCCCCTAGAAAAATTTCATATAGAAACAATTTATTTAATAACATAACAATTATCACAATGTTCAATAAATCGCTGATGAAGGCAGAAATGCCAGAAACTGGTCCGATTAAGAATACAGTGTAGCTATTAATTTTTGAAATATATCCTTTCTTCTTCTCTACCACGCACCGTTGAAACAAAATTAAAATTTACATATTAATTACAGTATTAATTGTAATATGTCTGAAAAATGACAACAAATCTAACGAATCCCATTTATATTTCTTCTGTGTCTTCATCAAAGAATGAAATTTAATGTATTTTATTTAAAAATTCACAATTTTTTGAATTTTATTGAAATATTCATAAAATTTATATATATATATAGGTTAAAGAAATGCCGTTTTCTTTTCTGACAAAAAATGTCGCACTTTATTTGCACTATTTTCGAAAAGTCAAATTTTTTTATAGATTCTGAAATAAGAGCAACCTTACCTTATACATCAATCGAAAGGTCTTAAAGGCAATCCCTCGTAAATTGCAAAAAATTGCAGCCTTTGACTTCTTTCAGGTCACAGTATGAGAATATTTCCCCATTGATCCCCTTTCTTTAATATTTGCACCCTAAGACTGAAAAGAGGATAATAATCAAAATTTTTTGCATTTTATGAACACAGTTCTTTGATACCTTTCGATTGATGTATAAGATAAGGTTGCTCTTAATTTAGAATATATAAAAAAATACACTTTTCGAAAAAAGTGCAAATAAAGTGCGACATTTTTTGTCAGAAAAGAAAACGGCAAAATATTGAAAGAACAAAATTTAATGAAAAAATAAAATTTCTTAGAATTTGCACTCGAATTTCGAGTGTTGGGCTCTGCTAGTAACAATTAAAGCTTTTAAAAATTTTTGAACTATTAGTTTATTTTTCGTTATATTATTTTATAGCTTATTACCTTAAGCTATTTTGTTTTAGTTTTTTATTTACTTTTCTTTAATATGTAGTTTTAATAATTTTTTTTTTTCAAACTTATTTTCACACTTTTACGGAAGTGACAGTTTCAAGTGACAGTTAGTTGCTAAAAATTATACTGCCATTTAATGTCAACATCACAAACAAGTCGCACATAATAGAAAGAAGAAGAAAAACACCTAACCCGTATTAACTAACAAATATTAAACGATTTGTTTCTCAATCTTAAATTTCTCTATTTAGTTTAAGTGCGACGTCAACAGACACGAAAAATTTTTAGAAACAAACTTTCCTATAAAATTTTCCCTCTGCTAAAAAAAAATATTTTTAATTAAAAAGGAATTTTTTTTTTTGCCTTAAAACAATAGGGGTTTAAAATTCTTCAATAAATTATGGAATTTATTTGTGGGATTTAAGACTTTGTTTAGTAAATGACCCTTATAAACTCTGTTCAAGGCACAAATATTATGAAGAAATTACAATATTTATGAATATTTAAGTATGCTGTTGTAAGACTATTTCGAAGTTTATGTGAATTTAAACACTTTGTTAAATTTGTTTTTATGTTTTAACATAAAGAACTAAATGACATGATGGATTCCCTTAGTACGTGCTTCTTTTATGGGTTATGTGTACTTTAATGGTTAAATACAAAAGGGATATTATCTAGGGGCTGACTTAAGGTGGCTGGAGGTTAAGCCATAAAGGCCATATTTTTTATTCGCAACAAGTGTAAAGGATATTGTTGAGTTTATGTTTAAAATATTAAAGAAACACTTATGAAATTCAAAATTGTATGTTGCCCAGTCTAAATATTTTACATATAGAATTTCTTATATAGCTTTTAAACAACTTTTGAAGCTATTTTTTAACACCACGAATGGTAGGAGAGTTAAATATAAAAAAAATAGTATTATCTTAGGCAATGAAGATTTTAAAAGTTGTCGTTATAAAAATGTTTATTAGAAAACTTAAAAAATAATAAATTTAACAAGCCAAATCTTTTTGAATTTTTTAAACTTTAAGCTTTCATAACACTTTTAAGTTTTCACAATAAATAAATAAAATTTTTAACAATCTAAAGCAATTACGTAAAAAAAATTATTAAAGAAACAATTATCAAATTTAACAAATAAAAAAATTATAGTCGGCCTAGACTGACTGTATAATACCCTACGCCACGCGCTTAGAGAAAAAGTCTTAGGTCCAATTAATTGGATGTAGAAAATAAGCACAAACCAAACCTTTGTTATTATTTTTTTTTGCCTGCCAATATGAAAAAATTCATATCGGATGCATATTTATGGGGGAACAAGGTCAAAAAAGGTACATCCTGACAATATTTGGTAAATACACTCATTTTTTCAAAAAAACTTATCCAAACCAAATATTAGAAAATTCTATGCAATATTTTTGTTTTTTGATATATTAAGTGAAGCAGCTTTATATGGGGCCATGATTAAGAGTTGTCGTACAGGGTAAATTTTTGGACAACTAATCAGTCCACAAATCAAATTTGATCTAGAACTATATTATACTTTAGATCTTATGGCAATTAAAGTCGATCTCATAGGTACCAGTTGTACGGGGATTAGGTCTGAACATGCAACGATTTTCACCAATTTCATCCTTAGGCTGATAAAAGCTTATAATCGAAATAGCTTCGATATATATTCATATTTGCGACCTGCAGTTTGATTACGAGGTTCACATGGACACACAGACGAACATCGCCAAATCGACTAAGAAGGTGATTATGAGTTGATCGGTATAATAAAAGATTGGTATTTTTTGGTTATTACAAACACGGCACAGCCTCATTATATCCTGATCACATATAGGGTATAAAAATTAACCCATCAAAACCAAGTTTTTATTATGCTCCCTTTCTTTGTAAACTAAGTTTACTGTATCGTTGAATTTTTTTTTTTTCATTGTTTCTTTTGCCTGCTTGCAAAGTTTCAGCTAGATTGGATCACGGGAAAAGGGTTAAAAATCGATCCAAAGTTTTTTTCGACAGACAAGCAGACACTACGAGTTAAAATAAAGGGAGTCAAAAACTAACCCATAGAAACCGTGTTTTTATTATATTGGTTTCTTTCGGTACGACTATTATATTAACGTTAGATGCTCACACGGCCATTTTCAAAGCTCTTCCCGTTAAAGAGCTCGATATAGTTTATATTGAATAGTTATCTTATATGAGAGGTGCCACGTCCCCTGATCCGATCCCGCCCATTTTTGGTACTATCATTCACATTAACAATAGATGCTCTCACACCAATTTTCAAAGCACTCCCTATTATAAAACTTGAGATATTTGACATTGACTAAATATTTTGTATGAGAGGTGCCCCCAGATCCGATCTGATCGAAAATTTGTGAGATCATATTTGTCGTCGCCGCGAGTCTGCCTGCAAAGTTTGCAAACATATCCAAAAATAAAAAAATAAAAATAAGAAAATAACATAAAGCTTTTTTATAATTTCGTAAAAGCTTTTATTAAACTTTAAAGCATTGAAAAACTTACGGCTTTCATAAAAATTAAAAATGTTCATAAAATTATATAAAGGTTAAAGGTTGTTAAATCTATTTAAAAATTGATAAAGCTTTTCGCTATAGAAACAACTTTTCCAAAAATAAAGAGAAGTTAAAGCTTTTTAAAAATGTAATAAAAGCTTTTATAAAGTTTTAAATAAATTATAGGTGTAATAAAAATTTTTAGTTTTTCATAATATTAAATAGGGCTATTCTAATAAAACAAATTATACAAATTTCCGTTAATTTCTTAAGAGCTTTAATAAAGCTTTAAAAATTTTTAAAGCTTTCATAAAACATGCAAGTGTTCCTAAAATTAAATAAAAAATGTTTTAAAAGTTTTTGTTAAACTAAACCGGATTTCAGCCGGATTTTTAGCAATTTGTGTAATATTTTTTTATTTTAGTTTTAATTTATGAAGGCCGAGCCTTTGCAATGTCAGTTAAAATTAGTTTAGTAAAATTAAAATTTTTAGCCATAAAGCCTTAAATATCGTGAGCTTAACTAAATTAATTCTTAAATTATCATCCTAAAATTTGATCTCAACCTTTGTGAAATTTTCTATTATATTTCATATTGAAACCGGAATAGCAAATAAAGCTTCTGTAAGGTTTTTTTTAGTTTTTAAGAGCTTTTAAGCTTAGTTGTTATTGTTATAAAGTTAGTAAGTTTTTTAAGAGCTTTTGTTAAAATATTAACTTAAAATGTCAATGGACTAATGATTATCACTCAAGCTTTTTCACTAAAAATTAACCACCCAGCAGTCCTATTAAGAGCGTGATCATGATATCCACCGATGGACAGACGGACATCACTATATCAAGATTATATCTTTTTTATGGGGTCCAGTTTTTTTTGTTTGTTAATTATTACAAACGGAATGACAAACTTATATATAACCTATGTACACTGGTGCGCAGAGGGCATAACAACGATTACCTAATAATTGTCAGAAAAGATTAGGTAGTTGCAAAATCATTTCAGTTCAGCTGAAAAGTGTGCATATTTTTTTTTTTCATAATTAAAGTATAAAACAAATAAACCGTAATCTGTTGTCTCTAACTAATATAAGATTTAAGGTTTGTTTTAAATATTCAAAAAAACATTTTTAAAAGATAAAAAATGAATTAAGTTATTTCTTTAGTTTCAACATGATTATTCCCCAATTCATAATTATAAAGTTTATTATGAAGATTATTTTTGTTCGTAAGCTCAGTTTGTAATTTGCTTTGTTTTTAGTAATAATAGTGACATATTAAACTTTGTTGTTTTTTTCCTGTTTTCGCTTTACTTAATAATAGTTTTTAAGTATTTGATGAAATCGAAATGTTTTACAAAATTTGTATTATATAATTGTTATTACGATTAAAATATGTTTGATGAAAGTGAAATTAAAGAAATTGTAAGACAATATTAAAATTAAACAATTGCAATTAGTTTAAAGGTAATTAAGAGTATATTGTTCAATTGTTATCTTTTTAATGTTAAATTTTTGAAAACTTTCCTTTTTTTTCTAAAATTTTGCAATTAAATAATTATGGACAACTTTCAAATAGTTAAATAAGATGATGCAAAAAAAAAAATTTTTAAATATAAGCAAATATTAAATCATGGATAAAATAATAAGAGGATTTTTTCAAGGTTCAGAAAATATACACACGAAACACACAGTGTTCTGTTCTAAAGCAGCCAACACATATTTTTATTTTCATATCAATTATGTGTGTTTCTAAATTTTGTACGGTGCCCAACACAATCAGGACTGTGTTTCGTTTTAATATTTTGGTATCTTCACGAACATTTTTCTATCACATATTTTTTGTTTCGAATACACATAACCAAACAGATTCGAGTGTAGCTTTATTTTAAGTTCGTTTTCTTGCACGTGTACTGTTAAAAAAAAGAGAACATCTTCAGCGCGTACATCTAAAAATTAAAACATTATCCGCTCGCGATCGGATCTGAAGTACTGTCGGATATCTGAAGCACTGTAATAATAGAGAGAGCCTTAGGACTTTACGTGAGCCCATAAGTCATTCATGTGATTAGTCGAACAAAAAATGGCCGCGTCGTAGCAGTGGGCGTGACACCGTCCATACTAGATAAATATGTAATATCATATAACTAGAGTACTATAAAAGGGAAAGCTTTGACACTTTGTACGAGTCCATCAGATATTAATGTTAGTAGTCAGATATAAATAGGCGGAATAGGATTAGTGAGCGTGGCACCTCCTACACAAAAAAAGTATAAATTTCTATGAAAACAACAGTCTTGAATGGTTTGACAAGTACATTAACTACCAATGAGAGTATGGGCGAAATCGCTAAATTTAAAAAATCGCCTAAATCAAAAATCACCAAAACTAAAAATTTCGAAAACAAAAATCGCCCAGAACAAAAATCAACAATCGGCAAAACCTAAAATCGCCAAAACTTAAAATCGCCAAAATCAAAAATCGCTAAAATAAATAATCCCAAATGATATTCTTAATTCAACGCCAATCAATCGTTAAGTGTTACCAGATTTATTTTGGAAATCCATTTTTTCTCATGAGCTATATGTAGCTTACTCCAGGATAGTAACAACGCCGAAAAATTTTGTAATTTTTGAACCGCATAAAAAACAAAAAATATTGTATATCGCAATAAAAACTTTGTAGGAAAAATTGATTATGAATACATACATTACAATAAATCTCGGTAAGACATAGCGATGCACGACAGGGCGTACAAATTTTTATTACAAGAAAACTATTTTGTATAATAAATATTAAAGTTTCTTCGACATTTTTGTTGTTATTAAATTATAAATTGATTAGGCTTGAGGCCAATTTTTTAATTTTTTATTTTTCTTTTTTTTTGTTTTTTATTTATTCGATATTTCATCCACTGGACAGTATCTTCACAATTGTTAATTCTAAAACATATAATGTTCTGTGTGAAATATCCATTAAGTAAAAAACAAAAAATTTAAAAATTGGCCTCAAGTTTAATCAATTTATAAATTAATTTTGTATACGTTTTTGTAGTGTCTAGTATTGGTGGAATATTTTTTTTTTTACTAAAAATAACTAAAATTTATAGCTAACCATTTAATTTCAACAATCTTTAATTTTTAAATGTAACTTCCCACTCCTACATTTTTGTATGTAAATTTATTTTTAAGAAATAAAAAAGTTTTGTTTCTTAATTTTTAATTTGGAAATTTCACGGCCAAAGCGTGCCAGAATAGAAAATGATTAGCAGGTGTTCAACCAATTATCATATTTTTTTAGTGTTTTCCTAAAAAGGTGTTAATTTTGTATTTATGTTTATGAATATACAAAAATTACCACGCATTTTTCAATCTGACTACTCCTATTTTCTATAAGATTGAGAACATCTTTCAATGATCATTAATCTGGTTTTCTCAAACAAAAATAATTGTTTTGATTATAACGTACTTTTTTTTCAAAGTATGAAAAAAGATAAAAATACTTCTTTTGTTCTATAATGCTTTTGGCATTTTTTTAATGATTTGCTAAAAAAAAGAAACATTTTTAAAAATCAATAGTTTTTAAGTGTTCTTTTATTTTTTTTAATTTTTATTTACTTATTTTAAAAATGTATCATTCTTCAATCATTAATTTAAAGTCCTTTAAGTCCTTAAAGACCTTTTCAATGACGCCTGCTGTTAGAACAGTCATTAATTACGGGTAAGTATGATGTCAAAAAACATGACACCATATAATCATTTAATTTTAAATGAAAACACACGCTTATACTTTAGTAATTTTTCAAAAAAAAAAAAAAATATATATGAATAAAATAAAATCCCATGACATTCGCAATTATTTATTTATATATATTATTATCATTTTAGGTTAAAAATTAAACAAATTAACAATTCAAAAGATCTCATATTATAAATTTCTGCTATAAATTGTGCAAATAGTTTGAGTCTTGTTGTGTATATTTCGAACACCGAAACAAGTGTTAAACTTGTTTAGCAATTCTAAATATATACAAAATTTTAAAATCCATAAAAAAATTTTATAATTAGCAAAATCTTTGAACTTAACATTTTAAAACAAGTTTTATTTAAACGTAAATAATCAATTCACGTTTTATATAAATTAAATTATTTTATCTTTTTTAGGTTTTTTTTCTTTATAAATTTTTATCAATTTCCTTATTAAATTAATTTTCTTCTTTCTTTATTAAAAAAAAGAAAGAAATATTGAATGCATTTTTAATTAGCTAATGTGTTATTAATAGTTCTAGTGAAAAAGACGCAATAATATTTGTTGTATTGTTTTTATTTATAAATAATATAATTTTTATCAAAAAAAAAAAAAATACTTTTATACGTCTCTTTTTTGAGTACTATCTTTAAATTGATAAGATAAGAAAAACAGCAAAAAAAAAAAATAGCTACAAAATAAATTTGCTTAACACTGATTAACAATCATGAAGGTGGTGGAGATAAGATAAAGAAATAATTAAAAAAAAAGTTGCAACAAAAAACATGAAATTAAATATAATTCTATTAAATTAAAATTTTTAAAGTTAAAACAAATTTTAAGTTAAAAATATTTAAACTTTTTTAAAATTTCTTAAAAGCTTTTTTCCTTAAAGTGTTAAGATTAATAAATACATACTAAGAACAAATGTAGACAAAATATGTATATTAAAACAAATTACAAACAACATGAAAGTAAATATGAAAGCTTGTTTAAGATTTAAGCTTTTAGCCCACAAAAGCTTAAAGCTCATAAACACCTTAAGCTCTTTAAAGCACAAAAATATTTAAACTCGAAAAGCTTAAAATTAATAAAACTTTTTGGTATGATAAAAAGCTTAAAAGCTTTTAGACCTTACTTGGGATCTTAATAGCTTTAAGCTCTTTTTTACTTCAATCTATTACAATTACAAACAAAGCAGTGATATTGCTTAAACAAAAATATTTTTAATGGAAAAATTAAATTTTCTAAATAGCTTTAAGCTTTATAATTTTTTTTTTGCATATTACAAACAGAAAGAAAACAAATATAATAAAAAATAATTCAAATTCACCAAAAAAAAAAATATACTTCCAAAAGCTTAAAGTTAGATAAAGCTTTAGGATCTTAATAGCTTTAAGCTCTTTTTTACTTCAATCTATTACAATTGCAAACAAAGCAGTGATATTGCTTAAACAAAATTATTTTTAATGGTAAAATTAAATTTTCTAAATAGCTTTAAGCTTTATAATTTCTTTTTTTTTTTTGCATATTACAAACAGAAAGAAAACAAATATAAAAAATAATTAAAATTCACCTAAAAAAAATATACTTCCAAAAGCTTAAAGTTAGATAAAGCTTTAAGCTTAATCTATCTCAATGTTATAATATATTAAATTTCATGAAAATAGATATTATTCTATAATATATAGGAGAAGCTCTTACACACAAAAACTATATAGATTGTATCTACCGAATTTTTTTTGCCGAATTGTTATAAAGTTATTTACCGAATTTTGGTTTAATTAGGATTACAATTATTTCATCACCATAAAAAATGTAAAAAGCTCTTAAAAAGCTGATAATGATAAAATCAACTTTTGAAAAAATTACACATAAAAAAATGACCTGGGTCCAACTAATTGGCTACAAAAAATAAGCATAAACCAAATTTGAGTGGCATTGTTGGAAATTTGTTTGCCTACAGATGTGAAAAAGTTCATATCGGATAATATATTTATATGGGAACTAGTTCGAAAAATGGACCGATCTTGATTGTATTTGGGAAAGTCACTTCTGTTTTGCAAAAACATAAACAAACTAAATTTGAGAAAAATATGAGAAATTTTTTATTTTTTTATAGCCTTATATGGGGGCCATGAGAATTGGCCTACATTATTAATTTTTGGACCACTGATTAATCGGTGTAATAAACACACACAAACAAAATTTTAACGAGATGATAATTCGGATCTTATGTTAATTAGAGTTGCTCAAATAAGGATCATTTGTATGGGTACTAGGTCTGAACATGCATCGATTTTTACCTATTTTAATAGCGTATGGCCGATAAAAGCTTATATACCAAATTTCTTCAAAATTTGTTTATATTTTTGCTACTTGTAGGTTGATTACAGATTTTACATGGACACACAGATGAACAGACGGACATCGCTAGATCGACTCAGTGATTCTGAGTCGACCGGTACTTACAAAGATCGGCGCAAACTCATTATACCCTGACCATATAGTGGTATAGGTTATAAAAATATAATGTTATAATTTTTAAGCGCTAATAATAAAAGATCGCAAAAGCTTTTTAACTGATAAGAACTTTAAGTTCATTTCAACTTAAAAGCTTGTTAAAAATATATATTATGTGACCCTGCATATGAAAACCCACCTATTGTGTCAAATAAGTTTTTGAGTAAAACGCAATTAAAGCTTCCCCCTCTGTCTTGCATTTTCATAGTGTGTGTTTTATAGAATTGCATTTTTACATTACTTTCCGATGTTTTTGAGATTTGCGAGCGGTTTCATATGAAAATTTACATGGAATTTGGCACACTAGGTGGGTTTTCTTAACCAATAAAGCTAATTTGAAAGCTTGCTATAAAACATTTGAATTTAAGATTTATTTCTTTTAAATAAATTTATGCCGTAAATTTAAGATTACTCTTCTGAAATACATATGTATAAAATTTAACAGAACTTTTCAATAAGACATAACACTACAAAGTTTTAATATTTAAGTTTTTTTATTGTTATACTAATTGCTGTAAATGATTTCATACTTGAACCTTTTTATACCCTATACCACTATGTGGTTTGGGTATAATGACTTTGTGCTGCTGTTTGTAACATCCAAAAATATTTGACCTACACCCATCTTTAATTATACCGATCGAATCAGAATCACTATCTGATTCGATTTAACGATGTCCGTCCGTCCGTCCGTCCGTCCGTCCGTCCGTCTGTGTGTCCATGTAAAACTTGTAATCAAACTGCAGGTCGCAAATATGAATATATTCTGATGAAATTTGGTATTTGATCTTTTATCGGCCATGGAATGAACGCTATTGAAATTGGTGAGAATCGGTCCATATTCAGACCTAGCCCCCATACAAATGACCCCTATGAAATCATCATATATTGCCATAAGATCCAAATTATCATACAAATCTTTGTCAAATTGGGTTTGTATGTATATGTATATTACATCCATTAATCAGTAGTCCAAAAATGATTACTATTGGACAACTCTTAGTCATAGGCCCCATATAGATCTGCTTCCCGATCTTCACCTAAGTCTATCAAAAAACAAGTAAGAGTGTTAAATTCGGCTGTGCCGAATCTTTGATACCCTCCACGTCGGTTTGAGTCTTTATAATAAATGTAAATGAAAAAGTAAACAATTTGCTAAACCTAATACCAAATTATTTCAGCAAATTCTTTGGGTTGGTTTTCGTCTTTTCTATTATTTCGGATTTATTTCGGTGTTTGCTTTTTGGTCATCGTGGTTGCTGATCGGCATGCATTTACGTTATATACCTATATGCATGCGTTTCCGGTTATATGACATAACTTCTGGTTTAATTTAGTTTTTGCTAATTAAATAGCTCGCCCTAACCTCCATTGCAAAGGTAATGGTGGTGTAGGGTGGCTATATGCATTAAATCGTGCTAATTGGAGATGGCTGTATAGTTTCCTTTAACTGGCCAAATATTTCTTCATTGCGGCCATATTGGTCGGATGGAGTAACAAAATAATAACCAAAAAAAAAACTCTCAATTTTTTTATTAAAATTTTGCCATATTTGAAAATTTATAATAATAAATATTCAAATTATAGATGCCAAACGCAAAAAACCAAATGTCCCAAACATTTTAAGTAAAATAATTTGTTCTCTTTATTTTCTGAAAAACTTCAAATTTTCATCCAAAAAAAATTGTGAAAATTTATATATAAAAAATAACATTCTCATCAAATTGCGTTTATTTATGTAACAGTTTTTATGTTTGCAATTCTTAAATTAATGTTTTCTGTAGTGTGATTCTGTAAATTTCAACGATCCGACAATCGCAAAATATATTGACAGCTATTGTTGTTTGCACTAAGGATTAAGTGATTCACTAAGTACATACATCTTAACGACAGTCGACAAATCTATTTTTCTATTTATTTAAATTGTAAACGAGTGGCATCTCTGTCAAAATAAGCGAAAAACTAATATTACTGTTTATTTATTTGAAAATGAAATAATGAATTGAATATGATATTTAATTTTTTTATTTATATAAAAAAGTTTTTTAATTAAAGCAAAATATTTTCACTATTTTATGATTTTTATTTATGTATGACGACATTTCAACCTAAAAATTTAAGTTTTTATCGATTGAATAAACAACACAAAAATGGTTGTCGTTTAGGTAACAACAACAGCTGACTTTAACAATAGCGAATATCGTTTAAAAATTTTACTGATAATTTTGCAATTTTCTTTTTTAACGATTTGACTATCGTTAAAAGAAGTTACTGAATCGCGGTACTGAAAAGTTATTAATTTCTCCTGAATTTCAATATTTTTTTTAAATGGGAAAGTTTTTTAAATGTAAACATATTTGGTGTTATTTTTTGGGATTTTCAATTTGCGTTTAACGAATAAAATTTATATATTAGAGATGCAATTGATGCCTTCTAAATTTAAAATTATTATTTCCGACGTTTTGATATGATTTTCTGAAATTCAATTAGTTGTAATTTATAATTGGAAATTTTTAATTCCCGTTTTTAGAATTGATATTTTCTTAAATTTGAATGGAAAATTTAGAAATGCAATTTTGTATTTATGTGAATAATAATGCTTTAGTAATTAAAAACAATTTTTAAAAATTAGATGTAATCGCAATCAGATATTTTGTAGGTAAAGCAGAATAATAATTCTATATAACTATGTAGAACTGTTTTGAAAGCAAAAAACTCATTGATGAACTCGGTAACTCTATTTTGTAAAGACAACAAAAAGTTAATATACCAAACTTATGTTCATATTTGTAAAAGAATAACGAAAAAACGTATGAAATAATAAAAGACCAGCCCGTGTATACTCATAACATTGTTCTGTATGATATCCAGTTGAAAATATTAACATTCATGTTAAAATAGAAATGACTATTGCAAATCTAATTAGAACAAACAAAAATTGTGGCGCCATCTACTGTGGCATAGTCACGCTGAGCAAAATGAAGTGACACTCTGTTAATGCGAAAGAAATGTATTTTCCCCACAACAAAATATTGCAGAATTTTATGTAAATAAAATAATATGCCGACTTAATTCTAACATGCAGTTGTTATGGATATACATATATAATATATGTATATTATTTGTATTATTTAATATGTTTATATAAATTTATAAATAAATTTATACATAAAAATTTTTTTTTGCTATATTTACATTGTTTTTTTTATATTAACAACTAGGTATTTTAGCATTATTTGCTTTAGATGTTGGTGAATTTTTACTCCCTTTATATTAACTCGTAGTGTCTGCTTGTCGAAAAAATTTTGGATCGATTTTAACCAATTTCCCGTGAGCCAAATTTTGAAGGCAGGATCGTGGTAATAAAAGAAATGATCTAATAAATTTTTAGAGTGATGCCAAAACAATGGAAACTTTTAAATTTTTCTACCAGAGTTAATAAAAAATATACAAAGGGTTAGTTTTTATTATATTATTACCACAACGACCACAAAAACAACAAGTCTAGCTATGACAACAACACAACATTTAGAATATTAACAAGAACAATATAGAAACATCATATTTTTAATTTTTTTTTTTACTTTTTCAGAGATTTCCCTGGACCTGTTCCACCGATTTTAATGATTTTTGAAATAGGAATCTTCTCATGAATTTTGTGAATCATTCTAACTAAAAATGATCACTGTAGCTGCACTATTCAGGGCGTGATCGTGACAATAACAACATAGAAAATTATATTTTTTCAAGACTTTTTTTAGTTCTTCATTCAACTCTCGGGCCCTAATCGACCGATTTGGACGATTTCAAATAGCAAACTTTTCAGGATGTTAATGAATCATTTTTATGTCAACGAGCACCCTAGCTGCCCGATTGATGCCGTCATCGTGATTTCCACAGACGGACAGACGGACATCGCTATATCAACTCCGGTTGTTATAAGGATCACAAATATTGTATATATTTTATGGTGTCCAAAATTTTTTTTTTAATTATTACAAACGGAATGACAAACTTATATATACCCTCTGCACACTGGAGTGGAGGGTATAACAAAAATATTGCACTGATTCTTCTCAAATTTTGTTTGTATATATTTTTGTAAAATACAAGAGACTTTACGAAACATGGTCAGGATCGTTCCATTTTTGGGCCTAGTCCCCATATAGATATAGCATCCGATATGAACATTTTCATATCTGCAGCCGAAAAAATTAATAAAAATCCCACTCAAATTTGGTTTATGCTTATTTTCTATATCCAGTTAGTTGGGCCTGAAGGATAGGGTCTCTAAACGCATGGTATAGGGTATCGTATAGTCGGTCTAGACCGACTATAATTTTCTTACTAGTTTTTAATTCATATACAAATTTCCAGAATTGATATTAAATTTTATATGTTAATTTAGACTATAAACCTGTTTGATTTTAATTGCTACAAATGTTTTAAAATCGGCCTAAAATTTAAAGATTTTTTTTTAATTTTAAATAACATTTTCTATGCTTTACTTCCGCTTAAATCAAAAACGGCTCACGGAAAAAAATAAAATTAAAAAAGCACTTGTTGCCCTTATAAAGCCGGTAAAAAAAATCGAAATAAAAAAGCGAACTCGTATTTGTAATTTCTTCTTCAATAAAACAAAGCATAACCATGTAAATATTTAAATTACAAAAAAAATATACACATACTTATATGTATGTATAAAGATACATGCATATATAAAAAAATTCAGAACGCATGGTATGGTATATTCCTATCCCCCAACACATGCTCACTGGGATGATGACGACTATGTTTCAACATAGAGTATGACCAACCATGTCGTTCATAATAATGACGATGGTAATGCTTGAACAATTAAATGAGTAGCGCATGGAAAAAAATTTGCTTTTATAAAAAATTTAAATGCACAGAACATGTAGGGAAAATATTTTAAATAAATTCTTTTCTACAAAAAAAAAAAAAAAACTAATAGAAGCCCTTTTATAGTAGCATAGCTAGGCAGGCATTCAGTGAACTAAAACTAAAGGCAATGGACTTGAATATGACATTGGTCGTATGAAGAACGATTGGCTTGGTATGTGAATAACAATTTGAAATTTCTATAAAAAGATGTATTAAAAAAATCCTAAGGCCATATATAGATGAAATATACAATTAATAATTCAATCTTGTGCTTTTATTCACCAAAATTAGATATTGTTCAAAACAATTGAATAACAAGTTAAAATTTCTATAACAAGATATATGAAAAGGATTTAAATTAAAATAATCTTAGGGCCACATTTTGAAGAAATATGGAATTAACAATTCTATCTTGAGCTTTTATTCATCAAAATCAAATATTGTTAAAAAAAAAAATTTAATTCCGCTTCCAAATAAATTCCCAATTATATAACAAATGTTGATGGAAATTTTTACAATAAACTAATAAACTTTATAGTGCATATATTTGTATGCCCTTAATTGAATTTCGTTAAGTGTATTAGTAGCACTAGTTTATTCTCAATAACTATGCAAAGGTATTTAAAGTTCTTTTATGCTATAGCCCAACCCTTTACAAGCACTTGTTTTGTATTTTTATGTACGAATATAATGGTCGACCATTTGTGTAGGGGGTTAATGTTGAACATAATAGCTTATTTAAAATTCAAATAAAATTTCAAAAAGAGGTGTAGTGTAGTTTTCAATATATATTTTTTTCGTTTTTTTAATTTAAGCGGAAGTTTGCATTTAATAGTTCGTACTAAAACCAGCTACACACTTCTTTGCCCTATTATCTTTAACATAATTTTATTATAATTTTTATGATTTTTTTTTTTCAATTTTTACATACTCGTATATCAATTGTTATGCTAATATGCATATAATTTTTATGCATGTTTGTGATTTTTATATGAAAAAATATACAGGAAGTTCAAAAGTCATGAACATCATGAAAATAGTTAGTGCAGGTCTTTGTTTTAGTTAACGAAATTAAAAGGAAATTAAAAACGTATAATTTTAAAATGTAACTAATTAAGTTTAAACTTTAAGAAAATTATGCCAATTTAGGAATGTGACAAAAAATTAACCAAATATGGGGATATTTAAACATATTTTTTTGTGATTTAAGGCCAAATTCACTTTCTATGGCGTTTAGATTGTTTGACAATGAAATTTTTTTTTTTCGTTGATTATTTTATTTTTATTATTTTGTGTAAATCAATTAGAAACGAAATAAGATTTAATGTTTACAACAACCAGACTTTAAATTTTCCAATATTAGAAATATACACAAGAGCATATTTCCTTAGAAGACATAGCGTTTAACACTCAGTAAATGCTGAAAGTTTCCGAGCTCGAAGTTGATGAAAATTCAATTACAAAAATCCGCCTCAACAAATACTTCAGAGTTCAACAATCGTAAAGATTACTTATTCTCAATTTTTTCAAAATCATTTTGAAGTCATTGAAGAATAAAAGGTATAAAATACAATTATGTGAAATAAAGTATCATAAAATGAATATATAATTTGTTTATAATTTTTTTTTTTATCAATTTTAACCCTTTCACGACCAATGGGACATATATGTCCCAATTTTATTTTTTTTTTTCTTATATTTTCTACATGTTCCAACCGATTTTTTTTTTCAGACCATACCAAAAAATTGGCATATGTATTCTCAGGACCTAAGACGGTGACCCCAAAGTCTGAAAATTGTGTTTTTTATGATATTTGAATGTCATTAATTCGGACGTTATTGAACCGAAAACATTAAAATTTTGATGTAATATGGACCAGTATTTATGGTTTTCAGAAACACCAAAATATTTGAAATCATTTTATTATTCAGCAAAATTCTGTACGGGTAAAAAAGATGTTTTATAGTTTTATATTTTTTATTAAATAAAAAAAAATCATAATATTAAATCAACAATTAATTAAATTATAAATGAAAAGACTTAGAAAAAGATTAATTCTAAATATGGTAAAAATATGGTAATCTTCGAAGCAATTACAGTTTCTTGTGAAACAAAAAGGTTATTTACAAAAGGAACGATTTTCTTTTCCATTTTTAGTACAAACTAAAAAAGTAGTAATCGATTCTCTGTGATCTATATTTAAAAATTTTTAACAAATACAAAACCAAAGCTACAGTTATTTATGTAAAAAATAAAAACACAAATCACTGACTTGCTTTGAACGGAGTAAATTAGTTGTTAATTTTGACCGTTGACGACCAATGGGATATATATGGCCCATGGATTTTTTGCTTGAAGGAATTTAAAAAAAATATTTTGACGACACTTTTGTTTAGAAATGTTGAGTCGTTAAGTACGAATCCAAAAAAAAAAATAAAAATTTTTCAGCAGTTTAGGTTTGGTCGTGAAAGGGATAAAAATACTAATAATTTTTTTATAAAAAAAATGTGATACACTTCATAACTAAGGTAAATAATTTCATTAAAAAAATTTCATAAAATGAATAAAGGTAAATAATTTCAGTAAGTTTTATTTCTTATCTATAATATTAATAGGCAAGGCGATTTCTTGTGACCGATATAAAAATTATAGTTAATAACCGATTTTGACCAAATATACCTCATTTGAAAGGTATTTGTTTTTGACTGTCCACCAGATTTACAGTTTTGCACCGTCTGCAATATTTTTTTTTGGAGTAATGCTCATTTAAAGTTGCTACTAACACATACATAAAACGCATACTGTGTGTGAATTGGCAAAAATTGATTTAGCATACCTTTATGCTCCTTTAGAATTATTTATTAAATGGAAAAATAGAATTTCCTACAATTGCGCTCGAATTTCGAGGTATGCTAGTATGTTTTTATACCCTCCACACCACTGTGCTGAGGGTATATATCAGTTTGTCATTCCGTTTGCGAAAAAAAATAGCAACTCGAGCCGATATAGTAATGTCCCTTTCTCCGTCAGTCCGTCCGTCTGTTGAAATCACGCTCATTCACAAAATAAACCATTTCCCTGGGTAAAGATATGATAATGTTGTTCGCCATTATTTCAAGCAGGTTGATATTGAAAATGGGGTAAATCGGTCATCATTGTACCAAGATATGTTTAGAAATATGAAGACACCTCTAAAAAATGTTTCAAATTGTTTCAATGAGTGTCTGTTGTAATAATTTAGAATTAAGTTTATCAAATTGTTTACTTTTTCAAATATTTTGTTTACAGTTGTTATAAACATTAATGTAAATGTTAAATCCATGTCGAGGATATCAACGATTCGGCACAGTTGATTTTACACTTACTTGTATTATTGTAAAAAATCGTTAAAAAGATATTTCAACAAATTTTATTAAATTTTAAATAACAATGGAGATTTTAGTATCGTAAATATTTAAGATTCAAATGCCCTCGAAGATTATAAAAAAATTTAAAGAAAATTTTTTTTTTTATATAAACATAATTTGTTGAAAATTTTTAAATTATTTTACCCATAAATATAAAGTTTCAAATTCCATTTTCCTTTGAACATATTTAAATACACTAACAGAGCCCAGTCCTCGAAATTCGAGTGCAGATTCTAGGAAATTTTATTTTTCGTTGATAAATAATTTTATAAGAGCTTAAAGGTATGCTAATCAATTTTAGCCAATTCACAATTCAACATAAATTTAATAATTTGAAGCTTAAATATGTGTTTTATGCATGTGTCAGTAGCAACTTCAAAAGAATTTTACTAAAAAAAAAAAAATAAATAAAAAATGTACCAGATGGTGCACATCTGTAAATGTGGTGAAAACTGCAAAAAAAAATGCCTTTCAAATGGTATATTTTTTGTCAAAATCGGTTGGTAATTGAAGGTGTAGAATATGCCACAAAAAATCGCCTGGCCTTTTAACATTATAAATTACTTTTTGAACAATATTCAAGTTCAACTAATTTATTTAATATAAGTTAGTTTTTTTAACTGTCCCAATAAATAAAGTTTTTAAATCCAGTCCAAAAATAAAAATAAAATTTAAGAAAAAAAATTTTTTTTTCGAAATTACATATAAATTAAGGATTAAGGATTTTAGCCGTAAATATAAAGTGTCATACTCATTTTCAACAAAATTTGTTGAATAGAAATATGCTTTTAATTGCCTCAAATTATAATGTTGTTCACTAAAATTTAAAGGTTTTTCTTATCTTTTTACCTTTATCTGTATTCCTTGTAAATTTTTGATATTTTTGTTGATAAAATTTAAGTTTCAGTATGTTGCAAAACTTTTATGTAAATTCTCAAAGTATTGTATGTATTACATTATTTAAGTTAAATAAAAAAGCTCACTTCAGGCCAAAATACTCGTATGCGCTATAAGTGTAAAGTAAAACTTATACTTTTTTTTATTATTTTTTAAAATAAAACATAACTTGCTGAAAGTTTGTACAACTTTTAAATACAACAAAATTAGTTTAATAAAAATAGTTTTTTAACTGCCCCAACTTTAAAAGTATTTAAATTCACACCAAAAATATGCGCTATAAAATTTCAAAAAATATTTTATTTAATTAAACATAATTTGTTAAAGTTTTTAAATTCAATAAAATTTGTTAAACATAAATAGGTTTTTGCCCCAACTTATAAAATTTTTAAATTGAGACCAAAAAAATTTTTTTTGTTTTTTTTTATTGAAATTTCTTCAACAAAGTTTGTTTATGAACAAATCCTGAGATAAGGTGAACACCAAGCAAAAAAAAATTTTATTTAATATGCTCATGTCATACATCAAACTAAAGCACGAGATCTCTACTTCAATAATCTAACAAAATAATTTAATTATTTTAAGAAATGGTACTACTATAGCCATATCTGTGATGATTGTTCTCTACATTTTTAAATTATCATATTAGTTGCAATCTGGTAACATGTGTTTCTCCAAGCGATGCAGTTCAAAAGGGCTGACTTGATGTTCTAAGTTGGTAGAGACATCAGTGGTGTGTTTTTTATCAAAGGAATTGCAAAGCCTCAAGTTTAAAGGTAAATAATATTCTTTTTAGAAAAACTAATTAGCATGTCACAACCGTAACAAAAAGTATCCTTTCAGTTAGAATAAAACGGATTCTGTACTCATTATTGTTTTGTAACATGTATAATATATCAAAAGTAATACTGGCCATGTATGCAAACATAATATAAACAAAAATGCTATTTTGTCCAGTTATAACTATATTTAATTAGTGTTACGGTTGTGACACAAAGTGTTTCGGTTGTGACATGCCATTTTTGTTGCTGTTATTTACACACTATAAATATGGGGTAGAATTTAGTTTAAAAACAAAAATCATACACAATGCAAATCAATCACACGATGTATAAATAACAATCATACACAATGTAAGAACATACATTTATTATTGAATTGACTGAATTTCTTAATTCAACAATATATATGGGATCGTACAAAGAAGGGTTAAGATGATCGGTAAGTGTTATAGGGCGATGAGTGCAGAATAGCAGACGGCCGAAGTGAAATTGAAACAGACGGACACTGAGAGATATAGCATCACAAAATTGACGTTTTTTGTATTTTAGCGAGTAGAGTGGAATCGAAAGGGTTAAGAAATATGCAGTCATTCAATATAAATATAAGTCAGTAGATAATAAATTAGCAGACTTAAACAAACCATTATATTATCTTGGGTACTATAATGACGTGAAAGATGGCAAAATTTGCATTCAGTACTTAAGGAAAAAAGAGGGAAAGTTGCCGCATTATGTTTAACATACTTTGACACTGATGTTGGAATAGAACAGATTAAAGATTACTTGCCTATTCCTAAAGAAGTTCGGGGGAAATTGTATTTCAAAGATAACAAGTTTTTAAATTTAGGTATTCATAACATTGTAATATCAGTATTGTAATAACTATATAATTACAACTAACTCCAAGGTACCGCTAAAATGTTTCATAATAACGAGATTTTCGTTGTAATGGAAATTTGTCTGTAATAAAACTAATGCCAATTCATTTGTTTTTTTTCTTCCTTGAAAGTTTCTCGCTTGTGGGTTACATAAACTCTATGATGCTGAATTTCTATTAACTTCTATACTATGTCACAACCGTAACGCACCTGTCACAACCGTAACAACATTTTAATTTTTTTTTTCTAAGGGACCAAGAGAGAAAAATTTTTGAATACAACTCTAAATAGTTAAATATATATCTGTTTTGACAATTACATTTTTTTCATTTCTGTATTTTGCTCAAGGGGGTACAAAACGCGAAATGATCATCAAGGGAAAAAGTATGTGTCACCAATTGTGTCACAACCGTAACAACAGCAAATTAATTTTTTGGAATAAGTACAATAGTAAATTGAATAAGTGAAGGTTCCATAATTGTACCTTTAGGTGAATTCTAAACCCCAAAAATTTTTCATAATGTTTTCATGAAACAGGATAGCTGCAATCACCTGGTAAAGGTGTACTTTGTGTCACAACCGTAATTAGGATTTGCTGTTATACGAGTATATGTAGTTTTTTTTTTTTTTTTACCAAATTTTTGTTTAATAAGATTCGTAACGAAATCTTAAATTATTTTTGGTAAAATTTTTAAGTGATTTTAAAATATTACCAATGAAAAAATACATTAGAAAAATATATTTGTTAAAAGTATTAATTAATTTAAATGGCCAGACTTATAAAAAAACATATTGCAAACATATTCAAAATTTTTTTAATTTTAAATAAATTAAATTTGCTTTATGAAAACTATTTGCCATTTACAAATTAAGAATTGAAATCCATTAAAATAAAATTAAATAAATTATGTGTAATTGGTTGTATATCTTTTAAAATTTTAAGTTAATTTATTTTTAATTAATTTTTTATATATCTTTAATATATTTGTTTAAATAATCGTAATAAAAAATTATAATTTAAATAACTGGAGTTTTTTTTCTTATTAAAAAACAATATTTAAACAAATTTTGTTGAAAGTTAACAATTCTAAAAAAAACAAGTAAGAAAATTATAGTCGGTCTAGACCGACTATACGATACCCTATACCATGCGTTTAGAGACCCTATCTCTCAGGCCCAACTAACTGGATATAGAAAATAAGCATAAACCAAATTTGAGTGGGATTTTTATTAATTTTTTCGGCTGCAGATATGAAAAAGTTGATATCGGATGCTATATCTATATGGGGTCTCTTGTATTTCGCAAAAATATATAAAAACAAAATTTGAGAAGTATCAGTGCAATATTTTTGTTTTTTAATCGATTTAACTGAAGATCGGGAAGCAGCTCTATATGGGGCCAAAGGGATCATTTTTGGACTACTCAATAATGGATGTAATAAATGCATACAAACCCAATTTCAGTAAGATCTGTATGACAATTTGGATCTTATGGCAATTTATGTCGATTTCATATGGGTAATTTGTATAGGGGCTAGGTCTGAACATGGACCGATTCTCACCAATTTCAATAGCGTTCATACCATGGCCGATAGAAGACCAAATACCAAATTTCATCAAAATATATTCATATTTGCGACCTGTAGTTTGATTACAAGCTTTACATGGACACACAGACGGACGGACGGACGGTCGGACGGACATCGTTAAATCGAATCAGATAGTGATTCTGATTCGATCGGTATAATTAAAGATGGGTGTAGGTCAAATATTTTTGGTTGTTACAAACAGCAGCACAAAGTCATTATACCCAAACCACATAGTGGTATAGGGTATAATTAATTTACTATGAAGAAAACTATTTTTCATTTACAACTAAATGGGATGAAATTTATTAAAATTAAATGCAACAAATTATGTTTAATTTTCAACAAAAGATTTTGTGTCGTAAAAATTTATTTTTCGAATTTAAAAAAAATTAAATTGGCTATCATGATTTAAAAAAATCGAATTCAAATGACTATACTTTTTTTACTAAAAAAACTAAATTTCAAAAACTTATATTGAAGGTTAACAATTCTATATTCCAATTAAAAATTTAGAATTGAAATCCTTAAAGTAAAATTAAGCAAATTATGTTTAATTATTCGTATGGTTTTTTAAATTTTCAGTAAATTTATATTTTTATACGATTCCTTATAATTTTTTGATATATTTGTTAAAATAATCGTAATAAAAAATGATAATTTAAATGACTGGACTTTTTTCTTGTTAAAAAAAAAACAATATTTAAACAAATTTTGTTGGAGGTTAATTATTGTAAGAAAAGCTTTATTTGCTATAATGAAAACTATTTTTCATTTGCAACTAAATAGCTGAAATTAATTAAAATAAAATTTAACAAATTATGTTTAATTTTGAACAAATTAATTGGAAATTGTAAGTTTATAATGTATGATGTATACTATTTTTGTATTAATTTAATGTTTTTGAAAAAATTAAATAGACAAGATGTCAACAAGAAATTGACGAAACGTTGGGAGAAATATGTAATAAAAGGTTTTTTATTTACATTAATATAATAGGCCCAATTAGCTTAACCAAAATCATATATAACAAAAATTATTTCTTTGATAAAATTTATTAGAATTTTTTTTCAATGAAAAGGAATTTTTAGACATTTAAATAAAAAAACAACAATAAAACATTATTTCAAAAAATGTTGTTTAATTTTAATAATTATATTGTAATAAAATTTAAATTGTCTATGATAAAAACTATTTTTCATTCACATTTTAAAGCTTAAATCTATTAAAATAAAGTTAAACACATGGTTGTTAATTTTGAACAAATAATTTTTTTTAATCGTTAAAATAAAATTATCAATTAAAATAAAAGTAAACAAATTATGTGTAATTTTAAACAAAAAATATTTCTTTGAAAAAATGTATTAGAATTTTTTTTTTCAATGAAAAGGAATTTAGACATTTAAATAAAAAAACAATTAACAATAAAACAATATTTCAACAAATTTAGTTGAATTTTAATAATTTTATTGTAATAAAATTTAAATTGCCTATGATAAAAACCATTGTTCATTTACATTTTAGAGCTTAAGTCTATTAAAATAAAGTTAAACACATGGTTGTTAATTTTGAACAAATAATTTTTTTTTCGTTAAAATAAAATTATCAATTAAAATAAAATTAAACAAATTATGTGTAATTTTGAACAAAAAATAATTCTTTATAAAATGTATAGAATTTTTTTTCAATGAAAAGGAATTTTTAGACATTTAAATAAAAAAATACTAACAATAAAACAATATTTCAACAAATTTTGTTGAATTTTGAAAATTATTAAATTTTCTATGATAAAAACCATTTTCATTCAGATTTTAAAGCTAAAATATATTAAAATAAAATTATCAATTTAAATAAAATTAAACAAATTATGTGTAATTTTGAACAAAAAATATTTCTTTGAAAAAAGTATTAGTTTTTTAGACATTTAAATAAAAAAAATTAACAATAAAACAATATTTCAACAAATTTTGTTGAATTTTGAATATTATTAAATTTTCTATGATAAAAACCATTTTCACTTTAAAATAAAATTATACAAATTGTATTTAATTTTGAACAAAAAATATTTTTGTCATCAAAATAAAATTATCAATTAAAATAAAATTAAACAAATTATGTTGAATTTTGAACAAAAAATATTTCATCGATAAAATGTATTACATTTTTTTTTATGAATACGAAATAAGAAAATAAAATTAAACAAAGTGTTTAATTTTAACAAATAATTATAAAATATCACAAAAATTTTATAAATATCGTTTATATAGACGTTTTTGGACTATTTGCACAGTTGTTTCTAATATCGGTGAATTGTAAACAATGCTTTTACTTTCCGTGAGCCTATACTTGTGTATTTAAATTTCTATTTTTAAAATAATGACAATTGATTTGTATAGCAAAAAAAAAATTGCAATTCCTTTGAAATGAAATCAAAAATAACATCTCTAGAAAGGTTTTCTTTTTTTTGTATTTCTTTAACACATTATTTCTTATTCCAAATCCGTTTAGCTAATTAGTTTAAAAAAGACATGTTTCGACTAACTGAAACAAGTTTATGCAGCGGCTCAACGTTTAAAAGCTAATAGCTTTTAACTACTAGTCTTCAATTTTGCCTGAAAACTTGTACATATGTTGCTATAAATCATTGGATCACACATTCTTGGCCATCTGATGGCTGTTGTTGTTTTATAAGGAATAAAAATGTAATGCCAGCAATTTTTATGGCATTTATTTGACGTATGGTAAACGCTTAAATTGGCTATATGAGCAAATTGCGTGTAAAAGTGATATTATAAGACGCAAATAGAAATGAATAATAAAAGAAAATTTTAAAATAATTATGGCTGACTATTTTTAGATTGAATTTTTCAAAACTGAAAGCCGGTTTAAGCACAAAAGCAGATAACAAGTGTTGAATTGGCGCCAATTGTGTTCATTAAAACGCGTGGCATCTACAGTTTGAGAACTACTAATGATACACTCCTTTTTGTCTTTTTTTAAATTAATTGCTGTGTGTTTTTTTAGAAGAATATATTTTTCGTTTCTTAATTTTGTAACCCAACCTTAAATTAATATATTTATTTGGGTTGATCTTCTGCTAAGTTCTCAAAGAAATTAAAACCTACTCTTAGTTATGAACGCCTACTGTATACTTCTACTGTACATTTGAATTAGTTACACTTGAAGAATATACATACATATTTTTGAAATGATATATTTTAAGAAGACAAGTTTTTTATTTAATTTGAAAATAAAAATTAAAATCACAAAGAAACTTAACTTATTTATTATTTATTTGTACACATTTCTTCTAAAAATATTTGGACTCCCTCTAATTGTTATGATTTTTAAAAAATATATTTTCTCTTCTAATTAAAAAAAATTTAATGTTAAGCAATCATTGTCAAACTTTATTTAATTATTTTTCAGGTTTTTGATAGAAAATTTTATAAAATACTGAAAATGTTCTTATGTAAGGTCAAATTTCAGTGCTCTAGATTACTTTTATTTTTTATTTTAATAATTAATTTTTTAAAAATGACTGGCTGTTTTACACTTCATTAAAATATATTCCAAATTAGTTTTTAAAATAGGTTAAACTCCTCTCTAATGTTTAAATTTTCTGCGAAAATGGTACGTTAATCAATGCCAAGCAAAAAACATAAAAATGTAATGCTGCAAACTTGTTACGTTCTGTTATTTGACATCATGGCTTTAAAACTTTTGTGCTTTGTTTTTCATTTCATTTAAATTTCGATTCTTATTCTATTAGTAATTAGAATAAATCTTGACATCATAAAATATATATATATATTAATAATTAGAATAAATCTTGACATCATAAAATATATATATATATATATTGTTGATACCTTTAACAAGCGTATTTGTGATAACCATGACTCTCTGTCGTGATGTCCGTCTTTGGAAATCACGATAAGGACCCCAATAAGGCAGCGGGATTACTGTTTTTTGGTGTAAAAGTTTTTTGTTTAAGTTGCTTGTTATTTAAGACGATCAGAATCTGTTTATTCAGCCACGAGTTATTATGAAAATGTTAGATAACTCTAGGACATTTTGCTTAAAAATTTCCCTTTCTGAAAAAAGTGTTTTTTTTAATTTTCTTAAAAAAGTTCCTTTTTTTAATTCCCTTCCTTAACAAAGTTAATTTTCTTATAAAAGTACCTTTTTTCCAAAAAATTACCTTTTTCCAAAAAAGCTCCTTTTCTTCAAAAAATTCCTTATCTTAAAAAGTTCCCTTTCTTAAAAAGGTACCATTTCTTAAAAAAATTGCTTTTTCTTAAAAAAGTACATTTTCTTAACAAAATACTTTTTTTAACAAAAGAAAATTTTCTTGAAAAAATGCCTTATTTTTAAAAGTAAATTTTCTTCAAAAGTACCTTAACCTAAAAAAACACCTTTTTATTATAAATGTACGTGCCTGTTCTTAAAAAAGTATATTTTATTTAAAAAAGGTTTCTTTTTAATACTTTACCTTTTCTTAAAAAATTAGCTTTTCCTAAAAAAGTATATTTTCTTCATAAAGCATCTATTCTCAAAAGAAAAAAAAAACTTTTTTAAAAAAGGTACCTTTTCTTAAAAACGGTATCTTTTTAAAAAACCGTTTTTTATAAAAAAAATCCATTTTCTTAACAAAGTATATTTTTTTAAAAAGTACATTTTCTCAACAAAGTTAATTTTCTTAAAGAAAAGTTCTTTTTTTAAAGTTTTTTTTCTGAAAAAACTTTTTTTTCATTTTTTTAAAAAAGCACCTTTTCTTAAAAAAGTACGTTTTCTATAAAAAGTAAAATTTCTTGAACTTATCCCCGATCTTACAAAAGTACCTTATCTTAAAAAAGTACCTTTTCTTAAAAAGTTAATTTTCTTCAAAAGCACTTTTACTTAAAAAAGTAAATTTTCTTAAAACAAGTATCTTTTTTGAAAATTCCTTTTCTTTCAAAAGTATCTTTTCTTAAAAAAAGTAGATTTTCAACAAAAAAGCATTTTTTCTCAAAAAAGTGTCTTATTTCAAAAGCAGCTTTTCTTAAAAATTAACCTCTTCTTTGCATGTTCTTTTTCTTGAAAAAGTACCTTCTCTTAAAAAGTACTTTTTTTGAAGAAGTAATTCTTTTTAAAAGTATCTTTTCTTGGAGAAGTACATTTTATTAAAAAATTGATTTTTTCACTAAAATTCCTTTTTTCAAAAAAGTACCTTTTAAAAAAAAAACAATGTCTTTTCCTAAAAAAGTTGCTTTTGTTACAACAAAATATCTTTTCTTAAAAAAGTGCCTTTCTTTAAAAGACACCTTTTCTAAAAAATTCATTTTTTCAAAGAGCACCTTTTCTTAAAGAGGTACATTTTCTTTAAAAAGTACAGTTTCTTGAAGTAATTCCTTTTCTTACAAAAGCACTTCTTCTTAAAAAAGAATCTTTTCTTAAAAAAGCATCTTTTATTTAAAAAATCCCTTTTCTAAAAAATACCTTTTCTTAAAAAAAATAACCTTTTAGTTGAAAAGTACCTTTTAGTTGAAAAGTACCTTTTAGTTGAAAAGTACCTTTTAGTTGAAAAGTACCTATTAGTTGAAAAGTACCTTTTAGTTGAAAAGTACCTTTTAGTTGAAAAGTACCATTTAGTTGAAAAGTACCTTTTAGTTGAAAAGTACCTTTTAGTTGAAAAGTACCTTTTAGTTGAAAAGTACCTTTTAGTTGAAAAGTACCTTTTAGTTGAAAAGTACCATTTAGTTAAAAGTACTTAAAAAAAAGTAATTTTCTTCAAAAGGCATTTTTTTCAAGAAAAGTACCTTATTTCAAAAGCACCTTTTCTTAAAAAAGTTATTTTTCTTAAAAAAGTACCGTCTCTTAATATAGTACGTTTTCTCAAAAAAGTAATTTTTCTTTTAAAAAATACCTGTTCCTTTAAGTAAAAGGGAACCTTCTCTTGAAAAAGTACCTTTTCTTAAAAAAGTTGATTTTTATTAAAATGTTCATATTTGCGCAATAATTAGGTACCCTTATTCAAAAAAAAAGTATATTTTCTTAAAAAAGTTCCCTTCCTTAAAAAGTTACTTTTTCTTTCAAAAGTATGTTTTCTTTAAAAAGTGCAATTTGTTGAAAAATATACATTTTTATTTAACAAATACACCTTTTCTTATAAAACTGCATTTTCTTAATGAAGTGAATTTTCATGAAAAAGTACATTTTCTTTAAAATAAATAACAACAAAGATTTTGTTGATTTTAATTTTAATTCAAATGTTTTAAACTGGTTTTCAATTGTTTTACAACGCTCTGTATAGCTCTGTATGAGCTTTTATCGTGCATTATGTGTTTAATTTTTCTATATCAAGCTAATCTCAGTTTAGAAAAAATACAAAAAAACAACAACAACATAACAACATAACAACATAAACATAAACATTACAGTTCCTTATTGAATTAAATTGACTTAATGATGCCCTAGAGTGTGATTTGTGAAGTGATACGACTCTACTTGTATAATTTGTTACTATAACTGTTTATGTTTTTCGAACATGAACATTATTTGTGGACGCGTGTGTGTGTGTGTGTGTGGTATGAGAATATGTTCGAAAATGTTTAGATTTAGTTCAATGACTTTTAAATGATAGTTAGATTGCGTAAATAAATTTAAAGATGTGGTCATAGAGAGTGTGTACATGGAGGTGACCTTTGAAAGGTGTTTCTAATAGATAATACTTAAATGTATAATTAATTAGCGATAGATAATGAGAAACTGGTAGTTTATGTGGGTTTTTTGAAGCTAATGAGGTTTACATAGTGGTCCAAATCAATTAATAACACGATATTTGGGCCAATTTTTTAGTTTTACTTTAACAAAATATGTGTTCACCCTTAAAATAAACAGAATTTATGAAAAATGTCGATGATAGATAGTTCAGAAATATGGTTTTACTTAAATAAAATAATAATTTAAATTATCTAGATATTCAAATAAAAATATTTTAAATGTCTAAGTCACATATATCTTTTTGCATTAAAATAAACATTTACATGTGACTAATAAAAAAAAAAATATTTTGACAACATCCAGAATTTAAGATCATAATTTTATTGATTTATGAAAATATGTTTTAAAAGTGAAATTTTGTGTGAATCTCATAAGAATGTTGTTTCTAAAGTTTGCATTTACTTAGACCATTTTCAAAACTACTGAAAATTTTAATAAATTATTTTCTTTTCTATTTTTTAAATTTTAATTATTTTTAAAAAGAAAAAAAAGAAAAATTACATATAATTTATTTGGTTTGAAATTACATGATATGAAATAAATGATAAACTCATATTTTTTAAATTTTGTCTTAGGCCGCATTAGGACACATAATTAGGGGGCTGAGACTAAGCCGTATTTTATAACTTATATAAAGAATAAAAATTGCATTGTATTTATTTTGTTTTAAATTATTTCATGTGAAATAAATAATCAACTCATTTATTTTTTTTTTAATTTTTACTTAGACCATATTCATAACTAAGGGCTCAAATTAGGCCATATCTTTTTTATAAAATATTGCCATTAAGTTCAGCCCCTTTTGAAATTTTGTTTTTGCTATTTTTTTCCAAATAAATAAATGTTAAATTAATTTTTAACATTTAACTTAGTTGATTTTAACACCTCCTCTGATATCGATTTCCAATCTTTTCCAAATCCCTTAACAAATATCTCGTTTTACCTTGAACTACCTGATCTTTTGTTAAAGAAAAAAATTCCTTAAAATTTCTAATATATTTTCCTATTATTAATTTGAAAATCCTTTTTGGTAAAAGAGCATCAAATTTATGAAACTTCATACACAATCATAATATTTTTTGGCCTACAACAACAAAAACTGTCCTTTTTGCTCAAACATCAAAAATCAGCCAAAAATTTATTTAACTTTTGCTTGTGTTTTTGAAGAAAAACTGTCCCTTTTTTATTTCTTCCCTTACAATAATTGTCAATCAATATATAGTTAAGAGCAACATTGTTACACTCTCGCTCCAGGTATGATTGTTATTATTGTTATTATTCTTATTATTGATCTAACAAAATTCAGATGAATCATGAAAATTATGAAAATTGCACTCTATTAAATTTGCCAGATTTATGAAGTGTTTCTTCAGTTGTATTTTTAGAAGGAAAAAGGAAGACAAGAAAAATTTGGATTTAGCTACTGAAAATAAAACAGCTGCCAGAATTTTGATTTTCTATAAGACTTTTAGAGGTCATTATCAGTAATTTTTTTTATATTAAAATCAAATACGATTTTCAGATTTTTGTGGTTAAAAAATTTTTTTTTTTAATTTTGTTTGTTCATAAACAAGAAAAATAAGAGTAAATAAAAAATTCAAGACAATAGCAAGGAAAACGTTTTAAAATGTCACACAATTGCAGGAATAATGAAAAAAAAGGAAATTCCTCGAAAAGTTTTGCAAAGACGCATATGTATGGCTTAAGTTGTATTTTTTTTAAATATGTTTATTAAAGAAAGAATTTTATTTAAGTTATACAAACTTTTAACGTTTCCTTAGCATCTCTTTCTAAGACGATTTAGCCTTGTCCGTACGTCCGTCCGTCCCAAAGAAACCTTATACTTAAATGTAAAAAAATTTTAATAACTAAATGCCACATATTATATGATCAGCTCAATATTTCTATCTGTTAAAGAGCTCACCCATTATAGCTGTGATCTGATATTTGTTGGGTCTAATACGCTTTCGCGAAAGGCGTAGGATACCCAATAGTCGTCCATCTTTTTTTTTGTAATTTATCAACACTCAGGGGATGCCCCCTACAGATGCAGTGCATTAAATAGGTTTAAGGAGGAAAGAGGGCGGGTGTTCATTTTTTTTTTTTTTGCAGCGACAGACCAAAGCCTCTGGTGGGAATCGAACCCATGACCCCGCGCATGATAGGCGAGCACGCTACCTACACCTACCGGGGCGCTTTCTGCAACTTTCTTACTTGTTTTTGTTTATTGTAAATCCATTAATTAGAACTAGATGTACAGTAGTTGTAGTTGTCAACCGGTTAAAAATTATAAGACTAATCGATCAAATAAAATAAAATTTTCGATCGAACAAATTGAAAGCTGTGATTTTCGAGTAATAGAATAATTATAAAATTGGTTTAAAAGAATTGTTTTATTTCTGAAAATTTTTTTTATCAAGTTGTACATGTCATACATGTCATACGTCATACATGACACGTCATGTATGTTTAATTATTGTTACGCGCCTTTTTTGGTGAGTTTAATTTGTATATTGTCTATATATTTTTATGTTTGTTATTGTCTCTGTTGAACAGTAGTGTAATTATGTTTTATTATTCTTATAATTTAAGATCCTGAAGATGCCAATAAAAACAGACCTCGAGCTGGAAGAAATTATTTATTTAAAATATATATAAATTGTAATTGACACATTACAAAGCATATGACTTGATTACATTTACAAAAATCTAAAAAGAGTTTTCTCTAAATCAGACATTATTAAAACAAAAACAAATAATCTATATATTAATACGTGAAGATAAAATTTAGTTCCCTTTTTAAGCAATACGGGGGCACGCAGAAGTGTGAAAATTGGCATAGTTATAGTTCATGTGGAGGAGAAGCTAAGAATGATAAAATTTATGTTTAATCTGTCTTAAACATATATTAAATTAAATCAAATTAAATATTTATAATAATTCGTTACACCCTGTTAATGCGAATGATTTGAATTATATATCAAACGCTCTGTATTGAATTATGAATTGCTAAAATTGGTTAACATACCTTTAGGCTCATTTAAATATTCATAATTTATATATATATATATATATATATATATATATAGATTAAAAAAACATTGAATGAAAAAATAATATTTCCTATACAAGTCAAAATAAATAAATAAATTATATTTTATTTTTAAATTATTATATTACAAATTTCTTCTAATTTTTTCTTTCTAATGTTTACGTTTATTTATTTGTTTTTGTTCAAAAAAATTTACTAAAATATTTTGAAATCTCTCTTTAATTTCAATTTCCGATTTATTGATCCCAAAATATTTTACAAAAATTACAAAAAAAAACAAATCTTAAAGATAATGGAATTCCTTACATATAAATGGTATTTATCAAGAATTATTATGCCTTAAAAAAGGAAATATTTTAAAGATTTATAACAAATAACATGTTTATGTAAATAAATACTTAACAAAAAAAAAAAACAAGTAGGAACGTTAAATTCAACTGTTCCGAATTTGTTATACCCTCCACATGGGTTTTACTTTACATTAATGTCTGGACTTACTGCACTATTTATTTCAAATTTAAATAAAATATTTTAAAAAGCAAACAAGTTGATAAACTTAATACCAAATTATTACAACAAACACACTGAATTTTTTAATTTTTTTAGAGATGTCTTCATATTTTTGAACATATCTTGGCACAATGATGTCCCATTTTCGCCATTTTCAATAGCAACGTGCTTGAAATAATGGCAAACTATATTATTATAACTCTACCCAGGTAAATGGTTCATTTTGTGAATGAGCGTAATTTCAACAGTCAGACGGACGGACGGACAGATGGTCAACGGTATATCGACTGGAGTTATAAGGATCAAAAATATGTACTTCATGGAGTCGGAAATGCATTTTTCGAATGGGAAACTGATATATATACGTTGCGCAGTGGTGTGGAGGGTATAAAATTCGTAAAAAAGTGTGGGGAGAATGTATCATTATCATAATAAATTTTAACAAAAAAAAAATCTTGCAAACTAAAGAGGCATAAAAACATAAAAAAACATTATAATGCGTAAATGTATCATAAATAACAAAAATTGCGAGGCAGTTTAAACTCATTTATTTATACTAGCAGAGAGCGCAGCCCTCGAAATTCGAGTGAAAATTCTAGGAAAATTTATTTTTTCATTCAATTATAAATTTCTGTTAAACACACAGAATATATATAACTGGTTTTGTTAATAAATAATTTTATAAGAGCCTAAAGGTATGCCAATTCACAATACAACACAAATTTAATAAACACAACACATTGCATGGTTTTTTACTTGAAGCTTAAATATGTGTTTTAAGTATGTGTTAGTAGCAATTTTAAATGCATTTTACTCCAAAAAAAAAAAATTGTTCCAGACGGTGCAAATATGTAAATATGGTGGTCAGCTAAAAAGAAATACCTTTCAAATGGGGTATTTTTGGTCAAAATCGGTTGGTAACTAAAACTTATATAGCGGTCACAAGAAATCGCCTGGCCTATTAATATTATAGGTCTAGAGAATTAAATCTTCTGTGATAAAATAAAGCCTTTGAGGTATTAAAAACTGCATTATTGTCATCTGAAACTTATAATTGTATTGGAGAATAATATCTATCAACTAGAGGAAATGCAAAGTATTAATATTTTCTATATATTTCCAAACTATTTTATTCCGCCTAAGAAAATTACAATAAGAAATATAAGCTTTTTGTGCTTTATCCAAAATGTAATCAATATGTCTATATTATTTATCAAAATATAAAACTAATCAATTTTTAATTACAATGCATGGAATGAATTGGCTAGCATTTGGTAACAAATATTTTTTTTTACTCTTAATAATTAAACAGAAACGCTTACCACATTGTTATTTACTCGTAATTTTAATTTTAATTTTTAACAAAAAATGTGTTAATTCAACAATGCCAGAATATATCAATATATTCGCCCGTTTAATTTTCGAATTGGAAACAGCAAATAAAATGTCATGCGCGTATATTAAACATATAATATTTTTTTTTTGTCAATAAATTTTAACGATCCGACAAAAATATATCGGCAGCGATTGTTGTTTGCACTAACGATTAAGTGATTCACTAACTGCACCTTAACGATAGTTGACAAATCTTTTTTTTTATTTATTTAAATTGTAAACGAGTGGCATCTCTGTCAAAATAAGCGAAAAACACAAAGAAGAATATAAAAAAAAAACAAATCACTTGGTGTTTGACAGGATGATTTTAGTTTATGTTTAATTTCTTTATTTTTTCTTAATATTTTTGTTTATTTATTTGAATATAAAATAATGAAAGAATATGCTGTTTAATATTTTTATTTATATAAAAAGTTTTTATATATTCGTTATTTTATGATTTTTATTTATGTATGACGACATTTCATTTCATAAAAATTTAACTTTTTAACGATTGAATAAACAACACAAAAATTGTTGTCATTTAGACAACAACAACAGCTGACTTTAACAATAGCGAATATCGTTTAAAAATTTTACTGAATACCAGAATCGATAATTATGTTGTTTTCTTTTTTAACGATTCGATTATCGTTAAAAGGGATATCTGCTAAATAGTTATTATATAAAATTGACCCCTAAGGAACTCGAGCCGACACATTTTTACTAACAGAATTGAAGTGATTGAAATTAGCATAAAAAGTTCAAAATAAATCTGCAAATATTTCTATTAAACATAAAAGTTTTAAGCATCTTGTAAATAATTCCATCTTTTTTCAATATCTAAACTAAGAATTATTGAGCACTTATAGTATTAAGATTAGTAGTGGTGAAGTCTGACAGCTTTGTGAGACCATGGACACTAGAATGTTACCGTAGGTCTTAAGTACAGAATTATTTTCATCAAAATAATAAACTCAAAAACTTTGCCAATGTTAGAAACTAAGGACTATTGGACTATAACTATAACAATTCAGTTGGGGTACCTTATTTAGCATTAATGTATAGAAAATTTTAATAGAACATTTTTCGTTTTCAACTCAAATATTAAATAATTTTTATAATTCTAATATAGTTATTTGGCCATTCGTGAGGTTATATTTTATATTTAAATTAAGCTAGTATGGCCTATATAAATAAATTGGTTTTTTCTATTTCATTTTTCGCTACGTTTCGTCAATTTTTTGTTGGCCTTTTCAAGGGACGTAGTAAAATGATATTTTCTTATTAAATTAAATTTAAATTTACACAAAACATAAAACAAAAATTACATGGAAGATAAAACTTAAAATTTCAAAATATAAGAACAAATTTTTAAACAAAACAGCTTAAAACTAATATCACACTCAATTTTTATAATTAATTTGCAATTTTATTAACATTGTTTAAAGATGGAGGCAAAAACCTTTTTTAGCTAGAAAATTAAAAAAAAATAATTAATTAGGTTTTCTTAAAATGAAATAAGTAAGAACTTTTCTCATTATTTTTATCACTGCCAATAAATTTTTTAAACTAGATTTCCCATCTGCATTAAAACTAATTATAGGGGAATTATTATTTAAAACAGAGATTTCAGTTTTTACGGAATTTTATTCCTGTATTAACATTTTGCTTATGAACACTGCAAAAATGTTCAGCCATTATATTGACTTTACTTACTCTAAATCAGCCAGGACACAGTTCTTATTAAAACCACAAAGACGCTTAATCATCTTATAAGTCATGCTGTTCATATTCAATTTCCTAAAATAGTTGTTCCAATGCTCTATATCCCTCTTTAAATGAATATACATATATGCAAAATTTCATTTTTATTCCATTTTAAGATTTTATGAGAATTTCAGTGATTTTATTAAATTTTTTAATGAGCATATTTTCTGAAATATCTTGAATTTTTTTCTCGTTATTTGATCGTTTAATCAAAGAATCTTTAAAATTTGTTCACTTATTCACAATAAAAGTATTTTTGATTTTTAATCGACCAAACTTAAAATAATTTACATCCCTTAAGTGTTTATATTATAACATGAAGCTTTAGCAAACGTTAGAATTTTGCATAAAAAATTCAAATAAATTGAAAGCAGTTCAAATTTTAAATACATACAAATTATAAGAGCACACAAAAAATTCGCCAACCGAATTGTCTTAAAGTTTAACAATTGTATTTGCGATTGTATCAGCAGAAATTTTAAGACAGTTAGCCATTTTCTATTGATCATAATCAGCTCGAAATTCGGTTATCAACTTTATCGAACTTGGGTTGACACTAAATTCGGTAGGCACAATGAACCTGTTTTCTGAGTGTAGGCTCCGTTTTATAAATTGTTGCCTATAGTTTATTTTTTAAATCAATCTTGAATTTTTTTAGACAATTTAAAAAAAATTATTCATCCGAGAAAAGGACCTAGTGTGTCAAAAAACGGGTTGTGTCAAAAACGGTGGATTCTGGTACCAAAAAGGGTGTAGAAACTTTAAATGCGTTTTTTTTCTCCCTTTTTTCGGAGAAGGTAACATATATAAAATTCATTTTCTGTTTGTTTGTTTGTTTGTTTGACCGCTATACAAATTTTTATTTTTCAACGGATTTCTGTAAAATTTGGTACGTCGATCTCTGTACTCCGGAAAAGGTCGCCATATGATTCACGCCTACTTTTACGCCCAGTTTTTATACAAAATTCATTTTCTGTTTTTTTGGTATATTTGTTTGATATAAAAATTTTTATTTTTCAACGGATTTCTCTGTGCTCCCAGAAAGGTCGCAATATGATTCCTACCGGCCACACCTACTCTTACGCCCACTTTTTTATACAGTTCATTTTATGTTTTTTGGTATATTTGTTCGCTATACAAATTTTTATTTTTCAACGGATTTTTGTAAAATTTGGTACACGTGATCTCTGTACTCCAGCGAAGGTCAGTTTATATATCTTTCTGGCCACGCCTACCTTTACGCCCACTTTTTTATAAAAATCATTTTCTGCTTTTTGCACACATGTCCACTACACAACGGATTTCTCTGAAATTTGGTAAACAGGGGAATAACTTCACAATGAACAAATTCCCCAAATTAAAAAAAAAAGGTCCCCAAAAGAAATGAACAAATTCCCCATGTTTTTTACAAACGAAATAAAAAAATTAACTTACTCCCCAAATTCGTTCTAAAATTTTTACATATTTTTATACCCTATACCACTATGTGGTTTGGGTATAATGACTTTGTGCTGCTGTTTGTAACAACCAAAAATATTTGACCTACACCCATCTTTAATTATACCGATCAAATCAGAATCACTTTCTGATTCAATTTAACGATGTCCGTCCGTCTGTGTGTTTATGTAAAGCTTGTAATCAAACTGCAGGTCGCAAATATGAATATATTTTGATGAAATTTGGTATTTAATTTATATATTTTTGCAAAATACAAGAGACTTTACCAAACATGGTCAGGATCGGTCCATTTTTGGGCGTAGTCCCCATATAGATATAGCATCCGATATGAACTTTTTCATATCTGCAGCCGAAAAAATTAGTAAAAATCCCACTCAAATTTGGTTTATGCTTATTTTCTATATCCAGTTAGTTGGGCCTTTGAGATAGGGTCTCTAAACGCATTTTCTTACTTGTTATTTAATGAATTTTGTTAAATATTTATTTAAGTGAAAATCTGCATACTGATCTCAATATGTGTCCTGTATTCCTTTCAATAGCATCATTTCGGTATGCGAACGGGGACGCGACGCGACGCGCTAGCGAACACAGACAGCTCAGCTCAAATATCGGAATGATCCGAAATATATATTTTGGCGTTTAAAATAAGTTGACGCTAATTACGCGGCAGCACGGCTGCAAAACGCGTGGACGTTGACGCGACTCGCTCGCGGAACACAGCTCAGTGAAAAGTCTTATGATCAATTTTATCTACGTATGAGCAACAATAGGCCACACATATACTATAAGCAGTTGCTTAAAGCAACCCTGCGGTACAATTTTAAACGTCGCATTCATTTTCCATTTTTGAAACTTCTATAAATTTGACGTCTCTGCTCAATGATGATCATTTATTGAATGAAGCAATTCAATTTTTAAAACTTCTGATTCCTTTAATTTGCAAATAATTCCGTTATATTTGATTTGATGACAAAATAAATAAACTTAAAAAAATAACTTCAAGCGGTTTCGAAGCTAATTTTTGAAGTATTGTTGCTGTAGCGTCTTCTACAAAAACTTCTAAATTAAAAAACAAAAAATTTTAAATTGAAATAAAAAATGAATGAGGAATTTGTTCATTGGGCACTAACTAATTATCAGCTCCTGGTAAGCATAGTGAACCATATTTCAAGTCACACCCCTTTGGATCCCGGGCAAGACCAGGTAAAAACAGCTAGTTAGCTTTATAAATATAATCAATTTGATTGATTTAAAATAATTGATAGAAATATGATTGAACTAACTTATGGGCACGTGAATATGGAAAATTATATACGATACTCTATACGGTGTTTTTTGAGATAGGGTCTTGGATCAAACTTTGCTGAGGCAATAACTAAATATAGAAAATAAGTAAACAATGGGCCGATCATGACCATAAGTATTTGATAGGTACTCTTCTTTAATACATATATAAACCAAATTTGAAAAAAAAACTATGCAATATTTTTGTTTTTGATCGATTTAATTTAAGATCGAGAATAAGCTTTATATGGGGACTATAACTAAATATGGTACTACAGGGTTTATTTTTGGGTATAACACACATGAACAACAAATTTTATCGATATATATATATAGTATATATACATATATATGATAATCTGGATACGAGGACAATTTTATTTAGTCTGATACGCGTTACTTGTATTCACCAATTTGAAAAGCGCTCGTTCTATGGCACATATTCATGTTGGATTAAAAGGTTTACATGAACACAAGACGAACGGGTATCCTATATCGAGTCAGGAAGTGATTCTGAGCCGCTCGGTATGATAAAAGGTTTTTTTTTTTGGGAAGTTGCAAACATCAGCACAAACTCATTGTACCCTGAACCTAAAGTAGTATAGGATATAAAAATAAAAATGGAAATCAAAGGTTCAAGGTTATTTATTTATTTTATTTTTTGATGTGTAAACATCTATACGCGCAGGGGGTAAATTTCTATTTCACAATACAATCACAGAAACATCGTAACATGTGAGCGTAAGACAAAATTGGTGTGACTTATGATTGTATTGGTGAAAAAATTATGATATGTAATAACCTTTGAAAACTAAAAATGAAAAATAAAAAATGAAAAATAAATAATAAACATGCGTTTAGAGGCCCTATCTCTTAGGCCCAACTAACTGGATATAGAAAATAAGCATAAACCAAATTTGAGTGGGATTTTTACTAATTTTTTCGGCTGCAGATATGAAAAAGTTCATATCGGATGCTATATCTATATGGGGACTAGGCCCAAAAATGGACCGATCCTGACTATGTTTGGTAAAGTCTCTTGTATTTTGCAAAAATATATACCAACAAAATTTGAGAAGAATCAGTGCAATATTTTTGTTTTTTGATAGATTTAAGTGAAGATCGGGAAGCAGCTCTATATGGGGCCTATGACTAAGAGTTGTCCCAGGTATAATTTTTAGACTACTCATTAATGGATGTAATAAACGCATACAAACCCAATTTGAGTAAGATCTATATGACAATTTGGATCTTATGGCAATTTATGTCGATTTCATAGGGGTCATTTGTATGGGGGCTAGGTCTGAACATGGACCGATTCTCACCAATTTCAATAGCATTCATCCTGTGGCCAATGAAAGCGTATACACCAAATTTCATCAAAATATATTCATATATGCGACCTGCAGTTTGATTACAAGGTTTGCATGGACACACAGACGGACGGACACACGTACGGACATCGTTAAATCGAACCAGTTAGTGATTCTGATTCGATCGGTATAATTAAAGATGGGTCTAGGTCAAATATTTTTGGTAGTTACAAACAGCAGCATAAAGTCATTATACCCAAGCCATATAGTGGTATAGGGTATAAAAATGAAAAATTAACAAGTAAGAAAATTATAGTCGGTCTAGACCGACTATATGATACCCTATACCATGCGTTTAGCAACCCTATCTCTTAGGCCCAACTAACTGGACATAGAAAATAAGCAAAAACCAAATTTGAGTGGGATTTTTATTAATTTTTTTGGCTGCAGATATGAAAAAGTTCATATCGGATCCTATATCTATATGGGGACCGGGTCCAAAAATGGACCAATCCTGATCATGTTTGGTAAAGTCTCTTGCAAAAATATATACAAACAAAATATGAGAAGAATCAGTGCATTATTTTTGTTTTTAATATATTTAAGTGAAGATCGGGAAGCAGTCTATATGGGGCCAAAGGGATCATTTTTGGACTACTCATTAATGGATGTAATGAACGCATACAAACCCAATTTGAGTAAGATCTATATGACAATTTGGATCTTATGTCAATTTATGTCGATTTCATAGGTGTAATTTGTATGGGGGCTAGGTCTGAACATGGACCGATTCTCACCAGTTTCAATAGCGTTCATCCCATGGCCGATAAAAGCTCATATACCAAATTTAATCAAAATGTATTCATATTTGCGACCTGCAGTTTGATTACAAGGTTTACATGGACACACAGACGGACGGACGGACGGGCGGACGGACGGACGGACGGACGGACATTGTTAAATCAACTCAAAAAGTGATTCTGATTCGATCGGTATAATTAAAGATGGGTCTAGGTCAAATATTTTTGGTTGTTACAAACAGCAGCACAAAGTCATTATACCCAAACCACATAGTGGTATAGGGTATAAAAATGAAAAATAAAAAATGAAAAATGAAAAATAAAATGTGAAAAATGAAAAATAAAAAATTAAATGAAAAATGAAAAATAAGAAATGAAAATTAATAAATGAAAATTAATAAATGAAAAATTAAAAATGAAAAATAAAAAAATTAAAAATGAAAAATTAAAAAAGAAAAATGAAAAAAAAAAAGAAAAATAGAATATGAAAAATAAAAAATTAAAAATTGAAAAATTAAAAATTAAAAATAAAAAATGAAAAGTGAAAAATGAGAAATGAAAAATGAAAAATAAAAAATGAAAAAATAAAAAATTTTAAATTAAAAATGAAAAATAAAAAAAGAAAAATAAAAATGAAAAATGAAAAATGAAAAAAGAAAAATTAAAAATGAAAAAAAAATTAAAAATTAAAAAGGAAAAATTAAAAACGAAAAATGAAAATGAAAATAAAACGAAAAATTAATAATTAACCGCTTGAAATAATAAATAATAATAATTATTTTTATATTAGCAGAGCCCCTGCAGTTGATTGCTATAAGTGATACATAGATGACGCTTCGGTTTGATTTTAAAAAAGTGCCATAAAAAATCTTTAATTACTAGATGTTTACACATCTCCCCTGTGATCAGACTCACATGATTTTTTTTTTTCGTACATTTAGCCTTATTTTGTATAAGTTCAGAAATATTTAAACGAAAATTACTCGTCTTCATTGCTTGTTTTAATTGTTTTTATTTGTTCATGTTTTTTTTTTCCAATACCTTAACTATTGTCAATCAAATCGTTCGGTTAAGAAAATTCAAGTGCTCCCTTATCAAAACGGAAACTTGGCTAAGAGAACAGAAATTCCAAAATTAAAATAGAAGTTCGGCTTTGCTTATCAAATAATTTAGCTGATGCAAGTTAAAACAATGGTTGGCATAAAATACGTGGCCACAACGAATCTGTTATCATTCTGTATACATTATTTTTTTTGTTTTTATTTACTAAATTTATTTTATAAAAAACAAGAAAACAAATTGTCTAGTTTATTTAGCATTATTCAGCATATATCAAATACTTGTTATTACACCATTTCAAATTGAAACTGTTGTTAATAATACAAAATAAAATTAAGAATTTTAATTTTTTATTGAGAAAATAAAAATAGAGATGACAAATTTATAATTGATATCCGCATATAATAGAAATGCAAAATCCAGCACTTTTTCTTATTTTAAGATCTATTTTCTGTTAAACGAACGCGGTATTTATGTGGAAGCCAACTCTAATTGATTTCAATATCTATTTTGAATATTTATTTTCTGCAACCTCAAAATTTGTAATAATAAATTTTGCATAGACGGAACATGGTTTAGAAAAATTTACATTTTTTGTTAAAGGTACTTTTTTTTAATAAAGTAACTTTTTGAAAACTGTAATAAAAGTAATTTATTTTGATTAAAGTTAAAAAAAAGTTTTTTGAAAAGTTTCTCTTTTAGAAGTAAAACGGTTCCTTCATAAAAATATATTTTTTAAAGGAACTTTTTGTAAAAAAGGTACTTTTTGTAAAAAGAGGTACTTTTGTAAAAAAAAGATACTTTTATAAAAAAAAGTCACTTTTTATAAAAAATAATACATATTTTTATCAGTTTTTTTAATTTACTTGTCGGAAAAATTATTTTTATTATATATTTTTTTGAAAGAATATGTTTATACACAATGTATATTTTTGACAAATGTCAGTGAATTTGAAAGATATGAAAAAGATTATTTTCTAAAAAAATAGTAATTTTACGAAAAATATATATTTTTGCTTTTAGAAAATGGTAGTTTTTTTTTTTTTTTTTGTAAAAGATATTTTCTAAAAAACGAAATTTTTAGAAAGGAATGTTTTATATTACGTTTTTGAAAAATTTACTTTTATTTTGCAAAATTCGAAACAAATTCGAATTTTTTGAAAATATTATACATTAAAGATTTAGTTTTTGTAAAAAAGAACTTTTTTTGACAAAGGTTCCTTTATTTTTCGAATAACATACTCTTCTGTAAAAGTTTTATTTTTGTATGTATACTTTTTTAAATAAGGTATTTTTTATAAATTTTTTAAAAATATACTTTTACTTGTTTTAAAGTCTTTTTTGAAAAAATTTTACTTTTCTAAAAAATGTACTTATTTAAAAAAGGTTCTTTTTGAAAAAGGTACTTCTTACAATTTACATTTAATAAATTAACTTATTTCAAAAGGTTCTTTTTGAAAAAGCACATTTTACAATTTACATTTTTGTAGAAGATTAATTTATTTTTATACCCTATACCACTATGTGGTTTGGGTATAATGACTTTGTGCTGCTGTTTGTAACAACCAAAAATATTTGATCTAGACCCATCTTTAATTATTCCGATCGAATCAGAACCACTTTCTGAGTTGATTTAACAATGTCCGTCCGTCCGTCCGTCCGTCAGTCTGTGTGTCCATGTAAACCTTGTAATCAAACTGCAGGTCGCAAATATGAATATGTTTTGATGAAATTTGGTATATAAGCTTTTATCGGCCATGGGATGATAGCTATTGAAATTGGTGAGAATCGGTCCATGTTCAGAGCTAGGCCCCATACAAATTACCCATATGAAATCGACATAAATTGTCATAAGATCCAAATTGTCATATAGATCTTACTCAAATTGGGTTTGTATGCGTTCATTACATCCACTAATGAGTAGTCCAAAAATGATCCCTTTGACCCCACAAAGAGCTGCTTCCCGATCTTCACTTAAATCTATTAAAAAACAAAAATATTGCACTGATTCTTCTCAAATTTTGTTTGTACATATTTTTGCAAAATACAAGAGACTTTACCAAACATGATCAGGATCGGTCCATTTTTGGACCTAGTCCCTTTATAGATATAGCATCCGATATGAACTTTTTCATATCTGCAGCCAAAAAAATTAATAAAAATCCCACTCAAATTTGGTTTTTGCTTATTTTCAATGTCCAGTTAGTTGGGCCTAAGAGATAGGGTTTCTAAACGCATGGTATAGGGTATCGTATAGTCGGTCTAGACCGACTATAATTTTCTTACTTGTTAAAACATGCTTTTCTGTAAGTTTTTTTGGGGTTACTTTTTTGAAAATTTTAAATGGTACTTTTTTGAAAAAGTTGTTTTTTAAAAACGGAAATTTTAATGAAAAAAAATATTTTTTGAAAAATATACATTTTATTTCAAAAATATACTTGTTTAAAAGGAGTTTTTTTTTTTTTGTAAAATGGTAGTTTTTCAAAAAAAAATACTTTTTGGAAAAGGTGCTTTTTTTAAAAGTTCATTTTAATTCAAGTGACTTTCTTACTCTTTAAAAAATCTATATATTGCAGAAAAGTACTTTTTCGAAAAGGTACTTTTTAAGAAGAGCTAGTTTTGCAAAAATGTACTTTTTAGAAAAAGCTATTTTTTTGCAAAAATATACTTTTTCGGAAAGGTACTTTAAAAAAAAGTTATTTTTTGAAAAAGGTAATAGTTTTGAAGTAACTTCTTTTTGGAAAAAGGTACTTTTTTGAAAAATATACTTTTTTGAAAAATATACTTTTTTAGAAATGTGACTTTTTTTAAGCAACGTACATTTATTTAGAAAAATATTTGATATTTTTTTTAAATTTTATTACGGTTAACGGTAAAGCCGGGTCCTAATTTTTTTTAAATATGACAAATTGATATTGAACATTCAAGATTCTTATAAAATAACGAAAATTTATATGAAAAACCCGAATATACTATATCTTACAATTTTTAAATTAAAATTTTGTCAGTAAGAATTTCCATGTCTCTAATGTCAATATTAATTTGATTATCACTCTCATTTTCTGAATATCAAATTTCAATTCTCAATATTTTTCTGTTTTAGAAGTAAATTGAAATGGTGTACTTTGTTTTTATTAACAAGACAACAAATGGCAAACAATATAAAAAACAGGCAATAAGCCAATATTTAAATGAAAATACCTGATAAACAAATTTTGCAAACAACAAAAACACGTGCCTTTTACTAAGTATAAACTAAAAAAAAAACCCAAACGAATGTTTTTATATAAAGTCTGTCCGTTTAGCTGATATTTTTCACTGTTCTAACTACAACTAGAACTTTGTTTCGCTATAGCCTATATTCGTTAATAGTACTTTTACGTCTATTTATAATATTCCGTTTATTTAAACAGCAATGTATTCGCAATGGTAATAGCAATACTTGCTCCCCAAATAGATTATATGTATATTCACTTTGTATGAGCAATATGGAATTTCAGCAAAAACGTTTTTATGCCCTATACCACTTTGTGCTGGTGTTTGTAACTACCAAACAAATTTGATCTATATCTATCTTGTATTATACCGATCGACTCAGAATCACTTTCTGACCGTCTGTCCGTCTGTGTGTCCATGTAAACTTTGTAATTAAACTACAGATCGCAAATGTGAACACAAATTTGGTACATAAGCTTCTATGCGCCATAAGACGAACGCTATGGGTAAATTAGTGAAAATCGGTGCTTCTTCGCACCTAGTCTCCCTGCAAATGACCCCTCTAATATCTACTTAACTAGCCATAAGATTGAAGTTATCATATAGATCTCAGTGGTATTGAGTTTTCGTGTGTTCATTACATCCATTAATCACTAGTCCAAAAATAAACCTTATAGAAGAATTCTTAGTCATAGCCCCCATATAAGGATGCTTCCCGATCTTCACTTAAACCTGTCAAAAATAATAATATTTTTGTCAAACTTGATTTGTATATGTTTTTGCCAAGGTTCAGAAAATACACACATGAAACACACAATGTTCTGTTCAAAAGCAGCCAACACATATCTTTATTTTCATATCAATTATGTGCGTTTCTAAATTTTCTACGGTGCCCAACACAACCATGACCGTGTTCGTTTTAATATTTCGTTATTTACACGAACATTTTTGTATCACATACATTTTGTTTCAATCACACATAAAGCACACATTTCTGAGTGTTGCTTTATTTGAAGTTCATGTTCTGGTACGTGTACTGAAAAAAAACACAGAACATGTACAATAAACAGGTTCGAGTTCAGTTATATTTTAAGTCGTGTTGTGGCTCGTGTAGTAAGAAAAAACAGAACATGTACAATAAACAGGTCCGAGTTCAGTTATATTTTAAACACGACTTAAACCTGTTTATTGTACATGTTCTGTGTTTTTTTTCAGTACACGTACCAGAACATGAACTTCAAATAAAGCAACATTCAAAAATGTGTGCTTTATGTGTGATTGAAACAAAAAGTACGTGATAGAAAAATGTTCGTGTAAATAATGAAATATTAAAACGAACACAGTCATGGTTGTGTTGGGCACCGAAGAAAATTTAAAAACAAACATAATTGATATGAAAATAAAAATATGTGTGTGTTGGTCTAAGTTATGTTTGTTTACATATATGTACGAGTTTTTTATTCAGTGTGTGTTTTTTTCTGAACTCTGGTTTTTGCAAAAAGTAAGTAATTTTCCAAAATATTATCAGAATCGATCCGTTTTTCAACATAGCCCCCATCCATAATATTAATAGGCTGGGCAATTTTTTTTTTTTACCGATTTTTTGTTCTACCGTTTTAACTCGCTTTTGACCAAACGTATATCATTTGAAAGGTATTTCATTTTAGCTGTACACCAGATTTACAGATTTTTAAAGTTTTTCCTTTATTTTGAATAAATTGCATTTAAAGTTGCTACTAACACATACATAACATTATACATATGCTATGTGTATGTTTATTAAATTTGTTAATGAGTTTGTCATATTCATTCACAATAATAATAAACAAAAAAGGTGTTGGTTTGTGAATTGGCTATGTTGAAAGTTGTCTAGAAATTGCACTCGAATTTCGAGCGCTGGAATCTGCTAGTATACATAAATATAGCATCCGCTATGAACTTTTTATGCTTATTTTCTAAACCCAATTAATTAATTGGCTCTAAGACCAATTCTCTAAACGCATGGTATAGTCACATATAGACCGACTATAATTTTTCTGATTGTTATTTTTTATTTTTGAAAATCTTAACTCTAGTTTGAATTCTATTGAGAATTTTTCAAAATGGTTTAGGGTCGGTATGGGGACAGAAATCGATTTTGTCCAAAAAATAAATTCATGAAACCTATTTTCCATTCTCTAGTGCTTCATTTTCACATTACCAAATAAATTACTTTTGAAGAATCTTATCCGTGCTAAAAATTATTACATTAGGGGTACTTTGATGACCTAAAAATTAAAAAATCGATATTTTCCCAGTTCAAACCTTAATCTACTCGAAAAGTTTTTAATATTTTTCTGATCGAAATCATATTTTTACCCATAGCATTCCCCCTAAGTATGAGATTTGTACCCAAACATACAAATTTCATGAAGGGGTTCAAATGAGAGAAATTTCGAAGACTTATCTATTATTTTACATCCAATACCAGTCAATTTCTCGAGAAATTGAGACTTGGAATAGGTTTACTTTTACCCCCCAAACTAATAATTTTTACCACGGATAGTTTTTATTAGTAGGTTGGTATATTTTGGATGTAAAAATAAAGCACTAGAGAAAATAATAAAATTGTTTATGTTTAATAACATAATTTTTTTGGACGAAATCGATTTCAACGACCCCCTACCGACCTTTAAAAAATGTTGCAAAATTCTCGAAAATCTTTTGGGCCTTAATCATTCATATTCCGATTTAAGAGTTGAAAAAGTATAACATTATGAAGTCCATTAGTAAGATCCCACATTAATAACCTATTGACTCACACAAAGTTTCAATACTCTCATTACCCAAGTTCTCCATAATAATAATAAATTACTTTGTATGAGAAGCGCCAGGCCCACTAATCCTATCCCCTTCATTTTAAGTCCGTTTATTTAAATGCATAATAAAGGTACTCAAACACAGTTTTGAGACACTCGCTATCATAGTACTCGAGATATATGATGATTAATATTTATTTCGTATAGGAAGTGACATGCCCTCTCTGCCTATTTGGAAACAAAAAGCAGAAGAGCTTGAACCGTACCTATGGTATAAATCTTGGAGCAGTAGCTCCTATGGTTCGTTACAAACAAATAAATAAACGCTTTCATACACAAAAATTTAATTAAAAAGAAATAATGATAATAAGAATAATAAGAATAAACTAGCGGAACCCAGCCCTCGAAATTCGAGTAAAAATTCTGAGAATTTTTTATTTTTTATTTTAATAAATAAGAGCCTAAAGGTAGGCTAATCAATTTTAGCCAATTCACAATTTAACACAGGGCTTTTGATATTTACAATAAACACACACACAGTATGTGTGTTATGTATGTGTTAGTAGCAACTTCAAATGAACATTATTCCAAAAAATGTTCCAAATGATGCTAATCCGTAAATATGGTGGATAGCTAAAGAGAAATACCTTTCGAATGAGGTATTTTTGGTCAAAATCGGTTGGCAAGTAAAATTTTTATATCGGTCACAAGAAAGCGCCTTGCCTATTAATATTATAGATAATAAATATTTTAAGAGGAAATTTTTTTTTTGATCCTGGCCCTCTGTCTAAGAATCTTTTGTTAGAATTTCCCGAAATCCTAATCAAGAAATGCAAAAAATCCGAGTGAAAATATTCAAATCACATTTCAATTTTTTTTCAAACTTTTCTTAAACAAAAAAACCTTAAATTGATTTAACCAAACCTACCTCAAATACAAACTATGCTTAACAAATAATTTATTAATATTTTTAACTATTCTATGAACAATTGTCTCGTGTAAACAAAGTTCTTGATAAAAAGCTTTTTATGTAATTTTTTTTATTTTATTTCTTTGCTAATAAACTTTTCAAATGTGTTTTTCTGTTTATCTGCCACTTAATTCTTGGGAAAGTTCAAAATGTACTCGTACATGCGAACATTTATCAAATGTTTCGCTAGTGCTTGAATAGATAAACTTGCTTGTGAACCACATAATGCCAAAAATAAGTTTACAAGTTCAAGGTTAAGATTTATACAAATGTTTGTTCATTTATTTTCATTTGCTAACATTTCAAGGAAAATCAAGTTGAAAGCCATAAAAATTAAGGGAAGGCTGAAACTGCTCAAAAAAAAAGGTAGTAAGCAATGGAAATTATGGCCGAAATTAAATTTTATATTCAAACTTGTTGACAGGAAATGAGCCATAATATTTAAATACATTTCTTTTGTTTTTCTGGTGAAATTTTGTAATTCCTATTTTGCAGATAACTTTTTTTGTTACACCTATAAGAAAATGTTAGTAAACAAAAAAACTTTTTTGTTTTTTTGTTTTTTTTTGTTCCAACTCATAATTTTCCAATAAAAAATTGAATGTCATTCCTATGTCAATGATCACTATTAAGTCCACATAATAATCGCTGAAACTATTATTTATGTTCATAATTTTTTGTTCATTTCTTATGGTCACACACACAATCTATTTCGTATATGGTCACGCGGTTTTTATTTCATATAAAGAAAAATTCTATTGTTCTTTCAGTTTCTTAAAATTTTGTTGTTTGTTTTCTTTTTTTGGCCACCATATCCCTGAAGTATTACATAATGGGGTGTAACCGTTAAAAGGTATTTGTATAGCGGTTTCAAAGAAACGTAAAAAATATGTTTAATATGCATAAAAAAATTGTTCTTTCTTCATGAATTTCCTGTCCTGTTGTTGAGAAGTCATCGACATTTTTTATATTGCATCATACGGTTTTTGTATGTTTGGGATGCTGGGGATTTAACGAGATTTACAATTTGAGATTTTTTTTTTTAGACCTTTTCGTTTTTAGTTAAAACATATACACGTATATTGAATGTAGGCTGTTTGTATAAGGCCATTTCTCTACTGTGGCTGTACAATTCAGACAAAAGCCTTCAGATTTTTGGAAAAAAAAAAGAATTTTTATATGTTCCTGTTTTTTTTTTTTTTTTAACTTTTGTATCTTTTTTTATTATTCCTTATTATGCTACAAAGAAAAAAAAAACACCTGTAGGAGGTAACTGACACATGGCTGGCTGGTTTTTATACCCTATACCATAAAGTGATCAAGGTATAATGAGTTTGTGCTGATGTTTGTAACTACCAATCATATTTGACCTACATCGATCGCCTCAGAATTATTTTCTGAGTCGATTTATGTGTCTATGTGTGTATGTATTTGCAAGTCGCAAATAAATGAACTTTGGAATATAAACTTTCAATGGTCATAGAACAAACGGACAATTGAATTGGTGAAAATCAGAGCCTGTTCAGACGTAGTCCCCACCAAATGACACCTATGAGATCGACTCTAGTTAACATAACTTTCAAATCATATAGATCTAGTTCAAATTTTGCTTGTGTTAGTTTATTACGCCCATTAAGCAAATTAGTTAAAAAAAATCATTTTCGATAATTCTAAGCCTTAGTCCCTATAAAAAGTTGATTCCCAATATTCACTTAAACCTATCAAAAACAAAAATATTTCACATATTTTACTCAAATATGGTTTGTATATGTTTTTGCAAAAAATAAGCGACTTCACCAAATATGGTCAGGATCGGGCTATTTTTCGATCTAGTTCCCACATAAATATAGCCATCCGATGTGAACTTTTTCATATCCGAAGGCAAAAAAATTAATAACAATGCCATTCAAATTTGGTTTATGCTGATTTTCTTTATCTAATTAGTTGGATCTAAGACCTTTTCTCTAAACGCATGCTATACGTTATCATATAAACGGTCTATACCGACTATAATTTCCTTTCTTTTTTTTAACAAAGATAATCAGTTTATACCAACAAACATAAAAGAAAACAAGTAAGAAAATTATAGTCGGTCTAGACCGACTATACGATACCCTATACCATGCGTTTAGAGACCCTATCACTCAGGCCCAACTAACTGGATATAGAAAATAAGCATAAACCAAATTTGAGTGGGATTTTTATTAATTTTTTCGTCTGCAGATATGAAAAAGTTCATATCGGATGCTATATATATATGGGGAATAGGATCAAAAATGGACCGATTCTGACCATGTTTGGTAAAGTCTCTTGTATTTTGCAAAAATATATACAAACAAAATTTGAGAAGATTTAGTATAATTTTTATCGACCCTATCTATAATTATGTTGTTTTTTCTTAGAATTATCTAAGTCAGGCTTTCAAGGTCACAGTAAATGAAAAATAAGAATCAGTGCAATATTTTTGTTTTTTGATAGATTTAAGTGAAGATCGGGAAGCAGCTCTATATGGGGCCTATGACTAAGAGTTGTCCAATAGGGATCATTTTTGGACTACTAATTAATGGATGTAATATATACATACAAACCCAATTTGACTAAGATTTGTGTGATAATTTGGATCTTATGGCAATATATGTTGATTTCATAGGGGTCATTTGTATGGGGGCTAGGTCTGAACATGGACCGATTCTCACCAATTTCAATAGCGTTCATCCCATGGCCGATAAAAGATCAAATACCAAATTTCGTCAAAATATATTCATATTTGCGACCTGCAGTTTGATTACAAGCTTTACATGGACACACAGACGGACGGACGGACGGACGGACGGACATTGTTAAATCAACTCAGAAAGTGATTCTGATTCGATCGGTATAATTGAAGATGGGTCTAGGTCAAATATTTTTCGTTGTTACAAACAGCAGCACAAAGTCATTATACCCAAACCACATAGTGGTATAGGGTATAACAAACATGTTGAGAATTTATTAAAAAAAAATACGTCTTCAACAAGGGAATTGTAAAAAAAAGATCACAAAATATTGATGAAAAAATCTAACTGAGAAACGCATATACAGTGAGTGACAATACAATGGAAACTTTTAACAAAATATATTTTCGACGACTTAAATGGTCAATACCAAAAAATTTGGTTCATAAAATTTAAGTCTCTTTTATTAATTTAAAAATGTTTATGTTTTATTTATTTAAAAAGGAAAAAATATTAACATAAAATAGCTTAACTTCAGAAAAAATAACAAAACAGTGGAAACCTTTACTATACAATAATTTAAAGCTCGCCCTCTATTTTTGGTTCCACTATTTCTTAGAACTGCTTCCTTGCGCCTGTGCATGGATTCAATTAAATTGTTGGTGATAACCACTGATATATTTTGCCGCTCTGTTTTAACTACCTCTATGGGATCTATCTTGTTTATGTAGTTTCATGTCCGTATTTTTCGATCTACAATTTCCCATAGATTTTCTATGGGATTGAGATCTGGGGTCGAATAGTCGCATTCGTTATCGAAATTTTTCGATCGAAATTATTTTTTTATTTTCCAAAATAAAATACTGAGTGTAATTTTGTTCTGTCAGAGTTCAATAGTTAATAGTAAAAGTGAAACGAGATCTAACCATTCTCCGCCTTCTTTAAATAATAAACCAAAATATGGAATTTCGACTGATTGTACTCGATATCGAATGCGACGATTTGCCCCCCTGGTAATTGGGCTGACCATTCCGAAAAACTAACTGCATTAGATCGTTTCCATTCGGTTACAACTTTGGAGGTTCCAGACCAGGGGCATATTTTGCTCCTTATATGGATACATTACATTATTCAGAATTAGCTTGTATCCAATTTCAGTTAGAATATCTTTTACTGCATTATTTGGACCTATTCCTTAGCCCGAAAAGCCATCCCATACCTTAAAATGCCATCGCCAAATTAAACAGTTGTATTTGTATATTTTGGGTCTAGTCTACAAAGGTCTTTCATCATGGCCTCTAATATTAAACTTGGAGTCATCTGAAAAGAGAACAGTATTCCAAATCCGTCTTGACCAGTTTATGTGCTCATTAGCAAAATTTATGTGAGCCAGGTGATTTTTCTCTGATATCGCTGGTTTCTTCACAGGACGATAACAACAAAGATCAGCCTCAATTGCCCTTCGAGAAACAGTTCGAGCACATATTTTTATTTCATATTATGACTTCTTTAGGTAGCATGTTTTGATATTTTTTAAACTCTTGATATTAAATTATTCTGTCTTTGACTCGTTCCACGGCGCCTTCCGCCTAAATGTTGAGTCCAAATTATGGATTTATTCATAGCATACGAGTATTTCTCACAAATTATCTTTTGCTTAAGACCAGCAGTAAAGTAAAATCATCTATTATTCTGGTTTGTAGCCATTATTTTATAATAACTAATTATTAGCAGTTTCCAGTCTTCAAAATTCTGGGAAATATTATTTTTTCATTTAATAAAGACACAAAAATATTCTAATCAATTTTTGCCAATTCACAATTCAACACAATTATTATTGTGAATGAAGATAACACACAAATTTTTTTTACAAACACTTAACAAATTTAGTAAACACACACATAGCATTGTATAATTTTATTTATGTGTTAGCAGTAACTTTAAATGCATTTTACTCAAAAAAGAAAAAAAAAATTAAAAATTAAAAAATCTGTAAGTCTGGTGGACAGCTAAAAAGAACTATCTTTCAAATAATATATGTTTGGTCAAAATCGGGATTAAAGTGTTTAACAAAACATCGGTCACAAGAAATCGCCTTACCTCTTAATATTTTCGATTATAATATTAAAATATTGCAAAATACAATTGTGTTTAAAAACCAGTTGAAAAAACGTCAGAAGCTATAAATAGTTAAATAGCATCCTCTATTTTTATTGATTTAATCAACTCTGGTACAGAAGTTTCCATTGTTTTGGCATCACTACAAAAAAATGCGTTTTTTTCGTTTATCTATTTTTCTGTTTTTTTAATTGTATTTTTTTTTTTTTTAATTTGTTATCTTTCGGTTGAGAACACACCAAAGAGTGATTCCGCAAAAAATGCATAATTTTTGGACTTAATGCGAAATTATGAAAAACAAAATAGGCAAATTTAGAATTTTTTAAAAGTTTCCAATGTATTGTCACCCACTCTATGTATATTTTCAATTTGAAATATATTATTATTATTTTTTGTTGTTCTTAATTGATAATAATATTCATTGATAGACACAGTTTCGATTCATAACTTTATTCATACTATTTTTTAACCATAATCTTACCTATTAATTCTTCATTACGCTTAGACGTAATGATCACGTAATGCACTTAGATCATAAATAGATTAATTAGTATTAGCAGTCGATTTTTTACGATTTAAAAAAAAAATACTTTTTTGAGCTAAATAAGTACCTAACTTAAAATTTTGTGCGTGACCGTGAAAATAGCTTATGACCGTGAAAATAGCTTAAGTGCCAAAATCAAATTTTGCAAATTTTTTTACTTAAAACTGTGTACCTTATATCGCGTCATGACCGTGAAAACAAAATTGTACAACAGAAGTTATTTTATACACTCCCACCAGTGTGTAGAGGGTATATATAAGTTTGTCAATCCATTTTTAATTATTAGAGCAAAAAAACCTGGACCCCATAAAATATAAATATGTATTCGTGATCGTTAAAACAAGCGATATCCGTCTGTCCGTCTGTAAAAATCACGATCGCCCCCTCAATAGTTCAGTTGGGTTGATCATTATTATTGGAAATGATTTATTCGCACCCTGAGAGGGTTGCTCTTTCAAATCACCAAATTCGGTCCAATAAGTCCCGAGATATCAATGAAAAACTAGAAAAGGCTTGAAAAATATGTTCTTATTATCGTTGTTTGTCTAATTTTTTTATTTTATGCCATAGCTGTAATAGTTGTTGTTTTTGTGGTCGTATTGCCATAGTGTGTTTGTGTGTTTGTTGTATTGTTTAGTGTATAGTTTAGTGTGTGTTTGCTGTATAGTTTAGTGGTTAAAAATATCAAAAATTTTTGTTAATTATCTTATTAATTTGAAACATCATTGTAAAAGTGCCATTATAATTTGAAATCTAGCATTTTTTGTCTCTTAGCCTTGGTTATAATATTGTGTTTAGATCACCGGTGGCGGTATCACAGATTATGCACAGCCGAATTTTATACTCTTACTTGTTTTTATTATTTTTGCTTTATCTCTAGTATGTTAACACACTATGCATATGGCACTTAAGCTAAAATTGCAATGAAACTATGGTGGATGATGCAAATGATCGTAAATTATCGATTTGCAGCAACAAAAAAAAAAAAAACGAAAATCGAATATCATTTCACATTTTCAAGGTCATGCCACGATATGAGTTAATGATAATGTTTCTAGCCATTTGAAAGTTTGTAAAATTTTCTTCTATCTAAATTAGTGATTTTTTTTAACACATATTATTTAAAATATATTGTCTGTGAAAAAATATTCTCGTATTTTCAGTACAAATATTAGTTTTAGGGAAATAAATTAAAGTTTAAAGTTCCCAAATATTTTTTTTTTATTCACACTCTAATGATATTAAGCAGCAAGAACAAGGTATACTGATATGTAGAAAAATGACAACTTCTGAGGTAAATGTAGTAATTTTTGATACTTTTACTGATAAATTTAATATTTTTCTTCTTTCCAAAATTTTGTTAAAATTTTGCATTTGTTAAAATTCTATTTTTTAGTTCATGGATTTTAACTCATGTTTCGTATATGATAGATAGTCTAATGCTCTAACTAATGAGCTATTTTTGATTGTGTATGATGACTGGCTTAAGCAAACTTATTTGTTGTTGTTTGGTTTTTTTTCATACAGAAATATCAAAAATAAATAAAAACAAAAATTGGTTAAAAACGTGAATAAATAATAAATTGAATAAACTAAAAACAAAAAATAAGAAATAAAAACAAAAAAATTCGTTCGTCAGAATTTAATTCTACACTATACAAAAACAATTAATTTTGAATTTGTGATTAATCTATTTAAAAAAATTTAAATCTTTAGAACTTTTTAAGAAGCTGGAGAGCCATACATAATAACCTTTAATCTGAAATAATAAAGTTGTGAAAATTGAAGTTTGTTGATTCCGATTTGAGTTAATTATAAAAATTTGATTTTCTGAAGGCCCTCCTTAAAATCTTATCTCAACCAATGGAAGGACAAATATGAGAAATTTTTGAGAAAAATTAGTATAAATTTTCAAAAAAAAAAAAATAACCGAAATTACGATTCAGATTATGAACGATTTCTTTGTAGTTCTCAGCTATTCTATTGTCAAAGAAATGTTCTATTATTTTCTGGAAGTTCCTTGCAAATGTTCATTATACCCTATACCACTATGTGGTTTGGGTATAATGACTTTGTGCTGCTGTTTGTAACTACCAAAAATATTTGACCTAGACCCATCTTTTATTATACCGATCGAATCAGAATCACTTTTTGAGTCGATTTAACAATGTCCGTCCGTCCGTCCGTCCGTCCGTCTGTGTGTTCATGTAAATTTTTATCAAACTGCAGGTCGCAAATATCAATATATTTTGATGAAATTTGGCATATAAGCTTTCATCGGCCATGGGATGAATGCTATTGAACTTGGTGAGAATCGGTCCATGTTCAGACCTAGCCCCCATACAAATGACCCCTATGAAATCGACATAAATTGCCATAAGATCCAAATTGTCGTATAGCTCTTAGTCAAATTGGGTTTGTATGTGTTTATTACATCCATTAATGAGTAGTCCAAAAACGATCCCTACAACTCTTAGTCATAGACCATATAGAGCTGCTTCCCGATCTTCACTTAAATTTATCAAAAAACAAAAATATTGCACTGATTCATATCAAATTTTGTTTGTATTTATTTTTGCAAAATACAAGAAACTTTACCAGCCATGGTCAGGATCGGTCCATTTTTGGACCTAGTCCCCATATAGATATAGCATCCGATATGAACTTTTTCATATCTGCAGCCAAAAAAATTAATAAATATGCCACTCAAATTTGGTTTATGCTTATTTTCTATATCCAATTAGTTGGGCCTAAGAGATAGGGTCCTAAACGCATGGTATAGGGTATCATATAGTCGGTCTAGACCGATTTTCTTACTTGTTTTTCTCTGGTTACTTTTTGAAAATGTATACTCATTTTTCTCCAAAATCTGACGAGATAAAAAATTAAAGTTTTTTAAGTTATTTGTTTTAAAAAAATCTTTTTTTTTTTATTCTGAAAACATGATCTTAATTTAACTCTTTTAGTTGGTTGAAATTGCTTTTTTTTTATGAATTTACTTGAATTATTCTTTTCTGCTTTTAATTATAGTAAAAATAAAATATTTTTTCATTGTTCAATCGATTATTCTAAACCTTATCTGAAATTTATTAGTTGATAAGAATATGAAAAGATTTACATTATGAAGCACTTTTTTTAAACTTTTCGTCCCCATAAATCAAAATAGAAAAAGTTTTCCTTGCCAGAGATCGTTCTCTTTAATTTGGTACCCATATTAACATAAGGATGGAAATAACTAAATTAATTTTTTGAATTTTTTGTATCCCTAAAACTTTGAAGTCCTTTTAAAAGGAGAAAATATAAAAAAATTAAAAACTGAGTACACAGTTTTTCTAAATACCATCTCTAGTTTCATGTGTATATGGTCGTGTTCAAGTCCAATAAGTACTGGTTTAATTATATCTGTGGTCACAAGCAATAACCGCCTAACTCGAAAATCATGCTTTCGAGAAAAATAGCTTTTTATATAAATGTAATGGGGCTTCATTACGACTTAGGTCAGTATGTTTTCATTAATAACTTTTTATTAAACAGTGCTAGAGAAATGGTGATTTCACGTAAATATAAAGCATTGTTAGTAGAATATGATAGCATACATAGCTCAATTCGTTCTTAAGTCGACTTAGGCGGATATCGCTTGTGACCACAGATATATAGAAATTAGGGTAAATCTTTTCGAATCATAGGTGACTACGCAATGCGGTATGTCGCACTGGCAAAAATGTAATGATGCTGTTTTGCAGAGAATTATTTAATTAAGAGAAACTGCATCATAATTTTTTTTCTAGAATTTTTTTTTCCCTATTTATTTGATGTAAGTATATTTAAAAAAATATAATATTTCAACATTAATTTTGAAAAAAAAAATAATTGAATAACAATAACAGTTTAAAAAATATTCAGGTTTTTATGATGGCACCCAAAAATTCAGCGTTTTTAATTTTTCTGGACCTTAATGTTCTGGTAGCAAAAAAGTGAAAGGTGGGAGTGTATTCTTTTGATTTAATAAATAAAATTCGTATAATAATGTATACTGTTGAACAAAGTTATAAATTTTATTAAAAAAAGTCACACGAAATTTCATTTCATACTTTTAATGCTTTCAATGCTATCAATAAGGCCTATGGAAGGTATAGGCCAGAAAGTGCGACAGAGTCGCATAAGACTTCAACCTCATAAACATGTTTTGGAACTAGATGATGTCGTTAAAGAAATTATAGAAGATAAAATCTGTATTTGCATACACGTAAAAATATTTATGAGTCATTGTATCGTTTATCTTGTTTCAGCCAGTTTTGTTCATGAGTAAATATTGTTACTTATAGCTTCTAAACCGAATTACAAAACTTTTTCAGTTGTTTCAAAAAAAAATTTTCAAATAAAAACGAAAAAGAAATAAAAATTCGAGTCCAAAAATTCATATTCGGGTATATGGGCTGAGGGCGATGAAACTCTCCAGCTATCTCAACTCCATAACAGTGATAAATTGTGCCAAGTTTCATGACTTATGGTAAAGAATGAAAAATTTGGGGAAAAACAAATCTTTTCGGGTTACATGGGCGGGAGGCGATGGGCGCGGTCAATTTTGACGAAACTTAAATTTTATATTAATTGAGCTTATAGAAGGCTCTGGGCCAAATTTCAATATTCTACAAGCTCTCCTTGTACTTTTTGCCAAGAAATGTATTAAGCGATCCCCCTGTGCGTCGCACAGTGGCGCCCGTAAAGCAAACGAGGTTGCAAAAAATTTGCATGTGTGCCGACGAAGTTTTGAATAAACCCATGTTATAGGAAACTTTTCAACGATTTCAAAAATGCTACTCTTAATAATATCACATTTTTAGTTTAGAAGATATAACCGTTCAAAGTTGACCGACTTTCGGTTTTCAAAAAAACACACAATTTTTAGTCAATTTGTTGCGATTTCAGGTGTAATATCACGAATCGCCTTATTTTTTGTTTGTATTGATTGATGTATTTATTAAATGTATAATGATAAAAAAAAAAAATTAACTGTTTGCTTTGTGTTTCTCCTGGTCAATCACTATTTAAAAACTATCCGTTTTTTCACTATTTTTCAACTTTGACGGAAAATAAAAAAAATCTATATTTTTCTATATTTGCCATATTTGCAAAACATGTTCTTTGATTATTTCTTTACATAATTCGAGAGGCTTTATCTGCCCGTACGTGCCCTTTTGGCTTCTAGAGGTAAAAAGGGTTAAAAAGACATGGTTGTAGAAATTGTATGGCGTGCATCCCTTACATGTTTTGACTGACACTAGTTTAATCTAATAGTTTGAAAATTGCATTTTAAGTCGGTTGTCTACCTGTGAGCCTCTGCCAAAGTCTACTCCCAATATTCTGTTACAGACACAGGATGCACAAAAAACTACTCATTGAAATTCGCAGGTACGCACCTCACTTAAAAATTACTTTGGAGTACAAATGGTCAAGAACAATATTGACTTATGGTCCCTCCAGGTAGGCACAAATCTTATTTAGACACGAGCATAATATCAAAATTGCATAAAGCAGCCTAAATCCATATGTATGCAGGGAACATGTAAATTTTTAGGCATGGTAGCATAAGTCTATATATTGCAAAATAAGCATAATGCCTGGATTAGTCTACGACTGAAAGTTGGCGCAACAAGTACTGAAACCATGGCGTTAAACAATTTAAGTACTGAAACCATGGCGTTAAACAATTTAAAATTATTTGAACTGTTTAGAAGGTCAACCACTCCACAGTTTTTCACGGAAGCTGCTTTAGAAGAACTTGATAACTTATACGGAAATATTGAGAGAAGCGAAATTATAAAAAATAATTTTTATCTGATGTATGCAAATATTAAGGCAAAATGGGTGAAATCTAATCGAACCATTCAGAACTTCAACTCCAAATACGAGGACTGGCGTAATGAAGACACCATCCTGGATATATTGGCAGTAGATAAATCCACCACATCAACCAGAGGAGCAAAAGGAAGGCCAAAAAAAAGTATTGAGGAGTGTTCAATTTTCAATTTTCATTAAAAAGTATGGTAGCCTTGGCCTTGTTTATGGACTTACAACTTTCCAAAGAAAAATATGAGATACTACGGGCATCCTTGATGCGACACGGGGCTGACGTTTTACCAGGATACAAGCATATTACGCAAGCCAAAATAAATTCACGACCACTGCATATGGAGTTTACGGAAGTCTCTGTGAAAGCCAATCGGCAGGATCTCATGGGCCATACAGCTAAACGGTTGCTGTAGAGTCTTCCTGAAAATGAGGTGAAAATTCTTCCTGAGAAACTGACATTGATCAGCAAATGGGGCTGCGATGGATCATCCGGACAAAGCGTTTATAAGCAAAGGATATCTTCCGATGACGCTACAATATCGGACGGAAATATGTTTATGGCATCTGTTGTTACTTTGCGGCTAAAATCTGATGTTTCCCTACACTGAAAAAATCCACGTCCGTCATCAGTGCATTATTGCCGACCAATAATGTTTCAGTTTGCAAGGGAATCGGCAGAACTCACAAGGACCACGGTGAAGGACATTGAAGAACAAATAAGCAAGATTAAGCATACAAAGCTGCAAATTGGAGATGGAAAATATATTGAATGCAATTACGAGTTCCACCTGACCATGGTTGACGGAAAAGTCGTAAACGAACTGACAGGAACAACCTCAACATTGTCATGCCCGATTTGCAAAAAGAGTCAGAAGAACTTTGGTAATTTAAACGATTCTACAAACGAGGAGAATTACGAATATGGAATGTCACCATTGCACGGAAGGATAAGGTGTATGGAGTTCCTGCTAAAACTGGCGTATACCCTACCACAAGAGGAGTAAAACTTCGATGAAAATACATCAATAAAGGATAAGGAAAAGATCAGAATGAAGCAAATACAGGATGTTTTTTTTTTAAAGTTGGACTAAAAGTAGACTGTCCCAAGCACGGATACGGTAACTCAAACGATGGAAACACTTCTAGGAGATTTTTTGAAAATGATGAGGCAGTAACTAGAATCACTGGAATTGACAATCAAATCGTGAAAAGATTGGGAACGATCTTGAATGTTTTAAACTGCAAAGAAAATGTCAGTTCTACAAAATATGGAGAATATGCATCGAAAATTGCATCTCTTTTAGCAGAAATGTATCCACAGAAGAAGTTGACCCCGACCGTCCATAAAATATTGGCGTATGGCAAAGATATAATTGAGTACCAGTCTTTGGAGAGCTTTCTGAAGAAGCACAGGAGTCTTTTAACAAATTTTATAAATAATATAGATTGCAGAACACATTCAAAGCATCAACGGTAAGGCAAATGAGGACCTCCACTTATCTCTTCCCTGCGGCATGTAAAGTCACGAATAGAGTTAGAAAATAATTATAGTTTAGAAATGATTAGTCTTTTAGATATACCTTCTCTTACGAATTGTGATGAATATTTTACAGAAAATTGAAAAAATAAATTTAAAAAAGAAGTAATTTTTTTTAATTTGTTGGGTAATAATTTAAAACATAAAACCCTAAAGAAAAAAAATAAAAATCTAAAAATGTAAAAATAATTTTTTTTAGTTACCATAAAATTGATTTTTCTACAAATTTTAACTTTGATAACCCATAAGTAGGCCCCTACAAAGCGTAGCACCCTTTCCAAACGCTCATTTCATAGGCTGAACAGTTATCTATCATAAACTGTTCAATTATGTTATTCGGTTCAAAAGATATGATTTTTGCAACGAAAAACTCAAATGGCGCCACTGTGCGTCGTTCAAAACTACAATTCCACCAATTCAGTGTTGTAAAAACCCCGTTCTGGTCGCCCTAAATCAAAAAAAAGTATAGACTTGTTTAGTACGTAAACAAGGTTCTAGAATTTTGGGAATATATTTTACTTTCAGATGCATCCAAGTTTTGCATTTTCGGCATTAATGGAAAAAAGTTAGTTTGGCGAAAAATGTAACTGTGTTAAAAAAAGATGAACTTTGCCCAATGGTCAAACTCGGTTACAGTGACATTATGGTTTGGTGTTGGTAATATCGTATTTATTGAGTCTATAATGGATCAAATTAGATACACTACAACTGGGCCTTGGCAAAATCTGTCAACATAAAATATCCCCAAAGGAAACTTTAAAAAGCATCATTTTGTATGAGTGGGATAAAATAAGTAAAGAGGATACTTAAAAGTTGGTTAAGTCGATGCCAAATCGGCTCCCAGAGATTTTAAAGCGCAAAGGATATCCTATAAGTCATTAAATTTAGTTTTTTTGGTATTAATAATTCAAATGTACGTATACTTTTTCTTATGGACTTTTTTTGTATTTACGTTATTTACCAGCTCTTGAATAGCTTAATAATTTGTTCGAAAAAAATAATTCAGCTTAGTTCATGGAATTACTTGCTCTAATAATCCCATTAAATAGCTTCTTAAATTTTGCAACATATTGTTAAGACCATATTTTATTTATTTTCTTTTTTTTTCCTTTAATAAACTTTACTAATTTACCCACATTTTCTTTTACTTGCAGGTATGTTAATTTTTGCATAGCAATTTCTGATAAATAACTAAAATATTGGTAAGTTTTTTTGGAGCAAAAAAAAAAAGAATTGAAACTTTAAAAATGGCATCCTTAAAAAATATCCCTATTCTAAGATCAACAAGAACAAGAAAAAAAAAGAACCAATCACATTTTGTTGTGCAACTTTGCTCTTAGCAACCAAAATAGGCGTGTTTATTTTAGAAATCCTTTAAAAACAACAATAACACAAGATCTCATGCATGTGACTTCAATGTTTTTCTACAAAACCAACTTAAAGATTTCAAACAAACCCTAAGCACCCCTAAGTTTATACCCCTTTGAAAAATTTTAGTGCCAAAAAAAAAAAGAACAAAATTTTTTTCCAAATCAAATTTTTGCGATCTAATTTTCAACCCTCCTTAAATTTTATACTCTTTATTAAATTGTGTATCTATGTACCTTCTCTTATATAACAATCATTAATGTTAGTTATTATAACTTTTCTAGCATAAGAAAATACGCTTAAACATGCTATTCATATTTTTATATGTACGAGTATATGATTTTGTTTTTGATTAACCTAAGTGCTGTTGAAAATTCCCTATTCAAGTGTTTCTTGAGTTAATTTAGCCTTTTCTTGCCACTGTTGCTGTGTCTGTTTGATTTGAGGATGTCTTTTCTTTTTTGCTTTGGGTACAGTAAGGATTCATGTATCTGCTCTTTTGTGATTTAATGTCATATATTAGATGTATTATAATTTTAGATTTATGCTTTTTTAATTTACAAGGGTTTTTTTTTTTTGAGACATGAAAATTAAATTTGAATTTCAAATTAGCTGTGGCGTAGGGAAAGATATATTCGCACCATTAAGGGGAGTTGTTTGTTGTATGACCTTGTAAACACAAGGAGTTTGTTATAAAGGGGTTATAAAACAGAGACGGAAACTTGTGAAATATTTAAACTCATTTAAACTTAAGGTTGGTTGCAAAATGTGAAATATCAGTTTAAAGAACATAAATTTTAACTTTGAGAATTATCTTCAAGAAGGACGAACATTTAGCAATTTTATGTCTTACAAGGAAGAGTTCTAAGTTCGGCTCTGCCGAAGCTTTGATACCATTTAACCGTATTCTAAACACAGTATTATAACAAAAGTTGTCAGCAGAGACAAAAACCGTTAGATTCCAAATTATAATGGTTAAATTTTTTACAATGATGTTTTAATTAATGAAATAATTAACAAACATCTTAGGTAATTTCGTGCATTTTTAATTAAAAGCAAAAATTAAATGCGCATAAACGTAAATACATAAATTACATCTTTGTTTGTTTATCAGCAATGCTTACACATTTTTGTACACATGTACAAAAAAAAAACAACAAAATCAACCAGCACACAAAAATGTGTATGCATCGCTACATATAAACATTTTCCACTATTTTTTGGTTTTTTTTTTATATGAAATTTTATCGGAATATATTTACATTTTTGTAAGTCATTCCTAACCTCTTCAGTCTAAAGGATCCAAGTTCAACATCAAACTACTGTAGATTATGACGAAATTTTTAAGCCTAAGTAGTGCGATCAACTCGACCTATTGAGGACGGAGATTGTTTTGAACAGACAGAAGGACAGACAAACAAACGGACATTGCCACATCGACTTCTCCTTATGTACGGATCAAGAGCATATATAGGGGGGGGTCTCCAGAATTTATTTCGCTGAGTTACAAACGGATTTACAAACAGGTTAATATCTGGTTTTTCTTATCATTATATTAGTTATGCTCATCACTAACTCACCCATCTGCGGATTCTGTTATGCTGTATGCAATGATTATTTATGGTTGGGAAAATAAAATCGAAAACTACACTCAACCAATTTTGTTGGTACAGTTAACTACAAATGACAGTTAAACTACTACATTACCGTTAAAAAGGCGTTGACTATATTTTTAGTTATTTTTAAAAAGGCGTTTGCTAAATTTTCAAATATTTTTATAAAAATTTAGTTAACGCCTTTTTAACTGCAATATACTAAAGGGTCCGCCAAATAACTTTTTTTTTTTTTTGAAAATGCTATTAAAAAAAACTACTGAATATTATCTCAAATTTCTTTTTTTATTTGAAAGTACAATCCTTCCGGTTAATAATGGAAAATAATTTCATTCAAATGGCTGCCTCGGCTGGCCATGTAGTAGCCTAAACGATCGGTCCAATTTTTAAGCACATTATCGATTGTGTGCAGCTGTATTTCACCAATGGCTTCACGAATAATGTCCTTTAAAGCGTCAATTGTCTCAGGCTTGTTGGCGTAACACTTATCTTTGAGGGCACCCCACAAATAATAGTCCAACGGTGTCAAATCGCAGCTCCGAGGTGGCCAAACGACATCAGCTCTGCGGCTGATAATGCGATCTTCAAAAACAGGGCGCAAAACATCGAGTGTAGCTTCGGCTGTGTGGCACGTAGCGCCGTCCTGTTGAAACCAAATGTTGCCAATATCCTCCTCTTCAATTTTTGTGAACAAAAATTCGTTCAACATGGCCCGATAACGATCGCCATTGACTGTAATGGCCCAATTATGCCTCTGGACCAAAATCCGCACCAAACAGTGACTCGTTTTGGGTGTATCGGCTTTTCAATGTATGCGTCCGGGTTTTCTGTGCCCAAAATGCCACAATTTTGCTTGTTTACATACCCGCCAAGATCAAAATGAGTTTCATCTGAAAAGATGACTTTTTTTTGGCAAAATCGGCATCTTCTGTAAGTCGATCGCAGGCCCACTTAGCGAAGCGAAAACGCATTGGATGGTCAGTTGGCTTCAACTCCAGAACCAATTGGACTTTGTATGGCGTCATACCAAGGTCTTTATGCAAAATTCGTCTCAATGATGCCTCCGAAATGTTCAATTCTTGAGAACGACGGTGAATTGATGTTGATGGCGCTTCACGCACACTTTCTGCCACAGCAGCAATATTCTCGGGTGTACGCACTGTTTTTGGCTTTTCACGCTTTGGTTTATCGATGAGGATGCCGGTTTCTTTCACTTTTTTTTCACAAGATAACGAACATACGGAGCTGAAGGTGCTTCTCTTCTTCCAAAATCCTTACGCAATTTTCGCACACATTCTGCAACATTACCATGATTTTCAAAGTAATGTCGCAATATTTCCCAGCATTGTTCAAGCGTATACACAACCATATTCGTTCAGCGGAAGGATAAAACTAATTATCTGTCAAATCAGACATGAGCTAAGTGTTACCATTCACGAAATAAGCACTAATTGAAAAAAAAACGTTAGATGGCGGACCCTTTAGTTTTAACTGAAATTTTTAGTTATTTTTCAGAAAAATCACTAAAAATTTAGCTATTTATAACTTCTTAAAAGACAACTTCAATGTTGTAAGAACAACTTTAAAATATATCTGATGTTCAGTGTTTTTGCTTAGTTATTTTTCTAATAACTGTCACTTAAAAATAGTAAATTTACATTTTCTCAAAGTAAAATAACTACAATTACAGTAAAAATTTATTATTACTGTAAATTACATGAAAGACGTACATGAAGTTACTACAAAAAGTTTTCTTAAACCAAAATGGTTGTCCCCTTTTTCACTCACTCCATCCGAATTTTCGACTAATTATGTATAGGGTTAGCAAATCGATAAATGTAAAACTTTGCCAAGGAACATAAAATCGCGTATATCTCGAAATGTTACCCCCTCTTGGAAATGCTTCATACAAATTGTGTATTAACTATTTCTAGCGTTGCCAGATTGAAAACCGGGAAATATATAATTGCGTATTTCTCTTTGAAAAAGACCATCCGAATTGTGTACTAACTTTTTTTTGGGTTGACAGATTGAAAAACTTAAAATTTTGGCGAGGAACATAAAATCGATTATACGCAGTGCTTCAAATAAGTTTCCAAAGCGCAGGTTGTAATGGCACTGTAATGTTATTGCGCATGCTTTATAAATTACATCGTCTGCTGGCACACTACCAACAAGTTGTCGAAATTCGTAAAGTAGTTGGGAGAAGGCGACCGTGTATTACAGAAGTAACTGTTTTTCATGTTGGTTTTTTAAGATGGAGCAAAGAGCTGTAATTAAATTTAACGCAAAATTTGTTAAAAGGGCTTCGGAAACACAAAAACTCATGAAACCAGTGAGTGTTGTTTAAGTAGATCAAAAGTTTTTGTGTAGCACAAACATTTTTTAGGCGGAAGAGTTTCGGTAGAAGATGATCAGGGTAGTGAAGTTATTGAGAAAGTACGAAATTTCGTAACATTAAAAAGTCTTCGGGACCGGATGGTATACCAGCACTGGTGCTGAAACAGTGCTCTTCGACGCTAGCCAGCTGGCCAACCTTTTCAGCCTTTCGTACCGTGCGGGAGTCTTTTACTCTTGCTAGAAAGTTGCAAATGTCCAACCAATCCCTAAAAAGGGTGCGGCTAATAACACTGAAAATTACCGCCCAATTGCAATCTGCTCTGCGCTCTCAAAGGTGATGGAGAGCATGATCAATTTCCATCTTGTGAACTACCTAGAGGCCAACTCACTTCTTAATGATCGACAGTATGGCTTCCGTAGAAATCGTTCCACGGGAGATCTGTTAGCTCTTGAAAGTAAAGTGGTTTCTCCGGATATTTCCAACGCATTCGATCGTGTGTGGCACGTTGCATTGATATCAAAACTTATTGCGTTTGGGGTAGGTAATGACTTCTCTCGATTTATATCGAGTTTTCTTAGAGACCGAACAATACGTGTTGCTATTGATGGGGTCTCATCTAATGAGTTTCAGCTTAATTCAGGGGTACCCCAAGGTTCCGTTCTTTCTCCTTCTCTTTTCCTTATCTTTCTGAACGACCTTCTTGGTCAAACTTTTAATTTATATACCCTTTCGCAGATGACAGCAGCATTTCTCATTCATTTTCCTTTAATTGTAGGCCAAGCCCCTTGGAGGTTGGGGGGCAAAAGGCAGACAATGAATGACACACTCAATCAAGATCTGTTAACAATCTCCAAGTGGGGTAAAGCGAATAGGGTTGATTTTAATGCGCTGAAGACTCAATGTTGTATGTTGACCCATAGGGCCATGGAATCAGCAATGTCATCTGTATATATGGGTGGTATAGGTATTGAGGAATCGGATACTCTTGATGTTCTAGGCATGAGAATTCAATGTGGTGTTCGCTGTAGCGAGCATGGTTTTCAAGTGTCTAAAGAAGCATTCAAGTGTATTGGTTTTCTAAAACGGTGTAAAAATTACTTCACTCCTTCTGATCTCCTTAAAATTTATACCAGTTACATCCGACCGAAAATGGAATACAACTTCGATGTATGGGCAGGAGCTTCAAAGTCTATTTTGGAGCTACTGGACCGTGTGCAAAGGAGGTCGTTGGCGCTCATCAATGACAGTAGGGTATCCAACTCTATTGATTCATTGGAACATCGTCGGAATGTGGGTTGTGTAGCAGTGTGCTATAGATATTGCCATGGGAAATGTTCTTCCGAGATTAGCGAATTTATTCCAAGTGCCCGAGATCACATCCGTTTGTAGTCTATTGTCCAGTTGACCGCACAACGCATTACAGAGAGAATTCGTTTATCAGTCGAACTAGCCTCATGTGGAATAAACTCCCCGCACAAGTCTTTCCTGACAGTTATTATCTAATAAAAATTTAAGTTAAATATCCACAAACACTACTCCCTCTCTCCTCCTTCCCATAAACTATTTTCCTGAAATCAACACAATTCACTGAATTTATAGGGGGCATCCTCTGAGTGTTGGTTAATTGAAAGAGAAAAAAAACATACGATCGCTGTGCATTACTGAGAATGATGTAAAACTCTTTAACATCAAGAAAGAAACAATTCGAACCATCCTGCATGAAGATTTGGGCAATACAAAAATGTTTGTTACACGAGAATGCGCCGAATCACATCTTCCTTATTGTTTGTCGACTTTTTGCGAAAAATTATGCCTGTGCCACCGTTCACCTGATTTAGCACCCTGTTACTACTCCTTATTCCCAAAACTTAAAGTTAAAATTGTATTATTTTGAGGATATTTCGACCATACAGGAAGTTTCAATGCGTGGTTTGGATGACATTCCATGAAGTGATTAGCAACAGTCGCCTGATTCAGTAATAAATCACTGTAAGAAGTGCATTGAAGTCGGAGGGTCCTATTTTAAATAAAAACCAACACAGGAATTATTTTCGTGTCAATTTCCCTATACAGTCCTAGTTTTATTACAGTGTCCCAGAGCAGAATGGTTGAAATTTTGCCGTCTTTTGAAACCCGCAATCCAAGTTGTTTAATAGATTTTTTAGGGTAGCCAGGTTGAAACAAGTCAAATTTTGTCAGGGCACTTATATCTCAAAAACCAAGCATATTAGAGCAAAATACCATCGAAATGAATACTAGCAATTTTTAGGGTTGCCAGATCATACTACGTAAAATTTTGTGGGAGAACATAAAATCGCTTATATATCTTTGAATTATACCGGGCTTGCGCTAAAAAGCTTACATATCTTGGAAAAATACCATTCGAATTCTGTTTGAACTGTTTTATGGTTGCCAGATCGAGAAATGTAAAATTTTATCAGGGAACATAACGTCGCTTATATCTCGAAAACTTAGAGCAAAATACCGTCCATGCCAACTATTTTTAGGATTGCTAGATCGAAATCCATACAATTATGTCGGGGAATATAAAATCGTTTATATCTAACTAAGAGTCGTAGAGGAAAATGGTTGGATTGTATATTAGAGTTACCGGAATAAAATTTTCAGAATAATTTTATATGAAGAGAAGTTAATATTGAATAAATATTTCGTGTATTTGGAAGTTTAAAACAATATGTTTTAACTTAAAGGTTTCTTACTAAAACCAACTAACTTTCACAAAAATCCACAAAATTTTCCATAAATCAAGAAGAAAATTTGTGGAAATTCAAATTCCAAGGAAGGACATAAATTCAACAGACTGACATCTGTTTTAATTTGTATACACTGTTTGTAACTACCAAATATATTTGACTTAGACCCATTTTTTTATAAACCGAATCATTTTCTGAATCAAAATCATTTTCTGAGTTGATTTAGCGATATCCGTCTGTTCGTCCGTCCGTCCATTCATCTGTGTGTCCATCTTAACGTTGTAGTCAAACTACAGGCCGCAAATATTAATATATTTTTATGAAATTTAGTATGCAAGCTTTTATCGACCATAAGAACTCTGTTGAAATTGGTGGAAGTCGGTGTCTGTTCAAACCTAGTCCCCTTACAAATGACCCCAATGAGATCGACTGAAATTGCCATAAGCCAAATCAGCCCTGTAGGACAGTTCTTAGTCATATCCACCCGATCTTCACTTAAATCTGTAAAAAAAAAAAACAAAAATATTTCACAGATTGTTCTCAAATTTGGTTTGTACATGTTTATGCATAAAACAAGTGACATTACCACATATAATCAGCATCCGATATGAACTTTTTTATATCCGAAGGGAAAAAAATGAATGGCAATGCCACTCAAATTTGGTTTATGCTTATTTTCTATATCTAATTAGTTGGACATAAAAGGAAAGTTCTCTAAACGCGTGGTATGAGGTATCGTATTTATTAAAATTATGTTTATTATTTTTTTTTTTGCAATAATCTATCATTAAAAAGTTTTATTAAAAATTTTCCAAAACAATTTTGGTTATTTTCATAAAAAAAGTAGGTACAATAATTTTTATTCGAAACACAATCAAAAACAAAAGAAAGATTAGATTTTAGGTCTGACTGAATTGTTTTACACATCTGGTTTATTGATAGATATCCATCCAAACATGTAGATATTGAAATATGTAATTGTACTCTTTTCTTGCCTAAATTCAAGCAGTAAAGTCATCGTCATATGGGTTATTTGTTTTTTCTTTCTAATACTCGTAGTATCGTTTTTGAATACTATATAATAGAACGTGTTGTTATTTTTAATATTATGTTGCTTTTCCAGGGTAAAACACGCTATAAAGAGGCGTTAGCCATATACGCAATTATTAAAAATTAATAATGAGCAATAAGTAGGTTTTCCTACATGTTTTGTGTTTGCAAGTATTTTTATAATTTGGAATTATTATTTTATTTTTTGTTAGTCTTTTGTTAAAATATTAAAGAGGCACGAGGGTGGGTTTATCTTGTTATTGCCTTTTTTTCTATTTTTGATTTCTATTTATTTATTAAAATTGTTATTTTTTAAGTATATGATGATTTTGTTAAGAACACGTGCCGACAAATATTTATAATATATGTTGATTTTGCAGCCGCCAAATAATAATATTTGTTCTTGAACATAATTTTGGACTGCGCAAAATTAAGCAATAGATTTGAAATACAGTTGCGTTTAGGCATAAAATAATACCAGCATAAAGGTAAAAAAAGCTGGAAAAAACGAACCTTAAAAAACCTAATAGCCAAAAAAAAAAATGGATTTCACAAAATTCTATGGTTTTCTAGAATAAACGCGTGTCTCATAATATAAAAATTTTCAGGAAAGCCAAAAAACGTTATATTGTTGATATTTTTTAAAAATTAATAAATTAAATACTTTGAAATAATAACACAAAGGCGTGAAAAATTTATATAAAAATCAAATATCTATAATATTAATAGGCTAGACCATTTCTTGTGACCGATGTTTTGTTCTACCGATTTTGACCAAACGTATATTATTTGAAAGGTATTTCTTTTTAACCGTTTTGCAGATTTACAGATTTTAAAATTTCTTCCTTTGTTTGAAGTAAATTGTATTTGAAATTGCTAGTAACACATACATAAAATTATACATATGTTAACGTGTTTGTTATTGAGTTTGTTTTCCTCATTCACAATAATAATAAACCAAAAAGTGTTGGTTTGTGAATTAGCTAAGTGGCAAAATAAAGTTGACTTGAAATTGCACTCCAATTTAGAGCGCTGGAATCTGTTAGTTTAAACTATTCTGTTGTTCTATCCATCTGTGAGCTGGATTTATGAAATATTAAATTAAAAATTCCACTTTTTAACTCATAAATATATTTTCTCCAAATTTTTGTATGTGATCTTACTCTATTTTTAACTTGAAACTAAATAAACTCATTAAAACTAACTTTAAATACATGAATAATTCGATTTCATAAAATTCAATTCTGTAATAATTATAACTAGCAGAGCCCAGCCCTCGAAATTCGAGTGCAAATTCTAGGAAAATTAATTTTTTCTTTTTACTGGTTTTTGAATTTTTCGACCTTTTTCGTTATTCTTTATTTTATGTTTTTCTAGACTTTTCTAGATTGGGCTTTTAAGGTCATTATATTTCCTCAAATTAAATAAAAGATTATTTATTCATTTTTCCATCCGACGCACAGTGGACCATTTGACGAGAAAGCGGTCAAAAATCTATAACTTTTGATTGGATTGGAATTTTGCTATGCGGGAGACTTTAGCCTTCCAGTTTTGCTATAAAACGTAATTCTCGACCGAAAATAAAAAAAGTTACGGAGGGTTTAAAATACATTTTCATTTGTAGTTGACTTTTAGTACAAAAGTGAAGTTTTAAAAGGTAAAAAAAGGTTTTTTTTTAATAAAATGTCTTATTTTTTCAGTTAATTTTACAACTAATACTTTTTAACAATTTTTTGAGTTAATTTTTTCAGAAAATGCCAAACTTTTGCCCCCGTATACTTTTTAGTCCTAATGTGCACAATGGCCAAAGGTTGTTTTTTTTTTGAAAGATCCCGAGTTAAAATATATTTTATTAAGCAGCGAACGTAAAAGTTACCTTATATTGGTTCAAGACAGAGAAGTTTCAATGAAAAACTCGTATGTTTTTGCTTTAGTTAAATTTTTTTTATTGTCTTTTTAAATATTTTTAAAATTTATGAAATATAACAATTTTTATTGTAAATTTACAAAATATATAAATCTTTAAATCAAGAAAATTTTTTAACTATATAAAAAAAAGTGCAACTTATTGTTAGTGTAATGAAAAAGTTCTTTAAATCAACCAATTTTAGTAAAAATTTCTTCTAAATAACCTTGATTTTCATCTTCTAGAAGTTGTTTAGCTTCTTCGTCTAATTCAATAGAGGTAGTTTTCCATTTTGGACGAATGTTGGACATATATGGATCTGAAGTGCACAACAAAATAGTGATAAGGTCTTCATTAGTACAACATCTGGACATTTTACTTGTGTTATGCTCGCGAAAGAATCTGTAGTCTTTGTTCCTTTTTTCTTGCGCTTCTTCAGATAGATCTCCTATTGGTAGCATATTGTTTTGAATTATTTGTACCCCATGGTACAAAATTTTATGAACTGTGGATGGCATATATCTCCAAGAGTATTTTTCATTATAAAGTATAGCTGTTTTATTGGCATACTCTCCAAATTTTTTTGCATTTATCTTTCTGCTGCATGCTAGAACTTGTGATATGATTTTGAATCGTCTTATTAATTCATGATCTACACCTGTGATAGATGCTGCAGTTTCCGGATCGGAAAAAAATCTCATTGCAGTATGTCCATCATTTGTGTTTCCTTCCCCTTGTTTTGGTTGGTCGATTACGGGGCCTAGCTGTAGATATTTTTGTTGAATTTGTTTTTTTTTTGCTTTCTTTTTTCTTCATTTTCTTTGTTTTTTCTCACTGTTTCGCCTAACGGACCAAATTCCAAATCATAACCCAATTTAAGAATATGCTCCATGAAACGTATTCTAAATATCTACCAGATCTCTGTAACAGTACTTAGCCATTGCACAAATTTTAAT